>OY856188.1:110628368-110736782 GCA_963693315.1 Diogma glabrata
TGCTTCGGAGCCGCTAGCTATGAGGATATCATCCATATAGACGAAGACGAAATCCAGTTCCTTTGCAACTTCGTTTATGAAGCGCTGGAATGTCTGTGTTGAGTTACGCAAACCGTAAGGCATCTGAGTGAACTCGAACAATCCAAAAGGTATAGTTATATTTGTTTTATTCTTTATATCCTCATCTGCTATAGGTATCTGGTGATAAGCTCTTACCAGATCTATTTTGGAAATTTTTTGCATCCTGCAAGTTGCAAGGAAAAATGTTGTATATTGGGGATGGGATATCTATCCGGAACATTAGCAGCAATAAGTTTTCCTTAGTCTCCACAAGGTCGCCAGTTCTTGTCCTTTTTTCTGAACCATGTGAAAAGAAGAGGAGACTAGAGAATTAGAAGGACGACATAAACCTATTTCCACCATATGTTCAAATTTGGTCTTCGCAGCTTTGAGTTTCGTCGGGTCTAAGCGTCTTGGATTAATGGATGGAAGTCTTCCATTAGTGACAATGTAATGCTTTACATTGTGCTTAATTGGAAGGCCATAGCTTGGTGCCTCGGATTTTGATTTAATTTGGTTTATTTTTAGTTTATAGATAGCCTTTGATAAATGAAAAATACGGCTTCAAGTAGAATTTTTTTAAATATAGACCAAAATAAACCAAATTAAAAAGGGTCGAGTCAAAATGTCGCAAAATTTTGCTGAACTTGACTGAAATTGCTTTTTAAAAAGTTCATTTAATAATAAAATATTTGATATTTAACATAAAAAAAAAATCTGAATCTAAAAATCGCCATTTTTATAATTTTCCTTCAGAACTTTCCAAAAAACTGATTCCCGACAGTCATATGCACAACGAATTTTATCTCTAAAACAAAAAATATAGCTAGTCCTAAACTTTCACAAGTGGTTAGATATAAAATAAGCTTCAATTTAGTTTAAAAAAAAAAAGGCTATGCCATCTTTTTTTCAATTACACCATTTTTTTCTTATGTTACACCGTTAAAAATTATTTCAAAAAATTAACAGTGTACATTTTTAAAAACTTTGTTCTAATACCTATTCAACGACATATCATTTATGAAAATCGATTGAGTAGTTTTTCTACAATCGCTCGTCAAAATGCTCTCACATCACAAAATAACAAAAAATTGAGGGGCACCCTGTGAAGACCCCTGATCGAAAAAAAAACTTCTAAGAGAACTTGTATTTTTTATTTATCAAAGACTATCTATAAACAAAAAATAATCAAAATTAAAAGGGGTCAAGTCAAAACGTTGTTGAATCTTCGTGAAATTGCTCGTTTATATTTTGCAGTAGCATGGCGTTTACACTGCAGCAAGAGAAGTATTTAATACATGTTGCTGTGCAACATATTATAGGCTGCGCAGCTTATTCGTTATTTTTTAAACGGTTAGCTGCAGTAACGATCTACAAAACATCAAGAATGTCAGTTTTCAACAAAACTTTCTGACAAATATACTGTTTTTTAAATGATTTTATAAAATATTTATAAAAAAAAAAATGGAATCAAAATTACAAAACAATCTAGAACCTGTTAAATCATATACCATACAAGAAGTATATAACCCTTAAAATACGGTAATTGATTTAGCGATTAATTTTCATTTTATTTTAGAAGACAACAAGCATTTTCGCATTAAATGTAGAACATTTTACATGCGTTCCTTTGGAACGAAATAGCCGCTTTTGAGTAGATCTTTGGTAGCTAGAGTTGATTGTAGGAATGTTCCAGGTACGTTATCGGAATAAAGAAGTTTTAGTAGCTGGAAGTGAAGAACCTTGAAAATAAATTCCAATTGAGTTGCGTTGTTCAAAGATGATAGATAGCTGATGGTGATGAACAGGCACAGATTCCAATTGTTTCATTTAAATCTTCATCGACCAGCAATAGACCATAAATAAGTAAACTTGCATAGTGATTTAATTATATTTATAAATTATTTTTTTTATAAATAATTTATAAATAAGTCCTGAACTTTTGGAACTCCGTAAATATATATTTTAATTTTCAAAACCTCCTTATTGAGCCCACTCTTATTAAATAAAAAATAAAATTTCTTTCTAATTTTTATTTTTAAAATATTTTTGAATGCATAGTGAATTGTAAAATGATGTCAATAGGTAATGCTAAGAATTCTCGTTCTACTGATATTCGTAGATATCTTCGACGTATCGTGTTACATCAATAATAGTACACAATTCAAATCAAGTATATAACAATTTTACTTGAAACCACTAAAAATCAGAGTATCTTCAATAATATTATCACGACTTAAATTAATCGAACTTTATTGATTTATTTTTATAGTAATTATCATAATTGATGCAGCTTAATTTAACATATTATTAAACAATGTTTTTGCAACAACTATTAAAAAAGCTATTAAAAGATCAATGGAATGCCGAATATTGGAAAAATTTTCAAATATAGCCACACAATTTTATTATTCTCAAAATGTTTTATTTGGGGCTGATGTTTAGATCTGACTGGTCCATTTTATTACCAAAAATACCAAAACAAGTTTATAAACGATCTAAATAAAATCGAAAAATAAACTGCTTTTCAACTACACAACTTGTTCGAGGTAGAGTAGATCAAAGCAAATTTGAGTAAGTTTGATTTTCAATGGAACGCGCCTATTATAAAACAAGAAATAATCGAAACAGAACTTAAGGCTAATGTAAATGCCAAATCCGGACATGAAAATAGCACAAATAATAATAATGTGAGTATTAAAAAATTTGTTAATAAATTATAATACACAGAAGTTGATAAATTATTATTAACATAAATGTAGATTGATTACTACCCAGATTACGGTAGTTTCATTAGAACTGAATCTGCCGAGAAAAATATTTAAATGATGTCGCGATCCTGCACCATTTTTGTATATTGTTCTTAAACAAATCGCTTAATCGGCTCGTTTTAGACCTAAAATTTCGTCCTTGTAGACATTAGAAAGCATTATCGTTTTTTTTTTTCAACTAACCAACCAAAGAATAATCGGACTGAAGCCAACAAATTTATATTAACCTTCTTATTAATAGTATCTTGTCGGCTTTATCAGAATCTATGTTATGTTCCGATGATTCTTTGGTAAAGGTGGTATGTGAGAAAAAAGATTGCTATCTGAAATGTCTACCTGATCCACGAAGGAGAACTATAAACTGGCTAGAGAAGCCGTTACAAAGCTATGTAGACGAACGAAGATGGAATGGTGCAGGAGAAAGTGTGAGTAGATTGAAATTGAAAGCTTTAATAAGGAACATGCTCATTCTAATTTTATTCATTTATTTATTTATATTAACTTAGACTTAATTTATACAATTTTCAATGCGTCTGCTCAAAACTAACAATGGCTAATATTTATAATACCACTAATTCACTACATCTAATATTTACAATTAAAAGAATAAAGCTTTCTTCTTGTAATTAAATTTAGTCAAGAAAAAAGAAACAAAGGTTAAAAATACTTGAAATCACAAGTTTTCCTTAATAAAAATAAAAGCTTCTTTCTTGAATTTAGTTAGGGAACTCAGTTTACGAATGGCGATGGGAAGTTTATTCCAAACTTTTGAGATATCTTACACAAAAACCGACCCGCGGTACTGTCTACAGTTGTTATGTGGTACAAGTAATTGACCAGTGCGGACCAGTGTTCCGTTTTTTATTTTATTTTGCCCTTAAAAAGTTTTTGTCTCCCAAAATAAAATACATATAAATTAAAATCCGCACTCAAAGAGCTAAATTTTATTTTCTTATTTTTCGCCCTCAGATATTTTAATTTTACTTTAGAAATAAATTTTTGTACGTTATAGATTTTATTTTTTTTAAATTTATTTCGTTCAAAAAAAAGAGGAATAAAATAAAATCTATTTTTTTAAACTATCCGTTTACGGTTACATACATATTTTTGTTTGTTTTGTTTTATTCTGGACGAAAACTATCGTCCTATTTCGTTATTTAATAAGAAAAGATTTTAGAAATTTGTTTCTTTGAATCGTAATTTTAGATAATGATCTCCATTTAGGTAAATAATTTAATAATGAATAATTTTTAATATGTTATGCATGAATTAAATTATGAAGTTAATAAAATTATTTATTATTATTTATTTAAAATGATTTATTGAACAGATTTCGTTAAAACTAAAATAAATAATAGTCGAAAAAAAATTGATTAATTTATATTCATAAATGAATTAATTTTGTTTCGACTATTATTTTATTAATTAATTTTATTTCTATCTATTCCAACTGATAAGGGCAAATGCCCGTTTTTCTTTCTTTTATTAAAACAGTAAAAAAACATAAGTTGCGTTGGATTAGAATAAAGTAACAGTATTATCTGAAAAAACTATCGCTTGTTGTTCTTTTTTTGTAAACTAAGCTATTTTATATTCATATTGACGTCACTTATTTTCATACATATTTTAACCAAACTAAACCAAAAGAAAAGAAAAACAAAAAAATTATTATAAAACAAATCTCTGAGAGCATTATATTTATTTTTTTCAAATAACTATCTGCCAACAAAATCTTTTCTCGTAAATTTTTATTTTGCCTATAAAGAGTTTTTTGGAAATTTTTTCATATTATCCTAAGTGCAGGAGCGAAAAATAAATTATAAAAATAAAGCCCGCATGGTTTTATTTTTAAAATAAGTGCGAGCGCCCTTAAAAAATAAAAATCTGATCACTGGTGCGGACAGATCTAGAAAAATCCAATTTATTATATAGGTAATTTGGCATTTTGAGCTCAATTTACGTAAAAATAAAAACCGCAATTCTAAAGTCAAAAAATTGTTTCAAATTACAACCAAGGATTGATGTTGTGTATTCAGAGACATGATCAAATCTTCTCAGGCAGTAAATGTACTGTACACAGAAATTAAATGCAACCTTTAGTTTGGTAAAAGAATCCGAATCCAAATTAAATATTATAACATTACAATAGTTAAAGTAAGGAATAATTAAACTTTTAACCAATTGCATGCGAAAGGCAAAAGGTTTTATATCCTGAAGCAATTTGAATCTATATAATGCGAAATTGATTTTTTTGCAAACATCAATAATATGGTTAGACCAGGTTAAGGTGTTGTTAATATACAAACCAAGATTCTTAACAGATTGGCCGACGATAGTTGGGTCACGCCAAGAAAGAGTGGTGGGAGATCACTATCAACGCTCGTTTTGGTAATAAGTAGGACCTGCGTTTTAGTAGGATTGAGTAGAAGACCGTTGTTAGGAGACAATTGTGAATTTGTTCAAGGTCATAATTAATTTTACGAAAAATTTCATCAATTTCGGAGAGATATAGAGACCTGAAACCTTACACACCTGAAAACTTCTTTGATCGCGTATTTTTTATAAATCCTTTGTTTTATATATAATACTATTTTTTTATATTTTACTGATCAACTAGAGTGCTGATCCTTTTACATTCATATTTAAAAAAAAATATAGAAAATCATTTCTCATTACTACTCTTTGAAATTATTGCTACTACGTCAACAAAATGTGTACACACAAACTTTATTTATAGGCGTAGCAAAGCACGCCGGGTCCCGCTAGTGTTTTATATAGAGATGACACACCTCTACTATTCAACAAGTCATTTAAATTGTTTTATTGCTTACTTATAAACATATTGGCAGATCGCTAATTTTTCATATATCCGAGCTGATCAGCTAGAATGCTGATTTTTTTTCATACATGCTTTTAAAAAGAAAAATTAAAAATTACGCTATCATTTCTCATTATCACTTTTTGAAATCATTGCTCCTACGTCAACAAAATGTCTGCACAAAAACTTTATTTATAAGCGTAGCCAAGCACGCCGGTTCCTGCTAGTTTTTTAATAAAAACAACTTTTATCTCTAAAAGTGTTTCGGTTGGGACTCGAACTCGCTACCTCATCAGTACCAATGAGTTCGACTCCTTTGGTAGACACGCTATTAACTGCACCTACAAAGTTGAACAGGGCTTAGAAACATTTAAAAATTTTTATTTATTTTAATTTCTTATCGAAAAACTTTTTTCATACTTCACTAGGAACCAAAGTTAATTTTTTGTTAAAGAGTTTATATTCGTCAGTTAAGACAATTGTATGTTGTTAAATGTAAAGTATTTTTACGGGACAATTATGGGATTTATGTTTTTTGGAAATGATTAGTTTCTTAACATCACTATTTGTGAATGTCGAAAGTTTGTAGGGATATTTTTACCCCATACAATCCTAATTCACTTGTGTAGTTAATTATTTACTGTTTCCAATCAATTTGAAATGAATTTTTTTTACGACAAATGTCAAAATAAATGTGAATAATATGAATTTTTCGACTTGTTCTCAAAAAGCATATGGAACTTGTCTAGGTTTAAAAAATAACGGTTTACTATTTTCCTTTATTTAAGATGTATTTTCCGATATTTAAATTTACCTAGTTTACCGTTAAAAAGACCTTCATATATTTTAAGAATATCTATTTCAAGAATATCAATGTTGATGTTTTGCTAATAATATTATTAATATCGCTTACTTGTGCGAACTTTATTTTAAATCTACGCTAAATGTTTTGCACGAGTGGTATAGATACGTTCTAATCAACGGCTATTATTGTATTGAATTTTGTTCGGAACAAACTCACCAAGAACAGCAATTTCACTGTTCCAAGAACAGTATTTACATGTCCACAATGTTCGCATTTCTTCTTTGAATATGTGTTATTACTCCATGATGGCTGTCTTGAACGATTTGACATTTTTGCCCCAAATTGTTTTGTTGATTTTCGGACGGAACTTTGGTATTTCACCATATGAACTGATTCTATACTGACTTTCTGAAACTTTATTTGGATCATAATATCGACCACTTCGTGACAAGAACTCCTATCTGTGTTTTTTGCTAAAATGAGTTTTTGATGTAGAAATATAGCTATAGCACCAATACATAAAAACTAAAACGGAATAGTAAAACTAAAAAAACAATATAACGGCAAAAAACAATTCCTCCTATAAAGACATATAGGCCAGTAAAAATAGTATTTGAACAACAAAAAAATTCGTTACAGCAAACTGACAGCGGGATATTGTGGAACACAATATTGTAAAAGAGGAAAACATAAATCGAACCGACAGCTGCTATCCGGGAGGAGTGGGGTGGGTTTTTTAGGGGTTGAAGACAGTTTTTCGTGATTTCTGGCTAAACCGTGCATCCTATCAAAAAGAATTATATGTAAAAGTTGTGGGGAATAAAAAGATCTACAACTTTTGCACGGACCATTTTTACCCTAACCTCAAAATTTTTCGAAAAAAATGCGAAAAACCGATTTTTTTCTTTTTCCTTTTTTTCTTTGACAAAAAAATTTTACGAAGCTCAAACGTTGGCAAAAGATACCTCTATTTATTGCAAAAAGGCAGTAATTTTTTCAGAGGGAAATATTTAGACGTTGTTGTTAAATTTAATTTAAAAAAAAAAATATTTTTAACTGCGATTCCTCTTAAAACTACGCCTACTACAATGTTCTGTTTTGGCTCACTTACTCGTTGTTACGTCTACTTTTGATAAGTGGTAAAAAAAGGTATACTGCTAAGAAAAAAATGGCGGGAAAATTGAAAAAACCGAAAAAATCGCTTTTTTCGTGGTAATTTGCATATTTATCGTTGGATAATTGTTACTAAATAATAAAATCATTTAAATTTTTTATGAATACGTAAACGACGATCATTCGGAAGTACATTTATAAATAATTATATACTTTCGTGCATCACCGAATTGAATATCAGATGTTATATCAAAAGATCGGGGACTGATAATATGATTATTATTCTATAGTTCTTTATTGTATCATATGTCTGCGTTCATTTGTGATAAGTTCGTTGTTTTCATATCTAATGGCTGTGGATCATTGATTGATCTTGCATCATATGTCGATCATATGCAAAGCGTGCCTTAAACTTTCAACTAACCATATGTTGATTAATGTTTTCAATACCATTCCTCATATTTTGTCTTATCTTTTTCCTTCAGTTAGGCTTTTCTAGAGCCTTACGGATATTCCATTCCATTTCGGTGTGCGTTCTATAAGTGTACCTTTTTCACATATTAATTGGGCAAAGGTTGATGTTGTTTCACGCAACCATTTATAAAACACTAAACTCCAAATTCTTCTTCGGTTTAATTGCTGCAGTAGTAGACTAGTGTTTTTAGCTGTTTCATGAATTCCTCTTCCCACAAATCTTAGATATTATAAAGGCCCTATATTTCGAGTTTATACTCATCTTTTTTAAACAGAAAGTCTTGTGTATTAGAAATTGCAACATGTGTCACAGCAACACATTGATACCTTTGAAGACCTAGGTCCCACAATATCATGCGTTCTAGGTCCTTGATGGACTTAAAATATTGTTTTTGAAGAACGGATAACCAAAAAATAAATCCTAATACATATATAATAAAATATGACAAATTCAAATCTTTCATGATGATA
The DNA here is from genome assembly GCA_963693315.1 of Diogma glabrata. Lineage (NCBI taxonomy): Eukaryota > Metazoa > Arthropoda > Insecta > Diptera > Cylindrotomidae > Diogma > Diogma glabrata. Next base: position 110,636,881 of record OY856188.1, read on the forward strand.
TGAAAAAAAAGTCCGAGCGGCAGGTATATCCGCTAGAAATAGGTAGATTTCGGGATCAGACAGTTATGTGTGCAATTAGAATCGGATTTATCAGATTAATTTAAAAAAAACTAACATTAGATACAAATAAAACTAACAATTCATTTTAAAAAACATATTGTGAATTAATGGAAATGAATGTAAAATTAATTAAAATAGATATAAAATTAACTAAAATTATGCGAAATCTACCTAAAAAAATTTAATTACCGCCACTGAGGTAGAGTACAAGATTTTTGTTGTTTTTCGTAGGAAGTTGGAAATTTTCACCGAAAACATTTGAAACACGACTTTAGCATTAAATAATTATATATCAAATAATTAAAATAATTATTCTTATTTTGTTGACTTATAATTTTTGTTGCAACTAACACTTCTAACAGTCTAGTTTAAACTAATTTAGAAACGATTATAAGGTGATAATTACCATTGCATAATTTCAACGGTTTTTTAAACCATTTTTTGCTTCTAATATGATTACAACTATCCATACGCATACATCACATATATAGGTGCATACAACTACAACAACGCAAAACATTTTTTCCAACCAATATTTTCAACAAGTTAAGAACAATTTCCATACACACATTGTTTTAATTATCATTTCCATTTGCAGATCTATTATCTCTCTATTTCACGTATTTTACTAACATTTTCTTACATAAAAGTAAATACCTCATTAAATATATGCAATCTTCTAAAAACCGCTTGGAAATTTAGTTTAACCCAAAATGCAATTCATTTTGGTAAATAGAAAATGTAATTTTTCTATGAAATCTACCTATAAAAAAATCTAGCTAAAAAAATATTAGAAAAACATTATCAATCTCATAATATTCAAATGTTGTTTTTTTTAAACAATTCGAAATAAACAAAATAAACTATAAACAAAAACCAATACTTAACTCCTTCTTTTCATTTTCCCACAATTTTTGTTTTTTTTTTAAATAGACAAAGAAAAAAAACTTTAATTTGATTTTAAGGGTGATGTATGTAGTTTTATCTATCTACAATAAATTTATTTTAAGGTTGTTTGGGATTACGGTTATTTTGTTTAATGTTTATAAGTTTAACACTTATCTGTAATTATTTAGTCTAATTGATTGGTAAAAATACGTTTCATATACTTAATTTTTTAAGCGCCCATTGTATGCATGAATTTAGATATGATTTGTTTTGTGTTTTTATTTATTTATTTTTCAATTTTTTTCGGTTTTTATAATTTTCTTAGTGGTATTCACTGGCTTTAGATTTTTCACACAATAGGTGTAGTATAATGCTTATAAAATTGGAACCTATTTTGTTAGAATGTTGAAAATCTCTGACGTTATAAATGAAAAATGTATCTAAGAGAAAACAGGAGTTTAAACAACATAAACTCAAAAATGATGAAAGCATAGCCGTTTGCGTTTGTATTGGTTTCAACAAACTTAGCGGCTCAACCTCTGGACTTGGATCATTTTTTTTTAAATTCTGGAAAGATTTATATTTGAAGTACGTGAAAAAATGTTTTCAAATATGAGCTTGGCCATTTCAGCTAGATCAAGGGCAGCAAAGTTTAGTAAATTTTTAAAACAGCTGATTTTTGAGGAACCTGAAACGCCAAAGTTGTCATCTGGATAAAAATGATAGAAAAAGGTTCAAATATTCAATATTTTTAAATTTTATTAAAATATTATTATTAAAACGGAAGTTATAGCGCCCTAGATTATTCAACTTTTTAGGCTCTAGCCGCTTAACCGGTACCCGGATATGGCCAGTTCACGAACTTGTCCAAGACATTATTTGCCGAAACATACACAGAAAATTATTTTGGTGTAGGTTGAAAAATGCGACCGTGAGAGTGCCGCTAAATTCCGTTATACCTCATATCGTTATATATATATATATAATTTTTTTTTTTTTGTTTTTCCATCTCCGCTTATCACATATAGTCGTTTGGCATCAAAATTTTTCCGAAATTCCGAGATGAAGCCCATTGCAATAGGTAGATTTTTATATGAAATCTACCTAAAAATAAAATAAGAAATGAAAATTTGTGTAAAAGCCAAAATTTTGAAAATAAACTAAAACGGAGTTGTCATTGATTATTGGGCCTATTCAATCATATAATTTTTTTGTTGGTTTGTTAAAAAAACTAAAACGGAGATCTACCGGTGTAACAACTCTGTGTACTTCCTGCTATTGAAATACAAGTTAATGTGAGATATCATATATCACTTGACTAGGTCGGATGAGGTTTGAGTTATGCTGGCGGATAAAATCTATTAGGTTAATGGTACTACTCTCAATCCTAGCCAAGGAGCATTTCTTGTAATGTCTCGTAATAATAATCTACATACAATTCAAACTAATAAGAATTAAAATTATGGAATTAATTCACAGGGCTGAGCTTCAGGCTACTGTGGGGGTCACAGGTGGCGGATAGTGAACGGCCTACATACTAATATGATGTATGTAGGTGAGCTGCGAATACGAAAATAAGCAGTCCCCGACCAAGAGCACAACAAAAATCCACGAGCGTCTGTCCCACAGTGGGCGGCTCACTGGTCAGCGTCTGTCTTCATGTTAGAAGCGGCTGTTTATATCCACCTGGCAGTAGGTATAAAATGCTAAGAGAAGAAAAACTCCGAAAATAAAACAACATGGAGAGTGATTTAGGATCAAGACTTACGGTGCAGGGATTAGGTACCCCAGTGCCGGCGACTGCAGTGAGTGAGCAAGCAGGCTCCCAGTTGTCGATATCCAGCGACTGCAATGATACAGTGGTGGCAAACTTGGCTGCTGTATCAGCTACTACAACAAGTGTCAAACAGAAGAAGCCAGAGCTGGTATTTGCCAGGAGCAGTAAGAAATTGAAGAATCTCAGTGGATCACCATTAGATGTCACGACAAAAGCAGTTATTCCAAAACAACGAGCGACCAACCAGGTCATAACAGTAAAAGGTACACAAAGTGTCTGTAGAAATAGCATAGATACCTTAATGGTGGTTAGCTCTAAAATTGAACAGATGCAAATAATGATGTCGAGCACACGGTCCATAACCCAAACGTTTAGGAACCTTGTGAACGAAATCGAAGATTTGCACAAATCTGTTGTGAACGACCTCGTTGTTGTCGAAAGCTTCAGGCCACAGGAATTAAATGTAAGTTTTTTTGTTCCTAACAATATAATATCTTTTATCTGTTTTATCTATGCCAAATAAAAGAGAATCGTGACACAGTTTGTTACTTTGAAGTAGAAATTCGTTAACAATCATGAAAATGTATAATTATTAGCAAGATGTTCCGCTGCTGAATTTCCGCTGCTTTTTAAAAGTCTTTGAATATTTGTAGTAATCAGGTTGTCATACAATGGGTATTTCAGATTAAAATTAAGTTCGAATTTAAGGGGTGCAGTTGGCAATTAATTTAATATTTTTTTTAAATTAATTTTTGAGAGCAGCAAATAGTTTCCAATTTTCATGCCACTACAGATTTAAAAGAAAGTTATATTATGATAATAGAGATTTTCAATATAGAATTCAATACTGATTCAATAAAAAAGAACGAAAATGTATATATTAAAATATAAATAAAGACGAAAAATATTACAAACTCGCTTAGACAAAAATATTGGCAATTATCTTGTATATACAGGGTGTTTTTTTAAGGACATTAGAACTTTTTTTTAATAAATAAAACACAAAATGAATTTTAATGGACAAATTTTTTATTGCATCGGATAGAACAAGTTATGGCAATTATTTTTTAAAAATTATTTGGGGTAAATGACCGCCAAGGCTATTCTTAACGAACGTCATTCGATTGGCCCAATTTTGGGTAACTTTCTCGAAAATATTTCGAATAATGTTGTCTTCAAGTTGCTGCAGATTTGCTGGTTTGTTGGCATACACCAACGACTTAAGATAGCGCCACAAGAAAAAATCTAGGGGCGTTAAATCACAAGAGTGATGGTGGCCAATCAACATTTCCTCCTTTGGAAATAACGCGTCCATTAAAAGTGGTGTTCAACAAATTCAATGTTTCGTACGCCGTATGGCAAGTTGCACCATCTTGTTGTAACCAATGGTCTTCCAGATCTTGTGTGGCAACATTTGGGAGCAGCCAGTCATCGATCATGGAAAAATGAGCTTCATCAGAAAAGATGATTTTTTGATGAAAATTTTTGATGAAAAATTTTAATATAAATTTCCAATATTTGGAGACGTTGTTCTAAAGTATAACTTGGCATGATGAATTGCCAGACATTAATGAATAAGCATGCCAAATATAGCGGCTATCTGTCAAATACTTTGACAGGAATCCCTATCGGAAGTTCTAATGTCCCTAAAAAAACACCCTTTACAATTCAAATACTTACGTTTGTACTTTATCAAATATATCTTACACTAAACCCGTCAACAATTAGCCAATTTTACAAGAAGTCTGAAGTCAGTAAAACCTGATGATGAAGAGAAAAACACGCTAACAGAAACAGTGAAAACATATCAAGACAGTGCATAAATACCCGATCTCTATATTGATTAAAGTCCGAACAGTGAAACACGACATGTGGTTTCAAACGTATTTAATGATACCGAAAATAAATCCATAGAAGAAAAACTGTCGTTATGAGCGCTTTGTAATCTGAACAATGCTGACGAGAGTTGCAATATATTGATTCAATTGATATTGATCAATATTCTTGATTTTAAGCTTCAAAAATTGTATTTGTTTAACATATATCCAGTTAAGCTCCAAAATCATTGTTCTTATCGGAGGTCCATATTATCAACAAACTAAATAGAAGCGGAATAGTCAAATAACAAATTGCGATAAAATTAAAGCCTTGTACAACAAAATTGCTATTTCCTTTGTTAAGGAATATCTAAGCCTTTTAAAACATCCTATTTCATTTTTGATATTTTACCACACACCATAGTTTAGTTTATTATAAATAACTACACCATTAGATATTTGAACTTGCTCACCACTTGTATATTTTCATTGTTAATTTTTATCAGTGGATCAATTGTGGAATTTGTTCGCTCACATGGAAACAAAATCCTGAAGCCATCCTGTTTCCTCGAGAGAAAATCCGAACCTGCTCATCGCGAGGCTGTAGTTTCAGGGAGAAATGTGATCGTGGGTTTGTCCGGCAACCAGAGGGTCCTAGAAGAGCAGAAATTACCTGAATTCGAAAATGGCTTCCTACCCAATCGCTGTACCGCGAAGTCATTCTCTCTTTACTCTCAAAAACAAAATTAGTGAGTCATTTGGCCTTTAGATGTTACAAAAGGTAACAGTGACCCACAACAAAACAACATTGCTCTAAATTAAATTCTTATAAACTAATGAAATACTTAGCGTAAGTAACTCAAACTCACATATTCCTGCAAGGATGATTCAACTTCGGCAATATTTCAAAATAGTAATATCAAAAAACGCAGCACTGATGGGATTTAATATTTTTTTATTTTTATCACTAATATTAATTATTAATTTTATTTCTGCATTTAATGACAAACAAAAATTAATTAACTAAAATCAAACAACTAAAAATGGCATTAGTCTTTTCACCAAAAAAAAAACAAATTTTAAATTTTTTTCCAAAAAATTGGCTTAAAATGAAATCATTTTTTGACATACTTGACAATAAAAATAAGTTCACTTTCATTTCATACAAATAACTAATTTTATTATTTTCCAAAAAAAATAAATGAAAATCATTCTTTTGACACACTTGACAACATTTTTTTGACAAACCATAATTCTCTATAATAATAAAATAAAAGCCGAAATAATTTCATGTCATACAAATAATTAATTTTATTTTCTCCAAAAAATTGGGTAAAATAATAAATAAAAATCATTCTTTGACACACTTTTTTGATTTTGTAAATGTAACATCATTCTTATGTTGACAAATTTTCGTATTTAAAGTCTTAGAAGTTTCACCAACATAAACTTTACCACATTTGCATGTAATTTTATACACTAAACCATTTTTATTTTTTTTAGGTATTTTATCTTTTAAAGAAGTAAAATAATAGTACATTATATACCGAGGTGATAAAGTAAATTTTCTACATTGAGGTGAATATTAATTCACGAGAAACGAAGTTTCGAGCGAATTAAGCACCCAAATGGAGAGCATTTTCTTCACAGAGGTTTATATACTATTTTTTTTACTGCTTGATATAAAAAAAATGCACTAAAACTCTTAATTATTCACAAAATAAAATGTCAATTAATAAGCAAATGGTGAATAACTAAAAATTTTGATTTGGCGAAACATTGTCAGGGCTGCTTAGTTAGAAATTTATTTTCAATGAATTTTCTTAAAACTTAAAAATCACATATGCTTTGCATTAAAAAATATAGCTTTTATTTATTTTTGACATGAAATTGAAAATCTATTCAATATTGTTGAGCCAAATTTAGAATTTTTGTCTAACTCACAACTAAACTAAATTTCAACAGAATTCTGGTTAACACGAATTAAAATTTCAAATAAACTAACCTATAGTTGCAAAGAAGTTTTTGCATTTAATATTATTTATTTATTATTGTTAAAATAAAATCAAAACGCTTATGATTTTTTAATTTATTATTATTATTTTAGGAAGAAACTAAAAAAATTCAAAGATGAACTCAGTTTAACAAACGAACACAAGTTATATTTTCATTATTTACCAAGGTGCTAAAATACTTATTATTAGGTGTGGGGAATAATTATTAGTAACCATAGCTGAGAAAAATAACTTTTGTCTTGGGTTTTTGAGTAAATAATTGAAACTTCTCATGCAAGTAGTAAACATAAAATTTATATTTAATTGGAATTTTGAGAGTTATAAAAAAAATTTCATCTACAGTGCTTTTAAGAGGTTGTTTCAGTGGTGACAATAGTCTGACAAGCCAACACATATGGTTTAGCTATGGCTCAGAGAACCAAATGCTACCATTTTCCGTTAATGTGTTCGCTTACCAGCCCAATGCCAACACCCAAACAACCAGTATTGAGAGAAAGTGGTTAGAACTGCTGCTTCTTGGATGCAACAACCGTGGCACGGAGGACAGACAAATACATCTCTTTTATCGTCCCCGGATGCTACAGCCTACCGCACCCTAACAGGCTATGTTCTAAAGACCGCAATCGAAGGCAATGGTAAAATGAATTTATATGAGCATAGGATTATAAAGTTATCATTCTGCCGAGGACCCAAACCTAACAAAACATTCGCAAGGTGGGATGGTATTAGTGAAAACCACCAATAACCAACAAGATCCATCACCTGCTTGTTCCGTCATCCCTGACCTCCTGGACAAAACAAAAACTTTATGTGTCTTGGAGTTCGCGGGAACGAAAAGTCCCGATAAGCATTAACCTGAAGAGCTAATATTCACTCCTGCGGTACTAATAACACAAAAAAAGCAATTAAAAAAACTAAAACTAAATCAAAAAAATTGTTGTCTCTAAAACAACCCCGTTCGAATCCTAAACATTGTCGCCCTAAGAGCCCCGTTAGACGCCATCTTGTATTAGGAGGTCTGGTAAACCGTGCAGGTCTACCAGTTGGTCGTGCACGCAAACCACATTCACCCGCTGCTAGCTCGAGTTTGCGCGAATCAAGGTGACCAAACCTCATAACAACAAAATTTAGAATAACACAAAAAACAATGCGTGCCTACAATACCACCTAGTACTCCAGAATGGATAAGAAGAAACATTGCATTTTTTTTTAGAGTTTTGCGATGCACAGTTTTTGAGTTATTGTCAAAAAAGTTCAAGTTTCAGACCGATCCCCTACGTTTCGATACTGATTGACAGAAAAATTTGAAAAAATTCACAGAGATAGGAAAATTGGTAAATTTTGAACGAGCCAAGTCTCAAAAAATTTTATTTCTGTGTGTGTTTGCGGATGAGGGTAAGGACACGAACAAAAGGGGTGTCATTTGAAAGAGCACCTAATTTAAGAAATATTGCAATTTTTAGAATTTTGGGATGTGCAGTTTTTGAGTTATTGTCAAAAGAGTAAAATTTCAGACTCTAGTATATTATAGAAGTTATTACTTCGGTCTGATAGACCTAAGTATTACATTCATGAGGTAAAAGTGAAATTCTTACCCCCACTTTTTTTGACATTTCTCGACGTTTTAGGACCTACTGATTCTAAAAAAGTAAAAAAATGTATGTTTGTCTGCCGGCCGGCCGTCACAATCGACGAAATCTAGAAAACCACTGGACGGATTTCAAAATTTTTTGTTTAAAAATAGAGTAATATTGAGTAAACAATAGGAAGAGCCGAAAGGACGATGTGCTTGGTAACTGTACCGGAAGTGTGTCAAAACAAGGAAATATGCATATTTTTTGCTTAAAAAATGTTCATTTTTACTGATAATGAGTACGAACAAAGAATGTGGAGAAATTTGGATGGTCGGGATTGGTATGTGAGATCAAAAACTAGATTATTGCATTATAAGTTTGTCAAAAAATAGTTTTCAAGTATGTCAAAAGAAAGATTTTTATTTATTTTTTCACCCAATTTTTTAGAAAAAAAAAAAATTAATTATTTGTTTGACATGAAATTTTATTATTATTATTGAGAATTATAAGTTAGTCAAAAAAATAATGTCAAGTGTGTCAAAATATTGATTTTCATTTATTTTCTTAGAAAAAAATAAAATTAGTTATTTGTATGAAATGAAATGTATAATGAACCTGAAATTATTATTATTGAAAATTTTATTGCATTATAAGTTTGTCAAAAAAATATTGTCAAGTGTGTCAAAAAAATGATTTCATTTATTTTTTTTTAGATAATTTTTTGGAAAAAAAAATTTAGCTGCTTGTTTACGTCAGTATAATTGAACATGGAAATTTTTGAATTTGTTATAGTTTTTGAAATATTTTTGGAATTTTGAAAAATTTTTAATTTTTGATTTTATTATAATTTTTATAATTTTGAAAAATGTTTCAATTTTTGAATTTTTAAGAATTTTTGGAATATTATTAGAATTTAGACAAAGTTTCAATTTTTGATTTTATTCTAATTCTTGGAATATTTTTATAATTTTTGACTTTTATATATATTTTTAGAATTTTGGAAAAAGTTTCAATTTTTGATTTTGTAAGAATTTTTGGAATATTTTTAGAATTTTGAAAAAGGTTTGAATTTTTGAATTTTTAAGAATTTTTGGAATATTATTAGAATTTAGAAAAAGTTTCAATATTTGATTTTATTTAGTTTTACAATATTTTTGTAATTTTGAAAGAAATATGGATTTGTGCTTTTGAAATATTTTCTCGAAACGCTAAATGGAGGGGTTTTTGAGTAGCTTGCTGATTGTATAATCTTTTCACTAAATTATGTTAATTTATGATCTGTTATAGTTTTCCGACAACGTTTTGATGTTTCGTGTTAGTTTTGTAATACATATCTAAACAGAGATAAAAAATACATGTACTTTAACAAAAAGCTATGTTTGATATACATCGCATCCCAAAACTAAAAACCATGTCCCCATAAAAGTCCCCAAAATCCTTAACCCAGACCGAAGTCTTGATATCTCAGGGCTGTGAAATTTCAGCCCCGCCATATTTTGTTGTTATAATTATTACAATTATTATAGCTGTTATAATATTTATTATATTATAAAAGTTATTTGTAGTACCAAACTGTTCGAAGCCAGTGCCACATTGAAAAAACCGACGGTTTGGCACCGACATCCAACAGTTTTGTACTAAAAATAACTTTTACAATATAATATAATAAGTTTTTTTAAAGGCTTAATTTTTTTGACTGTAGTTAGATATAACTAATTTTTTGTCTTTTAGCCACAATTGAATTATTTTCCTCATTTTTGTGGTTTTTTTCTGAAGTCGGCTCAATTTTTTTAAAGTTTTTTTATTCCTATTTATTACACTATTTTACCACTTGTTTCATTAGCACAACCAAATATTTTAATTTAGCTTAGAATTATGTTTTGTTTATATTGTTGTTTTTGGTTTTATATTTGTTTAAGCAACATTAACTTTCTTATTTTAGTTTTAACTAAAAACATTAATTTTAGTTAATATTTGGTTTTTCTGTTCTATAACGTAAACTAAATAATTGGAACTTCATTGGGTCTTAAACAAATATTATTCAAATTACCTACAAGCACAACTACAAAACCCCAACTGGCCAACTGACCAATAGTCCACAACCAATCAACTTCTCGTTGTTTTTCTTTCACTAGTTTCCAAACCCCAACTAAATGCATTTATAAAAAACATAACAAGAACAAACTAAAATTCTTTTTATTTTTCCATAACTATGCAAACATGAATGTAAAATAAAAAGAATATGAGTCGGTCTTCCCAGAAATGTTGTACTTGTTAGAAATAATAAGTGTATTGCACTGAAAATAGGTTAAAAAGTATTGGTACTACTCTATTGTATATTACTATAGGTAAAGAGGACGGAAAATGGAAGTACAACTGACAAGGAATATCATGCCTATTACAACTTTGCTTGTGAAAGGTTCGCAGAAAACTTGAGAAGCCAGTTTTTAAAGTTGATGTCGCTCAAATGTTGAAATGAACAGTAGAGTAGAGTTAACTTTATTATAGATTTATAGTTCTGTTTAGCTGTGTCTAAGGGTATAAATTCATGCCATGTATTGGCATGTCTATATTTTTATGAAAAATGAATATAATTTGACTTGATACGAAGACGAAATTTTCTAATCGTTCAACATTTAAATTCTGTTTGGCACTAATAAATTTGATAAATTTTAGTTCCGTAATCAATATTGATATTATGAAAAAACATCTTTAAAAAAATTTTTTGTGTTTGTACAAAATTAAAGAAAACGATGGAGCTCTTCCGAGTATCTCCCTAACAATTGTTTTTCTGCATCCTAACTGCCGCTATGTCACTTCGTATGTGTTGCTAGATTCGAAGTATAGTGATCCAAAAATGATACGCGTTAGTGTCAGTAATTAAAGTATTTGTTGAAAAATAACCGAATATATATTCGTACACCTAGATTTAAAAACGGTTTTAATTTAATAAATATTTTGACATTTAAATTAAAAAAAATCTGGTAATATTTTCGCCGCCCTACAAATACTTTTCGCGGCCCTCTTGTAAAGAATCCCTGCTCTAAGCGTTGTCGTTAATCGTGAACGTAATTAAGAGTTGTCCGACGTGCTAATATTATATATGTTATTTGTTGTTAATTAATAATGCTTTTCGATTCAGTCACAGACAAACAATAATATTATTATTATTATTTGTCTATGTTTCAGTGTAACTAACTTCATCGAAAACATGTTCGCAAGGATTGGGTTTTCTCTTGGGAAAGCAATTCAGTTCAATTGTTAATTTTTTAACATATTACATTTATATTTAGTTTAAATTGCTAATTTATTTTTACAATATTAGTAATTGTAGTTCTTTTATTCTTTTTTACACAATAAAGTCTTGTAAATTTTGCAAACAACAATATTCAAGAAAAGAACCTAAGTTAAAACGTCATTCCAGGGGATTAAAGGTAAGATTTGGTTATGTTGGTCCTGCTTTTTATATCCTTTTTGAAATTGTTTTAAATGCCCTTTTTCTTTGCAGATTGAGCCGCCTCATCAATGTAAACTCTGTAATAAACAGTTTCAACATATGTATTATTTGAGAAAACATATGAGAAGTCATACATATGCATATGAATGTTCTGAATGTCATGAAATATTTACAACTTATGCACTATTGAAGAATCATATGGTATCTCATAAACCAGCGACGGTAAAGTGTTACTCTAACAGTTTTAATTATGTAATGTTTAAAAAAAAATTCTGTTAAATTAAAAAATAATTTGTTTCGTGGGAAAAGAATGTATTTCATAAATATTTTAATTTTTTCAAGCTTTCATGTCAATTTTGTGATAAAATCTTTAAAAGAAAAGAGCATTATGTATGTCATTTAAATACTCACACACGTGAAAAGATTTATGAATGCTTCAAATGTGATAAACAGTTTCTGATGAAAATAAGTTTTGATAACCATGTGATAGCTGATGCTCAAGACCATTTGCGGATAAGACATTGCTTAGCTTTTTATACTAATTATTCTCATTAAATTAGTCTCTACAGCTCTGTGGAAAGTTTTGATTTGATGTGATTTTGCGTGACCTTGGTATCACAAATTTTACTCTTCCTATTTGCCTATATTTGATAATAAATTATTTTTCAATTTTTAATAAACACCATACCTAAATACTTCTAAGTTTTTTGATAGCGTTCCGTGACACAATAACATATTGTACTGTATCTCGAGCACCAGCATTTATCAAATAGAACCATCCTTTAGAAACCGTCAAGCTTTTGGTACAGATGAGCTATTTTGATTTTTGAACAATTTTTTGGTTAAAATATGCGCTTCCACTTTATTCTGACAAAAAATGCCTTCTTAAATACTATTCATTTCCGTTCCAAAGAATTTTTATCCTTCCGAGAAAAACAACAGCAATTATATGGGTTTCATCATCATTATTGTTTTTATAATCATTCCATTGATGGCTCTAATTATGATTCGAATAGAATTTTATTTTATGATTTTGTGATAACCGTAGCAATATTAGTAATGGCTTTATTCGATCACAAAATGACTTAGCTTTAGTCATCGCATCGACCGAAATGATGGCGAAATTGCTAACACTTAAAAACACACCTCATTGCGCTTTAAAATTATCATTGAACATGTAATTATTTATTGAAACGTGCAACATTTCTAAAATAGTCGGCATAGGAAAAGTATTGCAAAAATGTAAACTTTGTTTCGAATGAATGCACAATGGCGTACAAAAAATTGAGCTTGTAGCTCTTGATCGATCATTGCAAGACTTGCGTGGAATCATCAGCTCATTTGGGGATGAATTAATATTGCTTATACACTAAAAAAAATTAAAGCAATGACAATCTTTTCACGAAGTTAACAGTTTATTATTCATCAAACAAAGAAAAAATACGTGCAAACAATTTTACGGTGATTAGGACACGTAAACATTTGTGGTTTAACCATAATGAGGTTTATTTAAAATGTAAAGTGTTACATGCAATATAACAGTAGTTGAATAAAGTTAAAAACTATCTCCATGATAAAAATTTCCGTTGGCCTTATATAATGAATTTTTCATTATTTTTTTGTAATAAAAGTTAGAGTTAGAGGATGATCATGTTATCTGGATGGATTGTCATTGTACATTTTACGAAAAAAAAAATATTGTGAAGACTTTTGGAACAAATAAAAATAATCCCCTAATTTTTTTGATTTTTACGCAGTTCTCATGTCAATTTTGTGAAAAGAGCTTTATTTCAAACATTATATTACAAGATCATATGAAGGAGGTTCATTACGAAAAAATACATAAAATAGTTAAACAGACACCATCCTTAGAAAATAATTTACAAAATCATACAAGCGATGAATTAAAGGTAAGGTTTATTAAAGATTGTATATTAACTAGTTTTGATATTCAAAATTGTTGTTGGTTTAACCTACGCAATTTTTAGTTATTGATGTAAACATTTTAAATAAAATTTGTAGTTAAAATCCGTTTGTGAGTCGTTTCAACAGTATGATGACTAACCATATAAATTTTGATTCTGCTTAATATAAAGTTAGGAATAAATATAATTTCGTGAATTCGTGTAAAATATTATGAGAACCAAAATTTGTTTAAATTATTTAAAATATTCAAAAATCGAACATATGACTTTTTTTTCTCAAACGATGAAAACTTTTAAAAAAATTTATAAACAAAAATAGATCCTTGGATTTGTACGAGGAGCTTCCAGAATCATTCTGATTTAATATTTTTATTGATGATCATACTGTAATATTATCAAACTCTTTTTTACATGTTTTAATTTTATTAACTTTTTCTAGTTGAACTACATCTACATTTCTACATTTTATTTTATCTACATTTTATTTTATATATCGTTTAGGAAAATCCAGATAATCAAAACATAGCTAGTGGTGACTGGAAGGAAGATTCTCAACTAGAAGGAAACAAGGAAAAGGAAACAAGTTTGACATCAGAATATGTCAATCGGAATTCACATTCATATCCTGATTCCTCTAAAAGTTTTCTTCCAAAAAAACAAGCTCATCCTGCCACTTTACTAAATTCTGTTCCAGATAAAGACTTGAGTAATATAGTAAGTAAAATCAAATATTAGTTTATTCGCAAACATTGTATTTACTTTATTCGCATTTACGTATGTATCGTACTTGCGTATTTATTTCGTATTTACGTATTTATTTCCAACTCCGTACAATTATATCATTATTCACTGTAAGATCAATAATATTAGAATATCAGTGAATTCTATTCAACGCTACCACTTAACTGTTTGAGTTGTTGTTTAACTGTTGTTGTTAAGTTGTTGTTAAAACAAAAATAAAAGCATAGTTAATGAAAAGAAGTTAAACCACATAAAAATATATATAGGCCAGTAATAATAGGAGAAAAAATTAGAAAAAAAAAATAATTCGTTACAGCAAACTGACAGTGGGATATTGTAGAACACGATATTGTAAAAGAGGGAAACATAAATCGAACCGATAGCCGCTATCCGGGGGGAATGGGAAGGGTTTTTAGTGGTTGAAAATAGTTTTTCGTGATTTCAGACTAAGCCGTGCATCCTATCAAGAGTTATATGTAAAACTTGTAGGGAATAAAAAGATCTACAACTTTTTCACGGATCATTTTTACCCTAACCTCAAAATTTTTCGAAAAAAATGCGAGAAACTGATTTTTTTCTATTTTCTTTTTTTCTTTGACAAAAAAAATTTTATGAAGCTCGAATTGAAAAATTTTATGAAGCCCGCTAAATACTTCTATTTATTGCAAAAAGGCAGTAATACTTTTGGAGGGAAATATTTAGACATTGTTGTTTAATTTAATTAAAAAAAATAAAAATTTTAACTGCGATTCCTCTTAAAACTACGCCTCCTACAGAGTTCTGTTTTAGCTCACTTACTCGCTGTTACGTCTACTTTTGATAAGTGGGACAAAAAAGGTATACTGCTAAGGAAAAAATGGCGGGAAAATTGAAAAAACCAACAAAATCGCTTTTTTCGCGATAATTTTCATATTTATCGTTGAATAATCGTTATTAATAAACAAAATCATTTAAATTTTTTATGATTACGTAAACGACGATCATTTGGAAAAACATTTATGAATAATTATATAATCTCGTTACTTTTAGTTTATTTAAGTAACAAAAAAGTTAATTTTATTCTTCAAACATGGCGATCTCAAAAAGTACCTTTTTGTTTTCTTTCATGTTTTTATATTTTACATAACACTAGTTTACAAGAAAAATCTCCCGAAATAAAACCCAACTTTTCTTATAGATTAAGACCTCCTGAACACGAATATCATATTCATTTTTTTTGGTTAGCTCTTGTTTTTGAGATATTCACGAAAAACCAAATTTTTTGGTGATCAAAAATGTTGTTTCGGTTTTTGGGTCTCATATTTTACAAAACAAACAAATTAAGCATATTAATAAAACAAATGCATAGTAAATATGCCAACAAACATTTTGAGTTATATTTTGAAAAATCCGTTAAGGATTCTGGAAGTTACAGTGGAAAAAAGTTGAAAAAATTCGAAAAATTCACGTTTTTATTAAATTTTTCCATTTTCAACACCATAAATTTTGAACAAATAAAGACACTAGGGTCATTCCAAAGTGACTAACGTAACATTTATACCGAAATTCACAACTTTGTTTCCTTATAACTAAAATTGTAAAGATTATTTTAAGTACTTGTTGACTTTTTAAAATGTAAATCGAGTTTATTTATCTAAATCAGAAAGCTTTTTATTTAAATTAAATTTTTTAGATATTTTTTTAAATAAAAATGTAAATGTGACTAACGTAACATTTTTTATACCATTAAATTAACACCTAAATTATGAACCAAAATTCTCTAGATGTTGAAAATGTACATAAAATTTATTGATAAGTTTCTTCAATGTAATTAATGTATTTTTTAAAAAAGCCAATAACTTTTTAAAAAATTTGTTAGTTTTTCATAAATTGACGCTTTTGATTTAAATGATGTGTGACTAACGTAACGTGACTAACGTAACACAAAAGAATTCATGTATTTAGAATGCTTACCTCATTTATTTGGAAAGCAAAGCAGTCTGATTCAGACACTCCAAACTTTAGCTTACAGAAAATAAAAAGTCTAAAACAATTGCATTCTAAACAAAATAACAATATTGGAATTTTTACAGTTGTTGCCATATCTTATAGTAAAATATATGAAAAAAAAATTATAGGTCACAGTTACAGTTTTGTGAAGAAAAAAAACTTTTGCTTGAAGGTTGACTTTAAAATGGAATGACCCACTAATTTTTTTTAATTTCTTGGAACCTATAGTAGCTTCAATTTTTTTTCTTTTAAGCTAAAAGATACGAATATTGGTGCAGTTTGCACCAAGTTATTCAAGTTTTCCCAAATAAAGTCAAAACTCAAAATTTGGAAAAAATAGTTTTTTACTTAATTTATTGTGCCATAAATAATAATTTTAAATGTTCAGTCGTTCTCAAACAACAGTAAAGAATTATTTTAAAATAGTAAAGTATAATTTCCATTTTTGTTTTCGAAGTTGGGAATTGGATCGATATGATACGTATATAGAAAAATATAAACAAAAGATAATGAATTGTGAGGAGAGGCAAAACATCATAACATCAGAACTATTTAAGTTAGTTCAAGCACCATAAAGTTAAGCCCCTATTTATGTCTATTAATACCTGTAAGGTTTGTTTCTTTTCTGTTTTTGGTTTTTTGATAATGTAAATTTTTTTCTATCACCACCCACCTTGTGTTACTCCTTACGTTTATGATCATTTTAAGTTTAATTTAAGAAAGCAATTACTTCTCCTTTTTAATAGTTTTTCGATTTTGCCAACTTTTGTTTAATTAGTTTAATTTCTTTTTAAGTAGATAGTTGTCGTATGATTAGTTGCAAATATAATCTCTCTGAGGATAAATTTAATTCCAAACATTCAAGTGAAAATATTAATTAAAAACGAAAAAATATTACAAATATAAATTTTAAATAGTGTATTGTTTTTAAAAATCAATAAATCAATAGTGATAGGCAGCTATAAGCAAAACAACATAAATTGTTAGTAAAGTGTAAGGTCAAGTTTATTTAAATGGCGTCGTCAAGAAGTTTCAAGTGTAAAAATAGCCCAAATTCATTTTGTTTTATTTGTGGAAGTAACATAATACATACTGCTAAAAGAATCACCCCATTTATAAGAACTGTCTATCTTCATTACAAACTGATATTTTCCAACTCCTAAAATAAATCCGAGGTAGGAGGAGCTAGATCATGTCAAAAAACTTCACAAAAAAATCTCAATTTCGAGAAAAACCATATAAAAATTAAATACATATTTTGTCCAAAAAAGACATTTCATAATCAACTAACTGATATTTGTCAACTCTTAAAATAAGTTCGAGGTGTGAGGAGCTAGATCATGTTAAAAAACTTCACAAAAAAAATCTCTATTTCGAGAAAAATCATATTAAAATAAAATACAACTTTTGTAAAAAAAAGACATTTCATAATCAACTAACTGATATTTTCCAACTCTTAAAATAAGTCCGAGGTGGAAGGAGCTAGATCATGTCAAAAAATTTCTCAAAAAAAATCTCAATTTCGAGAAAAATCATATACAAATAAAATACAACTTTTGTCAAAAAAAGACATTTCATAATCAACTAACTGATATTTTCCAACTCCTAAAATAATCCCGAAGTAGGAGGAGTTAGATCTAATACGAAAACAACCTATATATAAATCAATTATGTTGCAGAGTTTAAATTATTCTTATAGTTAAATTTTTTTCAAAATTTTGAGCTTTGACTTTCTTTGGGAAAACCTGAATAACTTGGTGCAAACTGCACCAATATTCATATCTTTTAACTTAAAAGAAAGAAAATTAAAGCTACTATAGGCTCCAAGAAATTAAAAAAAATTAGTGTCTTCGTTTGTTCAAAATTTATGGCGTTGAAAATGGAAAAATTTAAAAAAAACGTGAATTTTTCGTATTTTTTCAACTTTTTTCGACTGTAACTTCCGGGATCCTTAACGGATTTCTACAAAATATAACTCAAAATGTTTGTTGGCATACTTACTTTGCATTTGTTTTATTAATATATTTAATTTGTTTGGTTTGTAAAATATGAGATCCAAAAACCGAAACAACATTTTGGATCACCGAAAAAATTTGGTTTTTCGTGAATATCTCAAAAACAAGAGCTAACCAAAAAAATGAATATGATATTCGTGTTCAGAAGGTCCAAATCCATAAGAAAAGTTGGGTTTTATTCGGGAAGACAAGAAAAGTTCAAAATTTGTAAACTAGTGTAATTGTTATTTACCCAAAACATATTGTTAAGTTTTTCACACCTTACTTCGAATTGGCCTTACTCACAATTCGATAAACGCAATTCCCAAATCGCTTCAGAGTTCGATCACTGATTAGTTAGCACAAACACCAGGTTTTGTTAAGTCTTCAACTCCTTGATTGTTCCACAACAACAGGAAAACAATACAGCAAACAATATTCCTTACTAGAATATTCTTCCAACAGCTTCGAAACTACAACGGTTTATTGTAGAAATTTCCAGTTCACAACGTTGAAAATAATACACAAAATATTTCTACTCAATAAAACTTATAACTTTATTACACTTATAACTTTACACAAAACTAATTTAAAGATCACTTTTATAATTTTAACTTCACTATCGCAGGTTTAAAATAAACTAATTCAAAACTACAAGAAACAATTTCCTTATATACCTTGTGCTTAATCTCTAGAAATTTCTAGGTAACTTTTTAGAAACCTTGAGAAAATATTAGAATATTCGATTATTTTACGTTACGTTGATTTGATTTATAAAATCATAAAACAAATAGACCTTAATTCTAAGAACATGTACAACAACAACAACACTATTTCATTCACTTTCTGTTGTGTTTTGTTGATTTTATTTTCCTGGAAGTGACCGTAATCGTTTAGATCTTTCTGTAATCGTCTAGATTTTTCTGCAATCGTAACAATATTAACCCTACAGACAATCGTTATTTTTTGAGAAAAAGACATTTGAATATATTATTAGTTTGATTTTTTTTGTGCTTTGTGCCATACACTAAAACCAAGGTTACTGATTCTATGAAACTTTTTTTGGTTTTAGAAGGTACTAAATGAGGCTTAAAGAAGGTACTAAATAATGCTTTTTTGGGTTTTCTGAAGGTTTAATCTTTTACCCAAAACATACTCAAATTACAGACAGACGTTTTGTTCGACGATCAAAACCCATTCGAATATTCGCTAGCAAAATATGCCAGTTGCAGATTTTGCTGAAATTTATCAAATAGATAGTGAATTTTCTTTTACAATAAAATATTCATATTAAATTAAAACATATATTATATCAATTATCATATATTATAAACTAATATAAGTATTAAATATTTTAGAAAAATGAAAATTCTGCCAATCTGATGTACCTTTGAAATCAAATTGCTCAAAAACGGCTTTAGCAATTTTATCAAACTTTTTTGGTTTAATAGGTGATTAGTTAATTGTTTAAAAAAAAAATTAATTAATTGTTTTTGTAATTAATTTTAAAATTAAAATATTAAAAAAAACTTTTTTAAAGCTGGCGCTTGGGTTGAAGATCAATTGGAATTTAATTTATTTTTTTTTTGTAAAAACAGTTCTATTCTTACTTTAAAATATTCCAAATTAACAAAGAGGCTAATATTCGTGTTCTTGATATAATTAATTTTAAAAATTTTTAGTACGACTAAAATTCTAATTGTTGATTATTTCTTCGAACAATTTTTATCAAGTTCGAAAACGAAAGCATATAATTTTTCATAAATGCATTTCCGAATGATCGTCGTTTACGTAATCATAAAAAAACTAAAATGATTTTATTAATTAGTAACAATTATTCAACGATAAATATGAAAATTCCCGCCATTTTTTCCTTAGCAGTATACCTTTTTTTACCACTTATCAAAAGTAGACGTAATAACGAGTAAGTGAGCCAAAACAAAACTGTAGGAGGCGTAGTTTTAAGAGGAATCGCAGTTAAAAATTTGTTTTTTTTTTTAAATTAAATTAAACAACAACGTCTAAATATTTTCCTCCCAAAAAATTACTGCCTTTTTTGCAATAAATAGAGGTATCTTTTGCCAACGTTCGAGCTTCATAAATTGTCAAAGAAAAAAAGAAAGAAAAAAATCGGTTTCTCGCATTTTTTTCGAAAAATTTTGAGGTTAGGGTAAAAATGATCCGTGCAAAAGTGGTAGATCTTTTTATTCCCTACAACTTTTACATATAACTCTTGATAGGATGCACGGTTTAGCCAGAAATCACGAAAAACTATTTTCAACCCCTAAAACCCATTCTCCCCCGGATAGCAGCTGTCGGTTCGATTTATGTTTCCCTCTTTTACAATATCGTTTATTTTCGGCAGAAGAACTAACAATTGGATTCTGGAACTCTTTAACAAAATCTTGAATTCAGCTCAACTACCATCTTTATTTAAAAAAGCAAAAGTCTTAGCTGTTGTAAAACCTGAAAAGTATGTACAAGTGAAAGTCACCAAACATCACACACAACTTTTCAGTGAAAAGTAATCAAAAGACGTCATGGTTAAACATTTCAACTTCAGAAGAATATACATTTCGATGTTGAGCAGATATAGTACAGTAGAGCAGTGAATATATTAAATACAATCTGAGCAACGAAGTAATAAAATCGTACGCGTAGTAGAATTATTTAGATCAAGACAAATTACCGCAGCGTATTTCAGATTAAATTCTACGTAATTGAGAGTTCTACAAAATTTCACATTAAGATAAATGATCGGAACATACGTAATTCTATCTTGTGGAAAAGTAAGCATCCGTTAAGACATATACAGTAATCCCTCCGACTGCGCGGGTTTTAACTGCGCGATTTCCACTGCGCGAGATGAGTTTTCAATACTAATTTTCGCACTGCGCGATTAAAATTCCACACTGCGCGACGTTTAAATTTTTTTATTAGAATATGTAGGTGAATTTCGTAAAATTAAAATGAAAAAAAAAAATTAAATTTCCCACATGGGTCATTCTTTTATAAATCGAACAGATTTGAACAAAATCTGACCGACGGATTTGTGATTTGGCTTAAAAATTTTTTACTGGTATGATATCGAAAAAAATATACGTGTTCGAGGATTTTTTTTTTGGAAAATAGAGGCGATCTAAATTTCGTGATTTTTGGTTTGACGACTTATTTTCAAAAATTCATTACTTCGGTTCTATTAATGATAGTAAGCTTTTGTTTTATTTTATTTTAAAGTTAAGAGATGGAATTTTAATAAAAAAATATAGTCAATACAAATTATTAGCGAATTCCTATTGTTATAAACAAATAAAATGTTAAAATCGATTTTTAGTGATTGCCCTACGTATTCTACGTTCAATTTTCAAGAAAAACGTGTTTTTAACTAAGGGAGAAATGAGTTTTACTGTTAGAAATATATTAATTTAATTAATCCAGCGCGGAACAACAAAAATTTATGGAATTTTTATCTTTCCGCGCTCGATAAATTGATTTATTTCTAATGCTACTCGTACACGAGAGAGCAAAATTGCAGATGTCAGAGAGAAAGTGTCTGACTTATTGCTAAACTGTTTACACATAGGAATTTGTTAATATTTTTTGTAGATAACAATTTTTTTTTAAAGTTCAACTTTTAGCTTTAAAATAAAACAGAAAAAAATGTCTATCATTACCAGAACCGAAGTTATGAATCTTTGAAAATAAGTCTTCAAGCCAAAAATCACGAAATCCTCAAAATTTAGAACCGCTCCAATTTCCAACCCAAAAAAATTCTCGAGCACGTATATCTTTTTCTTGGGAAATGAGAATTTGGAAATTTTTCTATATAAAAGCCCTAAAATTTCAGCCAAATCAAATATGTGTCGGTCAGAAAGATGTTCGGTTTGTAAAAGAATTACCCATATATGTAGCTATTTGCATTACATATTCAGTTTATTATTAACTGTGTGGCTGGAACGTTCAATATAGATCAAATTCAATTTCAAGCCAGTAAAGGTAGAATATTTTAAACAAATTCAGATTATTGATATAATTTTTGTAAATTTAAGTTGTTTTTTGAAATGTTATTTATGTTAATTTATCTGTTAACTTATGAAGTGTTTTCTTTTTTAAGAGTTGTTGAAGTAAAACATGTTTTTCAGGCTGTATATATTCATTTTGATTTAATTATAACTTTAAATTAATTTTTTTTTCAATTTTTTTCAAAATTTGGAACCGAACCCTCCATTTTCATACAAAATAGGGTTCACATTGCGCGGTTTTGTATTGCGCGCTGTTTTTCTGGAACGGAACTACCGCGCAGTCGGAGGGATTACTGTATCATTACATTCAAACTAGTCAGAAACTATGTGCAGCAACAGCGCCTTGTGTCTGTCCGGAGCAATGTTGTAAACCGAGCTATTGTTCAATCCAAAAAAGAATAAGGCACGAGTGAAAAAGATTTGTCCCAGGCCTGGAACAATGTTGCGAATCTAAGATAGTTCTAAGGATTATTCAAAGAGTCGTTGAATGGAATCAAAAGTATCAATAATAAGTACAAGATTGACTATAGGATCAAATTAAAAATACTGAGAGGCACTGAGTTGCACGTTTTTGAAAATAATTCAAAAACTGCATTGCAAAGTTCTAAAAATTGCAATGTTTCTAAAATCAAGAACTCTTTCAAATGACACCCCCTTGACCTGGCTGTTAATTATGTTTTTTACCAATTCTCATTCCCACCCCCTTAATAAATATAATTATGAGTATTTGACACTTTTCTATATTTTTCATGAAACACTTACTCATTTTTCTATCATTCCAAATAAATTTTAAGATTTTCGATCAAGTAGGGTCGGAGTTAATCGAGGCAATAAAACATATAGTCGTTATTCAAAATTATACATGGTGGGGTGTAAAATTTTTCGTCGTCGATAAAAAAATGTATTTTCTCAAAGGCTTCACATTGTATTTCTGTAAAACAATCGAAAACAACTTTATTTATTTTTTAACCCGTCACCTTGTGTGGATAGGTTAGTTTTATAAGCACCTCATATTAGTTCCATATGATTAATAGTTTACGAGATAATTGATAGAATGCGAAAAACACGTTGTACTCTAACCAATAGGGTTCTTTATAAAAAATAGAACCCTAAAAATGAAAAAAGAACAAAACAACAACAAATATTATAAAAAAACTGATTGACTACGAAAAGTATCTCCAATAAAAAACTGAAGAAAATATTGCAGATGTTGCAAAATCCCTTGAATGCATTCTAGATTTTACTTCGTAATTCTAGATTTTACTTCGTCTCACTGTTTTACTGCGCATTTAGGCTTCGGACAATTTACGGTATTTAAATTTATCTATAAAGTAGTTTTTTAAGGTTATTGCTATTGTCTTTTAACACAACCGTTTTAATTAATCTTATTTTGACATGTCATTTTCCTTCACAGGATTTTAAGATAATAAAATTAAATGATTATAGAAAAATGACAAATTTTGTTTAACTTTAATTAATTGTTCAAATTGTTTAACTCGATAGGCAAATAAAAAGAAAAAATTACTGAAATGATTTATAATGTTAAACCAAATTATTAACAAAATACAAAATATTTTCTCCAATATTTTCTCCGATTTTTCCAATGATTATGAATTTTGTTGTTTCTAAGTGATTGTAAAGATTGTATGAGTTATTATCAAAAAAGTGCAAATTTCAGATCGTTTCGCTCCCTACGTTTCGACGATGATTGACAGAAAAATTTGAAAAAATTCGCAGAGACAGGATAATTTGTAAATTTTGAATGAAAATCATAGCAAAGTCTCAAATAACTATATTTCTGTGTGTTTAGGGGATTGGTGTAGGGAGAGTAAAAACCACTTTTGACCCAAGTGAATGGGGTGTCATATGAAGGAGCACTTAATTTAAGGAACGTTAAAATTTTTTTAGAACTTGGACTAGAACGGTGCACAGTTTTTGTGTTATTGAAAAAAATATTTTTAGTTTGTAGCCTCTTCACCCCCGTAAATAATTGATTTCTTCAAGGTTTTTAGCAATATTGGACAATTTAATCACATAAATTTAAGTTAAAATTAGGCAATTTTGTTAAATCAAATTTAGATGTTAGCAGTTTAGTACAATTTAGCAGCTAATTGGAACCCAGTGTTAGTAACGAAATGATGTTAATTTAAACGTAATGGCATAAAGAAATAACTTTAAAAACTACGTTATCGATAAATTTAAATGTCGTAAAACGAAATTTTTATGATTTTTAATAAAAAACAATAATTTTATTTTGGATTTTTGAGATCAATTAAACTCAAGTAAGTAAAGAAGTAATTGGAATATTTTCAATTCAAAGGTATGGTTTTGAAGTTTCTCAGAAAAAAACTACAATTCACATTTTACGTGTTTCGGATCGGATTCGAACCTACCCTCGTCAGTGCCCGGCTCGAATCTTTGAGCAGACACGCTATCGATTACGCCGTTGAGGCGATGACAATTTCAAAGTTGAAACTTCTTCATCACTTATTTATTTTACTTAAGTTGAATTTTTCCACTGTCATTAGACTCCATATTATGGAAATGCTTTTACATTATATGGGATTTTTTGCATTAAATTTCTAGACAATACTTTGTGTGAATTCATAGAATGGGGAACATTTCTATTCTAATTAACATCCTAAGTCACGATTGTATAGTCATTATTGATTGTTTCCAATCAATGTGAAATCAATGGCTGACACTTGGTCAATTTGTAGTTCTACATGTATTAACATTAGACTACATTAAGGGAATTTAAATTTCATTTTGGATTTTTGAGATCAATTAAACTCAAGTAAGTAAAGAAGTAATTGGAATATTTTCAATTCAAAGGTATGGTTTTGAAGTTTCTCAGAAAAAAACTACAATTCACATTTTACGTGTTTCGGATCGGATTCGAACCTACCCTCGTCAGTGCCCGGCTCGAATCTTTGAGCAGACACGCTATCGATTACGCCGTTGAGGCGATGACAATTTCAAAGTTGAAACTTCTTCATCACTTATTTATTTTACTTAAGTTGAATTTTTCCACTGTCATTAGACTCCATATTATGGAAATGCTTTTACATTATATGGGATTTTTTGCATTAAATTTCTAGACAATACTTTGTGTGAATTCATAGAATGGGGAACATTTCTATTCTAATTAACATGCTAAGTCACGATTGTATAGTCATTATTGATTGTTTCCAATCAATGTGAAATCAATGGCTGACACTTGGTCAATTTGTAGTTCTACATGTATTAACATTAGACTACATTAAGGGAATTTAAATTTCATTTTGGATTTTTGAGATCAATTAAACTCAAGTAAGTAAAGAAGTAATTGGAATATTTTCAATTCAAAGGTATGGTTTTGAAGTTTCTCAGAAAAAAACTACAATTCACATTTTACGTGTTTCGGATCGGATTCGAACCTACCCCTCGTCAGTGCCCGGCTCGAATCTTTGAGCAGACACGCTATCGATTACGCCGTTGAGGCGATGACAATTTCAAAGTTGAAACTTCTTCATCACTTATTTATTTTACTTAAGTTGAATTTTTCCACTGTCATTAGACTCCATATTATGGAAATGCTTTTACATTATATGGGATTTTTTGCATTAAATTTCTAGACAATACTTTGTGTGAATTCATAGAATGGGGAACATTTCTATTCTAATTAACATCCTAAGTCACGATTGTATAGTCATTATTGATTGTTTCCAATCAATGTGAAATCAATGGCTGACACTTGGTCAATTTGTAGTTCTACATGTATTAACATTAGACTACATTAAGGGAATTTAAATTTCATTTTGGATTTTTGAGATCAATTAAACTCAAGTAAGTAAAGAAGTAATTGGAATATTTTCAATTCAAAGGTATGGTTTTGAAGTTTCTCAGAAAAAAACTACAATTCACATTTTACGTGTTTCGGATCGGATTCGAACCTACCCTCGTCAGTGCCCGGCTCGAATCTTTGAGCAGACACGCTATCGATTACGCCGTTGAGGCGATGACAATTTCAAAGTTGAAACTTCTTCATCACTTATTTATTTTACTTAAGTTGAATTTTTCCACTGTCATTAGACTCCATATTATGGAAATGCTTTTACATTATATGGGATTTTTTGCATTAAATTTCTAGACAATACTTTGTGTGAATTCATAGAATGGGGAACATTTCTATTCTAATTAACATCCTAAGTCACGATTGTATAGTCATTATTGATTGTTTCCAATCAATGTGAAATCAATGGCTGACACTTGGTCAATTTGTAGTTCTACATGTATTAACATTAGACTACATTAAGGGAATTTAAATTTCATTTTGGATTTTTGAGATCAATTAAACTCAAGTAAGTAAAGAAGTAATTGGAATATTTTCAATTCAAAGGTATGGTTTTGAAGTTTCTCAGAAAAAAACTACAATTCACATTTTACGTGTTTCGGATCGGATTCGAACCTACCCTCGTCAGTGCCCGGCTCGAATCTTTGAGCAGACACGCTATCGACTACGCCGTTGAGGCGATGACAATTTCAAAGTTGAAACTTCTTCATCACTTATTTATTTTACTTAAGTTGAATTTTTCCACTGTCATTAGACTCCATATTATGGAAATGCTTTTACATTATATGGGATTTTTTGCATTAAATTTCTAGACAATACTTTGTGTGAATTCATAGAATGGGGAACATTTCTATTCTAATTAACATCCTAAGTCACGATTGTATAGTCATTATTGATTGTTTCCAATCAATGTGAAATCAATGGCTGACACTTGGTCAATTTGTAGTTCTACATGTATTAACATTAGACTACATTAAGGGAATTTAAATTTCATTTTGGATTTTTGAGATCAATTAAACTCAAGTACGTAAAGAAGTAATTGGAATATTTTCAATTCAAAGGTATGGTTTTGAAGTTTCTCAGAAAAAAACTACAATTCACATTTAACAATAACAATAACAATTTTCACACAATAATTTTATTGTTTCTTTAATAATAATAATAATAATAATAATAATATAAAAAACATTAAAGAATGTACAACGGACAGCGATTAAACCCTCGACCTTTATCACGCCAGTCTACCTCGTATAGAGTTACGCTCGTATAGAGGGAAAGAATAACGGCTATTATATTATAGAAGAAAAGAAAGTAGTCATTAATTCCTATGGGATTTTTAACTTCCCGATATGGGAAGTTATTGTTTTTGGGTCGATTTTCGAAATCGAAATTTTTATGATATCTTTACGTTTCATGACCTCCTGAAGCTGTTTAGACTATTTTTAGCTGGCAGTCTGTATGTGTGTGTGTGTGTCTGTATGTATGTATGTATCGCTGTATGTAGACAAATTTTTGCCCAACGCTTTCTCAACAACGGATGGCTCGATTTTAATTAATGGGTCAACTGTCAACTGTTTATTAACATTCCGATATTAAAAGTGAATGTTTTTGTGGCGATTTTTGAAATAGAACTTTTTGAACGTAGCCTGAAGCTGTTTAGGCTATTTTTAGCTGTCAGTATGTATGTGTGTATATGTGCGTGGGTATTGTCGTATGTGGACAAAAATTTGTCCAAAGCTTTCTTAACAACGGATGATCCGATTTCAACGGCAATGGTCACAATCGATATATCTTGGGGCGTAACTTACAGCCCAGTCCTTTTCTAATGAAATCGGTTCATTTGTTTTTTAATGGTTTTCAAAAAACTGAAACTCATCTCTTGCAAATACTACCAGAATAAATAACGCTATCAAGACCATTTACCTCCCATTTTGTTTGTCATCATGTCAACAATTTATAATGACATTTGTATAAACAATTGCTATTTTACTTTTGTAGTTTTTTCTGAAAAATAGGTGTTATTTTCGTTACGCAAACGCATGAGATCTTGATGAAACTTTTGAAATAAATGAGCTGTAAACGCTTGGGTTTATTTGATTCGAGTTTATTTGAATATAGAGAATATGAGCTATTTTCAAAATTTGGCAAAGAAGTCGGGGAGGATGTCTGTGGATCAACTGTTGAACAACTGTTTTTTTAAACTTCAATAACACTCAGTCCTGACTTTCAATTTTGTTGAAACTTAGAGCATAAGGTTTTTGTAATGTTCATAGTAATTTTACAACTTCCGGTTTGTCACTTTCGGTTAAATAGCTTTATCCTATTTTTTTAAAAATATATCACTACAACAGTCACAGCTCTGAAGTGTTTTTGACGAATCTTTGGTTAAATATTTCACTTAACATGAGAAGGAACAAATTTGCTTTTGAAGTGTCTTGTATATAGTGTTTGGTGTTCATCAAGCAAATGCTGACCTTTTATCTTACCGATAGGTTAGGTTGTTGAATGTAGCGTTGGAGATCATTTTTTATATTGACATTGTAATGATATCTTCACCTTTCAATACCTTCTGAATCGGTCTAGAAAAGTTATTTTAGTTTGCATTCTGAGTGTTAGTATGTTATTAAATTTAAATATGATTACACACACACATTCAAATTCTATTTAAATTATTAGAATTGATGCGTAGTTTAATAAATAAATCTTAATTTTGCGTATGTTAGGCTTTAGAAAGCCTGATTGAGCTAATATTCACATTTTGTTGACTATTTTTCAAATTTGTTTTATAATATTTGTGTTGTTATTTTTCGTTTTTTATTTTTTTTTTGCATTTAAATTACATTGTATAATTTTTTTTATGTTTGGTATTTTAGTATAAGTGATTCAGTAACTGGTTAGTTTTAATCTTACGGGAAGTTCTTGGTGTGACCCTAATGGTCACACCCCCATCCCACTAGTTTGTATTATTTTCAAATTTGTAATCAAAATATGTAATCAATATTCCAATATGTATTCATATGATAAAGTTTCACTTAGAAATTATCTGAACATGAAATGAAATGAAACATGAAATTCATGAGCATGAAAATTAAGTAGCTAAGTTGTGTAAGACATACGGGATTTGAACATGTGTCTCTGATGAGTGTGAGTTCGAATCCTGGCACGTAACACAACAAATTTTTCTAAAAAAGGAATTTTAAGGAAAATAAAAAATTATTTCGAATTGCAAAATTCAAGTAATTTCCAATATGTACTTAAGTTTAATTGCTCGCCCAAAAAACCTCCAAATAGTCATTAATGTTTAATCAAGCTTAGAAGACAATTAATCCAGGAATAAAATCTTTTAGGATCGATTATACGAACAAGGATGGATAGAAAAAATCCGAAAATAAAGTTTTATCTTCATCCCAGGATTTTATTTTTCGTCGATTGTTTGAACACGGAAAGATTATTGTTTAATTTTGTTGTTATTGCTGTTTATAGCAGTATAATTTTATAAGTGGCAATACTTTTTCTTTTACTTTTCTATTAAATAAATTTAATTATAAATTAAACATTATTTCAAAATAGAAATTGAATATATTAAAATTATATTAAAAATATTATTTATTTTACTATTAATTTATATCAAAAAACAAATTTTTGAAACGTAGAAATTTAAATTCAAAAATTACCACAAATTCAAAACAAAATTGTCCTGCTATGCGCATGTCAAAAAAAAAACAAATAGTTTTATCCTTTGTTTTATAGAAGAAAATGATAGAATAAATCTGAGAATAGAATTTAATCAATGATTAAACCCAATTCATACAATACAAACGACGATTCATCCGAGGATTCATCTTCTACCCGCATTCATACAATCGGCTCTTAGCGACAGAAAATATTTAGTGTAAAAACTAAGGAAGTTTTTGAAGTGGATAAGAGTTAGATTCAGTAAAATCTACTATCGAGAGTTCCTGCTATTCTTCTATTATTTGTATGAAATTTGATAATAATAAAATCAAATTTCATACAAAAAATAGAAGAATAGGAGGAATATTCGATAGAAGATTTTACTTAATAGACTCCATTGTTTAACTCTTTATTATTACATACACTTCAAGTAGTTCACACAAAAATTATATTATTTTTAAAATCGTTGTATTTTAATTAATTGATTAATTGATTGATTAATTGATTAATTGATGAGTGCCACAAACAAAAATAAATTAAATTAAATTTTTCCTTTTCCTCCATAGAACCAAGAATCTAATGAATGCACAATATGTCATGAAAACATATCGCATGATACTGGGATAGCACATATTTGCAAGAACGATAGTGCAATATTAAAGGTATGTTTTAAATCTCATTATTTTTAGAAAAAGGTTGTTTAAAATATAATTATTACACTTAGAATATCAAAAATACATACATAACAGTACACTTCAATTTTTTCATCTGTTCATCCATAGAAAACAGGTATAAAATCAGAAACCACTTTGAAATATCTTAACGATGGAAAATTATTTAAATCTAAATTATTCAAATCGTGGCCATTTTGTGAATTTTTTTTTCTTTTCATAAGACCCGAACCATAGCGAAATCTTTTTTAATGAAGAATTGTAAAAAAATTTTGGTTTCAAAACACTACAAGAGCTAAACCCTACATTGAACAGAATGCATATTTATTTATTTAGTCCCACTTCAGCAGCCTATAACTTTAAACTTGTAGAACAGGATAAACCCCGCTCCCTCCAACAACTGATGCCACGTAATGTGGAAATATGCAGCCTGCCTACTTTGTTGGTTATGAATTATCACCAGCTCCTTCAATTCTATTTGATAAATTTGGGAACATTCACATAAATCCCTCCTCCTAGAAATCACAGTTAATGAGTCAATTATCAGTGCCGGTTTCGTCGAGGGGGAAATTTGTAAATGCATTGATTATAGATGGCAGTGCTCTTTTGTGGCCTGTTCATTGGCCAATGGTTGATATAATACAAGCTTACATTGATATAGTAATAGAAGTGATCATAAAGCATGGTGCAGAACACATTCCTTGTATTTGATACGTTCTCCGAGTGCAGTTCAAAGAGTGCAACGCGATCAAAAAGGGAAGTTAACAGTGCTTTCATGCTACTAAAAGCAGACCCTCTTATCCCAAGTTGCAACTGTATGACTTTTTCCATACAAGTTAGTCATTATTGGTACTGATACAATCCCAACTGAATTACAAACTCCTGGCGTTATAATTCTTCGTCAGATTTGGAAACTCACTATAAAAAAGGAGAAGTTAAAATTGTACAGCAGGCAGTTTGTCCGTCAGGTTGTGCAACGTACAATATCAAGATTTTATCTAATGACACCGACATTATTGTTTTTTTACACTTTTACAGAAAGCTAAATCTTAGATGCGCTTTGTGGATGGAATCTGTTGACAACATCAAGTTGTCAGATATAGCAGCAACAGATAATAACCTAGGAACCCAAGAAAACTCATTGTTAGTAGTACATTGTCTCGCTGGCTGTTATACCACTTCACAACTTTTTGGAATTGGAAAGTCTACAACTGTACAGGTTCTGAGGTCTGGTATTGAAGTTAAGCAGTTAGGTTGTGTACAATCATCAATGCAACAATGTATAGCGGAGCTGCATTGCACATTGGAGAAGCTTTATGGCACATTGCTGCGGCTACAAGAAATAAATTAACAACATATCAGATGTTCTGTACAAAGTGTGTTTACCTAAGACAATTCCTCCTAAAATTCAGAACCTCCCTCCAACAACGGAGGCATTTGAAGTCCATATAACAAGTTGCCAGTTGCAAGCTTGCACTTGGCACGCAGCAGCATCATCGTTCTCTCCAACTTTGAATACAACTGATTATAGTTGGGCAACGAATTAACGCGACACACTCTTTGGTCGACACACCTATTCAATTTCCAAGCAATAAAAAGTTGGCACCACCAGAATTGGTGAAAAGTTTAAGATGTAACTATTCAAGTGAGAAACCATTTTCAACATCAAGATGCAGTTGTGCACATGTAGGTCTGTCTTGCAAAGAATTTTGCGCGTGCGAAGGCGGCCAATTGCCTAGCAATTTAAAGACTCATGAAGTAGTACTAGAATCAACCATAAAATAATAGTAGTACCTTAATTCAAGACTCAAGCCTATTTTCTCATTTAGCGACTGGACTACATATACCCATACCGTACCCATATGTCATAACTGAATTAAAAAACTATTATTTATAGGAAAACTTATCTAGCAGTTCCGAAATTACAAAAATTGCTGCACAGAATCGGTGTGTAAAAATATAACTTTTGAAGAAACTATTACAAATAATTATCTTTAACTACCAACCTGACCTGACCTGACCTTTCTGCGAAGGATCTTGATGAAACTTTGGCAAATGATACAGTTTCACTTGAAAATAGAAGAGCTGGATTCATTTCAAATTTGGACAAAATGGCGGGGTGTTTCCCGACCCTCTGATCCCGGACTATGATCTTATTGAAATTTAGTATATCAGGTTTTAGTACAGTTTCCAATATTTCTGCATACCAACTTCCGGTTTGTCACTTCCGGTTAAAAAATAATTTTTCCAGGTGTTTATCCCTACTGTACCTTACAATTACCGATCGATTTTCATGAAACGATGGTAAAAGCTTTCAAGTAGCATGAGAATGATTTTTTAAGCTTTTGGAGTACATTGGATAAAGGGTTTGGGGGTCCACCATACAACAGGTGGTTTTTTTCCACAATGTTTTTATGTTTGTTGGGAGCATAAAACATTTGAATAAATTTTGATGACACTTTGGAAAAAAATGCAAACATGTATGACAAGGAACTGATCAAGCAACAGTGAACAAAATGGTGTGGGGTCCCTGAAGCACCTGTTTTTTTGAAAGCTCTATCTGCACCTAGTAATCGAATTGGATGAAACTTGGTACATCAGCATATAGTACGGTTCACAATAGTTCTGCATGTCACTTTCCGGTTTTTCACTTCCGGCAAAAAAATTTTTTGTACGTTTTTGAAGTTTTTTCAGTGACTTTATGCACACTACAGTCTACAAAAATGAAGTGATTTGTGATGATGACTTGTTATGATGACAAAAAACTGATTAGTTTTCGGACAATATTGGAATAAGTGGTGGGAGGCCTCCCGAACACCTATTTACTGTGTCACAAATTTTTCAATGTTTGTTGGGAGCACACAGCATTAGTTCGAGTATAAATTTTGATGACACTTTGGAAAAAAGATGCAAACATGTATGGCAAGGAACTGATTAGTTTTTGAGCGATAGTGAACAAAGTGGTGGGGGTGTCCCGAGCACCTGTTTTTTTGAAAGCTCAAAAACATTTATAAATGATAATTGTATTTAAAGAAACTTGGTACATTAGCATTTAGTACGGTTCACAACAGTACTGCATCCCAACTTCCGGTTTTTCACTTGCGGTAAAAAATTTTTTTTTAATTTTTGAAGTTTTTTTAGTGTTTTTATGCACACTGCAGTCTACAATAATAAAGTGATTATGATGAGAAGATAATTATACAATATTGGAATAAGTGGTGGGGGACTCCCGAACACATGTTTATTGTTTTAATGTTTGTTGGGAGCATACAACATTCGTTCGGTAATGAATTTTGACGACACTTCGCAAAAAGATGCAAAATAATAATAAGGAACTGATTAGTTTTTTTAGGGATGTTGAACAAAGTGGTAGGGGGTCCTCTGAGCACCTGGTATTTTCGAAGTTCAATAACATCTGTACCTGATAATCGAATTGGATGAATCTTGGTGTATAAACATTTAGTACGGTTCACAACATTTCTGTATCCCAACTTCCGGTCTGTCACTTCCGGTTAAATTTTTTTTTTACTTTTTCTCGTACAACATAATTTATGTTTGTTGGGATACTACTGCTTTCTTTAATATTTTTATAATTAGAACTACGCGAAGTCTATAACATTGGTTAGCTTTTAATTAAAGTATTTGGTAGATATTAGCTCATTATATGTTCATAACACTATGTTAATAGAGCTGTGGTGAAGTCATCCTATGTATCAGCGTCGCAATATATTTATTTTTAGGGAAATATTATATGGCGAGCATTTGTAACTGAAAATAATAACACGGAAAACAAGGAGGTAAATAGTATATTTTTCAACGATGCCAAAAGCAACATATTTTGAAACGAGAGGACAGTTTATCAGCCGAGCCGATAGCCAAGGTTGGTAATGGTCGCCAGATTCAAAATATGATTTTCGGCGAGTAGAAAACTGCTTTTTTTGCTAGTTTCTTAAAAATTATTATTAATTAATAAGCATTTTCATTTATAATTACATTCAATTCAAATTTTAAAACATATAAACATCCAAACAAAATCTTTAAATTTATATTTATATTTCTGCTATTAAAATATAGATGACTAAATATGAATAAATTATCCAATTTCTATGTCATAAACAAACCCGTCTTTAGTCAAGCCTAGACAAGCCTTTAGGCAAACTTGATTATCTCTTCGTACAAAAAAATTGTCAACTTTATACATATACATATTTTTATTCTATTTACACTACAAAATTCCATATTTGTATTCTATTTCGTCTATAAAGTTCCTAAAATTATTAAATAACACATCTTTGAAGGTTTATTGTTTTTGCATTTCGCGTCTAGTAGGCTTATAACTAAAGACGGTTTTGTAATAAACAACATCAAGTTTAAAAATGTTATTATTATTTTTAAAATAAAAACATCAGTTTTGGTTTAGTTTTTGTATGGGGTATAACGTTACGTAAATTCCTGATATATTTTAAAACAACGTAAAATATTTTATGTAAATAAATATATATTTTTTTTCGTTTTTCTTAAATAAATAGGTGAAATAATTTTTTTTTAAATATCTTAACACCAACTGTTTGTTACAATACTATTTGAAAAGAATATATGAATCTTATATAGTTAACTATGTATTATTATTTTTACATTTTTAATGTAAACTGTCCGTAAATAATTCTAAAATTAATTAACGTCATCCCAAGAGAGACAAATTAACACTAACAAAATTAAATCATTCAATCAATATTCAATTGATTCTCTTAACGGGTGTTCTAGGATGACTTATTCTAGTTAAGAAATTAGAAGATAGATGGCTTTTCTAAAAAAATCGCTTTCGTCACTAGGTACGAAAGTAATTTGTATAGGTTTTTTTATCATTGGTGACGAAAAAGAAATTTTCGATGCTATGAACAAACATTGAAAGTAGATTTTTTGACTTGGCTAGTAGAAAAAATCATTTCATAGTGACAGTGTAACACATTTTTTATTTACTAAAATTACGGTTGATGTTGACGGTAAACTAATTTATGATATCAGTTTAGAATAAAATTGGTTTTCGTTTATGTTTTCTTATACTATTTACACTGTAAGTAACAAATAATAATAACAAATTATTCTAAATATGAATTATAAAATAAAATGATGCACACCTTATTTTAGTTCAGTGGAATTTTATGTATTTCACTAAATATGTATTTCGAAAGCTAAACTTTCATTAATTGTAGTATCCAAAATAGTTTTTTTAAATAGTACTCTTGATGAAAACAAGCTTTCGAATACGTATTTAACGAAATAAATTTCAATTTCGAGTCCCAATGGGACGATTACTTCAAAGCCGGCGGTAAAAATTTCAAATATTTGATCATTATTTTGTAGTTTTTTTAATTTATAAGGCAGTATTCAAATTTTACACTCGCTTACCATTTGAACATCGCATTTCTTTAGTTTGGTGTCTATAACTGTTTATTTGTCTATTACAAACTAAAACCTGGTTTACAATCGGCTTCTTTGTATGATAGTGGTACTGAACAGTAGACACTTTGCCTAAGGATTATTCGTTATATCAACGTCAAAAAATAATAAATTTTGTGGAATGTTTCTAGAATGAAACTTATTGTTTTATGTTTATTAGAATTTCAACAAAGTAGCCAGTAATGTAAGCGTTTTGTTAGCATTCGACGCTTACCTTTAATACAAAGAATTACGTTAATGTGGTTATTATCATACCAACAGAAAGTTTTATAAAATAATCAAATTAACTCTAATTATTTCTCTCTTCTATAGAAACACATCAGATGTCAACGCTGTAGTAAACGGTTTGAAGATAAACGATCTCGGGATTCTCATGTATGCCAACATCCTTTTAAATGCTACGCTTGTCCAGAAACATTTCCATGTCTATATGATTGGCTAAAGCATGTTGAAAAACACAAGCAGGAGGAATCAAAGGTAAAATTTTAGGAAATTGGTTTTTTGTAAGAGAAAATGGTAAATTTGTACAGGCTCGTTAAAAAAGGAAAGTAAGGAAATTAACATGAAATTTTCTCTTGAAAACTTTTGTAACGTTCTTGAAGTGAAGGTCTATTATGTTAGTGCTTGCGCAGATGAAATATATCGCTTGCATGGCCTGCTAAACCAGATCTTCTGCTTGAATGGCAAAACTGCTATAAAATTTCTTTAGCGATTATGGCATATGTAGTTCGGTTCAAAACCACCAAAAAGTTTTACAGAAAAAATGCTCATAACAGGAAACGTTAAAATTTTTCACCAAATGTCTTATTACATACATAACACTAACCACCATAATCATGTTAAATTCGAATTATAAAATCATTATTTACAGGATAATTCATCTACCAGTTCCGAAAAAAATACAAAAATCACTAACGACGAAGTGACGACTTCTAAGGATCTAGAAATGGAATGTGATATACAAAACACAAACAATATTGGCATAGTGCAAAGTTCTTCAACTAAAAATAATGAAACACAAAACAGAAAGGTAAAAATAATTAACGAATTACGCATTTTTAAAAGTTAGACAAGGAATTTAAGTGATTTTGGAAAATTTATTAACCAATTTTGCGCTTAATTCAATACCACTTAATTCAATCGCTTTAAATATATTCAGAAATATAAGTTGATGATGATGTAAGTTTTTATCATATATGCCGAATCATCAATTATATGTATGACCAGTACGCCAATTCCGGCATTTCCCTGGGAATTGGGAATTGAGAAAAAAGTGCAATAAATGAAATAAAGAAATATTTTCTAATACGAATTTGTTATTTCCCGCGACACGGAATACTAGTTATGAAAAAATAGCTATAATTTATATCTCAATTCATATTTCACGATGTACCGGAATAGGGCTACAGGGCTAAAAAATGTTTTAAAATGTTAAAAAATATAATTTGCCGAAATTTTCTTTAAAGTCACAATAAATTACTTCAGTCACAATATGTTTTGTGTGAAAACTATCCGAACTCTCCAAGACTTACCCAAGTGGTAAACGGAAAACGATTAAATAGTAATTCTCTATACTACAGTTTTAATTCTTCTCGAGAAAATTGTTTACGATTTTACCTTTAATTATGATTGAAGATTGTTTAAGAACTACTTAAAGTGTTATTTCATTAACTTTTATGATTCGTATACGACATAGACACTTTAAAAAAATTTTTTTTAGGTTATAGAAATAAATATTTCCCTGAGGAAGATTTCATAGAAACCGAAAATATTTGGAAAAAATTAAAAAAAAAAGTTTTTAAAGTGCCTAAGTCGTATACGAATCATCAAAGTTATTTAATTATTATATTCAAAAATCGGTTGGAAAATTTTCGGCGGTTAGTAAAATTGGGCACAAACCCATTTTTCGTTGATCGGCAAAATTACTTCAACACTCGAAATAAACTGGATCGTGTGCTTGCCTTTTCGTGCGTCTTCAATATCCAACTTTTAGAGAGCAGTGGTTACTTTCTTGTCTATGTCAAAATAGCGTTGAGTTGTATTATCTTAATTAAAGGTAAAATCATAATTAAAAGCTATCATAAGTAAAGGTTAAGTCGTAAAAAATTTTCTCGAGAACAATTAAAACGATTGTAGTTTGCCATCTCTCGTTGCTACATCTAGACGTTTAAGAGCAAAATTCACACTTAATCTGATCGCATTCTTTGTTCTGTCCATTCGTTTGTTTCTTTCACTATTGTAAACACAGTCCTTGTAAGCAGAAGGGATGCGTTTTTAATGGTTTGGCCGGTTTGTCTATTCCTTTGAAAACTTATCGCCATAGCTGAGCCCTAAGAGCACTTACAACAAATCAGAAACCAAATAGTTTGGATACTTTTCGTAATAAACATATTATGACTTTGAAGTGATTTATTATAACTTTAGCATACATAGACAGAAAATTTTTAACATCTGAAGGCTGAAGAATACTGTATCTGGAAATAGGATCAAATAAGCGAAATAGTTGACCAGCTTTCAATTTTAAATCCTGCTGAGAGAATTCAGAATCAATCATGTCTGTGTTGATGATATTCTGAATAAAAGTGAATTCTATATTTAGTCACTAAAAACCAATCAAAACCACTCACAAAAGTAAACTATTAAGTTTGAAAAATGTTAAATATTATGAATGAACTATGTTAAATAATCTGAATGAACAACAGATGAAAAAAGGTTTGAGGACGTTGAAAGTTGTTCTCTGTCCGAACTCGCTCAGATAATATCTTTATAATATTTAATTTTTATTTTAAAAATAAATTGCCAAGTCTATACGTTATATCTCTCTATCTTGTTAGATATATTATTACAACAACAAAGCCTTTACAATTACTATTTTCTTTTATAGGAATCCAAAACATCTTACAAATGCATAGTTTGTGAAAAGATGTTTAATTCTAGTGATAACTTAAAAGAACATTTGCGTATTCATTACGGTGAGCCTCTGTATGAATGTAACAAATGTAATAAAAAGTTTGAATTTAAATCAAGTTTGAATACACATCTACAAAGTCATTATCTTGCTACAATCGGAGATCCTCAATATAAATACGAAAAAGGAATAGTACAGCACCCGTCGATAGAACAACAACAACAATGTCATAAAACTGATAAAGTAAAGGTAAATTTTTATCAATGAACATCAATATAATTAAACTTAATAATAATTAAACTTAAAACTTAATAATTAAAATATGGAGGGGCTGAAATCTCACAGCTCTGAGATATCAAGACTTCGGTCTGGGTTAAGGATTTTGATATAGTTTTCGGCAAAAAACATGGTTTACAAACATAACTCTTTGTTAAAGTACAAGTATTTTTTATCTCTGTTTAGAAATTTATTACAAAACTAACACGAAACATCAATACGATGCCGGAAAACTATAACAGATCATAAATAAACATAATTTAGTGAAAAGATGATACACTCAGCAAACTACTCAAAAACCTCTCCATTTAGCGTTTCGAGAAAGTATTACAAAATCACAAATTCATATTTCTTTCAAAATTCCAAAAATATTGTTAAAATTAAATAAAATCAAACTTTTATCAAATTTCCAAAAATATTCCAAAAATTAGAATAAAATCAAATATTTAAACTTTTTCTAAATTCCAATAATATTCGAAAAATTCTTAAAAATTGAAACTTTTTCCAAAATTCTAAAAATATTGCAAAAATCATTACAAAATCGAAAATTGAAACTTTTTTCAAAATTCCAAAAATTATAATAAAATCAAAAATTTAAAATTTTTCAAAATTCTAAAAATATTTCAAAAATTCTTACAAAATCAAAAATTAAAACTTTTTCCAAAATTCTAAAAATTTTACAAAATCAAAAATACAAACTTTTTCAAAATTCCAAAAATATTTCAAAAACTATAACAAATTCAATAATTTCCATGTCCAATTTCAATTTCATTTCAACATTTACGTCATAAAAACAGCTACATTTTTTTTCCAAAAAATTGGCTAAAAAATAAAAGAAATCATTTTTTGACACACTTGACATTATTTTTTTGACAAACTTCTAATGCAATAATCTAGTTTTTGATCTCACATACCAATCCCTACCATCAAGATTTCTCCAAATTCAATGTTCCTACTCGTAATCACTTAAAATGAACGTTTTTTAAGCCAAAAATATGAAAATTTGCTGTTTTTGTCACTTAATGATTTTTTTGACACACTTCCGGTACAGTTATTGAACACCGCGTCGTTTCGGACCTGTCCCTTGTGTATACCTATTTTTAGAAAAAATTTTGAAATCCCTCCAGCGGTTTTCTCTGCAGCGTAGGTAATGATGGCCGGATTTTTTAAGTAAAACTTCTAATGCGACTTCTAAAAATGTTGCGTTAAAAACATTTAACGCTTCTTTTTTTCATATAACTTTATGATATTTAAACAATAACCTGACATCTGACAATATCAGGAGTCTTCTATCAAAAAAAACCATTTGCAATTTATTTTGATAGAAGACTCATTTTCTTATTTCATATAACTTTATGATATTTAAACAATAACCTGACATCTGACAATATCAGGAGTCTTCTATCAGGAGTCTTCTATAAAAAAAACCCCATTTTCAACTTATTTTGATAGAAGACTCCTGATAGAAGACTCATTTTCTTATCATTTTAAGTTAAAATATTTTAAACGAGAAAATAAATGCAGTTTTTGCAAGAAATACTGAAAAAATGGAACTCAAACATTTCGTATCTTACTTTAGTTATCATAATTTCATTGTAAATGTTATAGATTTGGATATTTCTCCACTCGAAAATGATAATTAAAAGATGCGATCAATTGTGAATTGTAAGCAATGGTAATAAAGTTTGTCTTAAAGAATATGAACAGTATGAGTTCACTAATAATCAATGACTTTTAAAAGAATGCAATATGTTTTTATTTCCATTTTCCACATTACGTAGTTTCACATCTTCCGCGCGGAGGGACTCCACGCACAACTTTTTTTATGCTTTTTTAGAATCAGTAGGTCCTAAAACGTCGAGAAATGCCAAAAAAGTGTGGGTTAAGAATTTCACTTTGAGCTCATGAATGTAATACTTAGGTCTTTCAGACCGAAGTAATTCTCCATTTAACTATTTTTTTATGTTTTAACGATTATGTTAGACCACCTTTAATTTCT
This sequence comes from Diogma glabrata, assembly GCA_963693315.1. Lineage (NCBI taxonomy): Eukaryota > Metazoa > Arthropoda > Insecta > Diptera > Cylindrotomidae > Diogma > Diogma glabrata. The sequence continues at coordinate 110,677,964 of OY856188.1, forward strand.
TTCGCTTCAAATTTATATTTTTCTCAAAATCACAAAATGAACGAAAAACAATCACATCATAAAATTGATACAAACATTTAACACAAATGAAAATCGCAAATGAAAAATTTAACACAAATGAAAACGGTTTAAGAATGAATTGAAAAATAGTGATAAATTGAACTACAACAATAACATCGAAAATCGCTCAATTTATTTTAAACTTACCAATCACTACGATAGTTGAATATAAACGATTTCCTAATCCAGCTCAGAATTCCTTTTGGGTCATTCTGTAAGGCTAGATTTTCTTAGTGGTAAGTTATGAAATGTGTAGTACGGTAACCACCACCTGGCAGGTATCATCCATGCACGTTATCATCCCCTATATTTTTGAAAGTGTAAAAAAAAATTAAAACAAATTCTTCCTGTAAGCTTGAAATTTTTATACGATTTAGCTCATTTATTGTAGAGTACAAAAATATAGGAGATGATTACGTGCAGGGCTGATGCCTGCTAGGTGGTGGTTACCGTACTTTACATTTCATAACTTATCACTAAAAAAAATTCTAGCCTTACAGAATGACCCAAAAGGTTCACTAGCTCTTGGATTATTAGGACATACTTTGGCATATTTAAACTTTGTAAACAAAGTAAGAGTTGCTAATATTGATAGAACGACACTTTGATAAATACGTCTCTAAACGTATTAGACGTTTAACACGTCTATAAATCCAACCATTACTGGATTAATTAACCGGAGTAATTAGTAATAGGGTTTAAAATATGTGTCACAACAACACATAAATACCTTTTAAGACCTAGGTCCCACAACAACTGACGTTCTAAGGTCTTGATGAACGCATTTTTTAAACCTCTGCGGGTTGAAGTCACCCTAGACTAAGGATTCCGTCAAACTATTCCATTTGTGTGCAGTTCGGACAAAGAAGTCTTTCTGCGATCTGCCAGCGTGGGATCTCGACCGTTTGATTGGTTGCGGTAGCCGATTATCGAGTCGAACGGTGGGGGTAAGAATAATTTTGAGGCATGATGCTGCTTATTTCATCTAAGCACTGTTGATGACGATATTTGTAAAAAACAACGAGGTCAGCAACAGTCGGACGATGTTGTAGGGAATCAAGCTTTGATGTAAAAGCTCGATCACCCACAATTCGTATAGCCCGCTTTTGAACAGAGTCCAAGACAGCCAAGATCGAAACAGAAGTAGCACCCCAAACTTGACAACAGTACTCCATACAGGGACGAATATAGGACTTATAAACATGGAGCAATTGGTATGGAGTGAAAAATTTTTTTCGTCTATTTAGGAGACCGAGTTTTTTAGACGCGCTTTATGCCATCGCCATTACATGATTGTTCCAGAGTAGGTCATTTGAAACTGTGAAACCTAATAAACGAATGTTTTCACATTCACCTATTGGTTCATCACACATACTGAATAAAATATCTTTGGGGAGCTCGGTCTTTGATCTGGAAACAATCAACAGCTGTGTTTTGGTAGAGTTAAAATTGACCAGGTTTTGGTCACCCCAATCGGCGACTTTTTTTAGGTCTTTATTCACGTTTATGGCAGCGTCTCTCCAGGCGGGATTATTTCGTTCGTGCATTTTACCTTTTGAAGGAAGGGGCTCGAACGACTTGTGCAGAGTACTATCATTCGCAAAACAATTTGTTGGGTTGCTGGTGATTTTCAACAATTCGTTGATATAAATCAAAAATAGGGTGGGGGACAATACTGAGCCTTGAGGTACACCAGCGTTAATTAGTTTAGACTCAGAAAAAAATCCGTCTAAGGAGACCGAAATGTATCGGTTGGATAGAAAATTTTGAATCAGCTTCACAACATTGGGATGAAAACCATACGCAACGAGCTTGTTGATCAAGTTGGCATGCCAGACTCGATCGAATGCCTTGGAGATGTCTAAAGCGATAACGTATGTTTCACCACCTTTATCAAGTATGCTTTTCCAACAATGCGCTACATAGTTTAATAGATCGGTAGTTGATCTTTTGTTTCGAAAACCGTATTGGCTGTCGGCTATTAAATGATTTGCTTCCAGAAAATGTGTGTATTAATATAATGCTCGAAAACTTTGGATAGGACCGATAGTATAGCTAGTGGTCTATAATTTGAGATATCGGATTTTGGTCCCTTTTTGGGGACGAGCTGGACATTTACCAAATTCCAGCACGAGGGAAATATACCAGATTTGTAGGATTGGTAGAATATTTTAGTCAAAGTTGGTGCCAAGTTCTTTAGAAAAGGTTTTTAAAATAATGGGTGGAATATTGTCCATGCCTGAAGCTTTGTTGATGTTTAGCCCCTTTAAAAGTTTGGGTTTGAAGTGAAGTTCATTCATATTAACTCCTGAAAACTGGATTTGGGGTATTTCTTTAGGAGTTTCCAAAATAGTGGAGTTCAGAGCAAAGCGTTCAGCGAACAAGTTAGCTTTTCTTGCGGGATCATTGACGATTAAATCACCATCAATAATAGGGGAAATAGAAGATTTTGTACCAGAATTTAAAGAATTAATGGCACTGTAGAAACTCTTGTCAGAAATAGACATAGACGTAAGTTTTGAAGCTTTCGCTCTGTCAATTTTGGACTTTTCGTTTGAGATAATCTGGTTAGATATGTTGTTGGCCTTTAGATATTGGGATCGATTAGCGGGAGTTTTGTTATGAATCCAAATATTAAATGATCTACGTTTGTTTCTTAGTGCCGTTTTGGCAGCTTTCGAATACAAGTATTTTTGTTTGGGGTTTTACAATGGAGAAAGAGACAAATTTAAGACCGCCATTACGGGGAGTAAAAGTTGGGTTTTTAACAATTTGGAATAGGCCCTGAGACGCGGCAAAAATTTCTGCCAGTTTTCCACTATTGTCAACATCGTCGGTCGATTTGGAGAATTCCAACCATGATTTGTTGTGGACGTTGAAGTCACCGGTAACGATAACTTCACAATTAGGGGACTTTGCTCTAATCTCGTCCACAATTTTTGTCAGTCAATTAAAAAAGTTTGGGTTACGTTTGTTGGGGACTCAAACGTGAAACATGTATTTTAAAATTTTTATTGATTTATATATTCATATACGGCATGTCCAAGGTATTTGCAGGGACAACACCCGTGCATGTACCTTGGACAAGCCGCTTTATGGACGGGCGGATTGCGCAAATTTGCTTAACCACTTGCAGACTTATATCTTTTATGTTGTACTGCCATATAAATATCAAAAGGTTTACTTATTTTTTTATGTTTTATTAAAGCAAAAAATCTTATCATGCAATAAAATATGACATATGCCAATATTTCATGATAAGATGAAGAAATAATAAAAAAATAAGTGAAAAACAAATTGTGAGAAATTTCCAGAAAACAAAACAAAACTAATTGCCAATACTCCAGCTGATGCAGCGCACACCAGGACCCAGACGCACCGCCCACCACCTCAATCGAGGTACAAAGCCTACACATAATTATTTGTTGGTCTGATTCCTCGGAAGAGCTAATGAGCGGTACCACTACGAAACGCTGCCCAGCTAAGGCTGGAAGTGCTGCCGTTGACTAGTTAAAGTTCGTCTGCCAGCACCCTAAGATATCATTTTGGCTAAAGATATCTCCTGTCATTGCCATTAGTATGTGACATCTCACGCTAAATCATATGTCAATGGCAGGGACTGGAGTACGCGGGGTAGTCAGACCCGTAGATCAACATTGATCATAATCGATAAAAATCAAGCCCTCCCATCGATCCCTCCAAGTAAAATAATTAAGTGTTGAAGAAGTTTCAACTTCGAAATAGTCATCGCCTCAATGGCGTAATCGTGCCTGTCCGCGGATTCCAACAAGGCACTGAGAAGGAATCGAATTCATCCGTAACACGAAAAATGAGAAGTGGAATATTTTTCTGAGAAACTTCCAACCATTTGAATTGAAAAAATTCCAATTACTTCTTTACTTACTTGAGTTTAATTGATCTCAAAAAACATAGGCAATAAGATTTTATATTGATAAAAGTTTTGTATAAAAGTTTTAATCAAAAATATCGACAAAAATGTGACATTACAGACATTAAATTAAATGCTTTTGAATACTAAATGAACCTCGCGGCTTTTGATTATTGAAAATGAGACTCCAATAAGTATTCGAGCGAACTCCTGGTTTAAATGTTGCTTTTTACTTAATTTGTTAAATTTATTTCCGGTCTTCGTGTTTATTTATTTCTTCCCTTTTATATTTAAATTTACATTTTAGTTAACAACATATCAAAATTATTAACAAATATTAATTTTAATTTATTTTTTAATAATATTAATAAAAATTATTAGTTTAAGAAACATATAGACACCAACATTTTGATAGTTTTTTTTAATGATAATGCATCTAGAGATTACGTTAGATTATAAAGGGTTGGACAGGTTGCACGAGGCAGAACTTGTCCTAGCACGCAGACCCGGTTCATAGCGCCGTATCCGAGTTTGGTCTCATAACAACTATTCCACAAATCTCTCTGTAAGTTTAATGAAATCTAATACCAACTGTATTGACGACAGTTTGATTGTGCCAGCCTCTATAGTTTCAGAGTCAAAAATCCTAGCTCTGATACTGGAAAAGGCTGGACATACACACAAAAAGTGCTCCGAGTCATCCTCATTTTTCGTTGCAGACGCAGACAAGTTATTACGTGCGTGCATTCATTCATAGCATACATCTCCGCTTGAAGAACAGTACAAAACCGTCCAAGCGGAAATTTTTTGCTGCTTATGACATTATCTGGTTCCAGGCACACGCCAGCTCCTGCATTTCCATTCAACAGTGCACCATCTGTATACAAAACATAAATCTCGCTAGAAGCGGGCTTCTCAAAGTTATATACTTTGGTCATGACGTCACGATGCATATCCATTTTGGGACAATCTGTCCGTAGTCTATCAAGTATGTGACCATTACCGCATGATTTCCCTCTGTTTACCCACGTTCCTGCCACATGCAGTCTGTAGACAGCTCTTTTAACCATGTCCATGGAAACTGGCTTCCAACGACAGTGTTGATGTGTAACGCATTGAGCCACTAATACCTACACATGCCATTGTCTGTATTTTATTTAACCTAGCACGCACTATTGTTTTTCCGTCTTTGGCCACCAGACAACACATGCAAAAACAATTGTTGTGTATATCCATAGGATAATTTTGGGACTAAGGCCCAAAAATGACAGCCCTTATCAATTTTTTTTATTAAATGAGAATGTGTCTGCTATACTTATATGCTGCTGTGTCCAACAATTGACGTTTTGGGATGTTTAGGTTGTTGGACTCGACAAACGCAGACAAGTTTTTGACGGACAAGTGTTTTCAAAACAAATTTCCACCCCTCATAGTTAAAAAAAATTGTGGTAGCAAATTTATAAGATCCCGGACAATCGGCATTTTTCGGAGCTTGCCGGACGAAAAAGAGCGGCTGAATCGAGGAAAATGGCAGAACAAAAGTTTTCGGACTCGTCAAAGACAGACGCCTCACGAAGTATAAAATATGAGGTAATCATCAAATGAAATCGGCATTGTCCCAGGGACTAATACACCGAATGCATTTTATTTTATTTTTCAGGTTAATTCGTTTTCAAAATTCGCACAATGCTTAGTTTATTGAAATCAATCTGTTTTCTTTCTCATTACCAGTTTTTTAAAAGAAACATTTTCAGTGTTTTTCGTTTAATTAATTTTGTTTTGTTTTATTATTATTGCATTATATAATTTATGGTTATTTTGTTGTTTTTCGGCTAAATTAACTTCTTTTTTTGTTTAATTAATTAAATGATTGAAAATTGAAAATTTTATGCTAACAAATAATTTTTTTTTATAATAAAAAGTGTTGTGTAGTAGGAATTACAAAATGTGTCACAACAACACGAAGACACCTTTTAAGACCTAGGCCCCACAACAACATGCGTCTTGAGGTGTTGGTGGACGCTTTTTTAAATCTTTGTGGATTGAAGGCACTCGAGACTCGAGACTAATTGGTCAAGTCTGTTTGCTAGTTTTTGGAAATATAAATAAATATATGCTGGGTCTGGTTAACAAACATTTAAAAAAACGTCCACCAACATCTCAGAACGTATGTTGTTGTGGGACCAACGTCTTAAAAGGTACATATATGTTGTTGTGACACATATTGTAATTCCTAACTACACAACACTTTTTATTGAACAATAAAAATACGATAAAGCCTTGAACGAATTAAAATTATAACGTATAGAAAATTCGTTGTTTTAATTTCCTGATGTAAATCGAAGCGAATAGAAGTAACATGGCCAAAAACGATACAGTATAAAAAATCGTAATTACATTTAACTTCGTAATTTTCCTGTTTATTTATTTGCAGCCAATTTCTTGTGAAATTTGTCATAAAAGTTTTGGAAAAAGAGGCAAATTGAATGCACATATGAATGTACATACACGTGAAAAATTGTTCAAGTGTTCCGAATGTAATAAAGAATATCTATGGATTCATGATCTCAAAAAACACTGGTTGCGTGTTCATACAAAAGAAAAATCAAAGGTAAGAGTTTATAAAATTTCATATTTTAATTAATTAACCGACTTCGAAAAAGAAGGAGGTTCTATGTTTTGCAAAATTCTGCTTCTAGTTGCCTAGAAGTCAGTTTTAACAAAAATGTTGTATTTTGTCATCGGCTCTGACGATAGGTATCTAAGGCCGACTAGAACCCAGAGGATGGGAGTGAGTATGAATGTCGGAGCATATAACAAAATCTTGTATTCCTGTCAAGGATTACAAACCAGACATAATTCAACTTTACTCAACCAAACCACACTAACGCTATATTCTCCTCCATAACGTTAGCAGTTGGCTACGGTGGCATTTTTCCAGAATTTCTTAAAAATGCTGGAAAAACTGTAAAACGGTGGCTAACTAAATTTTTCTCGAATGTCCTAGAAACCGGCAATCTACCAAAACATTTTAAGATTACGAAAGTGATAGCGGTACTTAAGCCAGGTAAACCATCCAATGAACCAGGAAGCTATCGCCCGATTGCCCTTTTGAGCACCTGCTATAAATTGCTAGAACGGCTACAACATATACAACCGTATCGCACCGATATTAAATGACCAGATCCCAGTCGAACAAGCTGGGTTCCATCCCAATCGCAGTTGCACTGCCCAACTGCTCGCTTTAACATCATATATCGAAGCTGGGTATCAAAAACAACTAAAAACAAGCGCAGTATTCATCGATCTCACTGCAGCTTATGACACGGTCTCGCGAATTGTGATTATATATAAGCTGTTCAATGCAATACCTTGTAGCACCATCTCGCGTTTAATTAACAACATGCTGAGTAATCGTGTATTCAAAGTTCATCTAAATAATTCCTGTAGTAGGTCTTAAATGCTTAACAATGGTTTGCCACAGGGTTCCGTCCTGGCGCCATTACTTTTTAATTTGTACATCCATGACTTTCCTGACACAACATCAAAGAAATTTGGTTACGCTGATGATTGGACCCTGGTCACTCAAAACAGAGACATGGGCGTCTTGGAGGATTTGCTCTCAACTGACCTGGCGATAATGAATGACTATTTTCGAACGTGGCGCTTATTTCCCAATCTAAGTAAAACCGAGAGTTCTTGTTTCCACTTAAACAACAAACTGGCAAAACACGAACTATCAGTGTTATTAAATACACTGTCATTAAATACAATCAACAGCCGCCAAAGTACCTGGGCATTACTCTCGATAGAACTCTTTCTTTGAAACTCCACCTAGAAAATACGTCAAAAAACTTAAAACGAGAAACAATATATTGCACAAACTGGCAGGCTCGACATGGGGTGCTACTCCAGCTACCCTCCGAACAACTGCTCTAAGTCTGGTTTACTCAGTGACTGAGTATGGCGCACCAGTCTGGTTGAATAGTACACATACTGAAAAAGTATGTGTACTATTCCAGCTGCATGCCACGATGCGTACTATAAGTGGTACTATCAGATCCACCCCTTTACCTTGGCTCCCTGTGTTAAGCAATATCGCTCCACCTGAACTCAGACGCTCGCATGCTCTCATGCGTGAACATAAAAAGGTAACCAACAACATCACGTTACCCTTGCACGAATATTACGGTGACCACACTCGTTGTCGATTGAAGTCAAGAAAACCTCCACATAAAACTGCCAGCAACCTGCTGGCAACTAATTTTAATATCTTGGATGCCTGGGACACCTCCTGGCACCATTACAACACAACTGGCCTTTCTATTACTAACCCGACTTCTACCCAACCTGGTTTCGATCATACCTGGACTACACTAAACCGAATAAGAATAAATCATGGACCTTGTGCTGATTCTTTCTACAAGTGGGGCATTTCGTTCCCTCAATTCGACTACGGCGCTCCACAACAAACCATAAAACACATTGCAACTGTGTGTCCAATCCGACGGTACAATAGCGACATCTCAGACATCCATTTGGCAACTCCCGATGTAGTAGCATGGATAGACTCACTCGATGTAAACACCTAACGTTCAAATGTACTGGCCAATGTTCAAATATTTTACTTTTTAACTAAAAGACGCACAATCAAATTGATTGTATTTTAAGCTCATTTAATGTGTATGTATTCATGTTTTGTTTTAGGTAGAATTCATGGAAGAGTCTACCTATTTTAAGTTTAATTTTTTAATGTGTCACAACAAAAACCATACGCTAAATAATGTACCTTGGACCTCTTGCTGACATACAACTCGTTTTGGTTTTATTCGCTTCAGTGAGTGATTCTATATCAAATACAAAAAAATCTTGGCGCCTAAATAGAAGTAATATCCCCGATTTTCCTCTTTTTGTACAATCCAAATATTTTTTCTAATATAATATAAATCACCTGTTATCATTATCTTTCAGCAAACCAGCTCTGAAAATCCAGCAGAAAATAATCAAACGATTGAAATGAGTGGAACGGAGGAATCGACTCCTGCAGTTTTTATTGAAACTCAAACAGAACCAACAATTAAGGTAATATTTTTATTTCTTTACTACTTAATAGTTTTGATTTATTTGTATGATCAAAACTTATGCTTTTTTTGCAATGAATAATCTTACAAACACCTATTCGTTCCCAAAAAAATATAATGAACTATGGTTGGGGAACTCGTTTTTTGTTCTGAAGCCGGGCGATAGTTTTGTTTTGGTGAAATTAAAATTGACCTAATTTTAGTCACCCCATGCTATGACTTGTTCCAGTTTCTCGTTCAAATTTATGATAGCGGTCTCTCCGATTAAGAATAATTCGTCCGTGTTCTTTACCATTGGAATATGTAAGAACGAACAACTTCGCAGATCTACAAAAGATTTTAATATTTTATCGAACGCAAGACATCTGCTTTGCCAAGTAAAGGTTATTGCTTAATCTTGTATCTGATTAGCTAAATCGAGCAGTAAAAGAGCTTGAATTATATTTTTAGGATATAACCAGTTTAGCTATATGATTGCGTTTTAATTTTCTTAATTAAATTGCAGAATTTAGATTATGGAAGACCGTTTGGAAGCTCGCAGCTCTCTGATACAATTTGGTGAGGAAGATTTCGTGTAAGAATAGTCTTTCTTTGGATGCCAATGATTTATTTCAGAAAAATGATCTTTTCTCTAAAAAGAATAACATTAAAACAACGCCTGACCTTTATTTACAAAGTTTATGATTCATATTAGTTCCTTTTGAATATATTTTCGTCAAACATTTCTTCTATGAGGACAGGCGTAGGAGCTGCTTTTTTAAATCTCAAAAATTTGTCGAAAGTCACTTTAAGAATTTTGATTGCTTGAAATGATAATCAGCATTTGAAAGAGTAAAATCTTGGTACGGTACGAATGTTCTATATGCAGGCTTTACAGCCTAACTGCAATTTCATTTATTACCTTTATTCTGCTTGACTCTACTGTACAACTTGTAGCTGATATTTCAGTTATTAGACTATTTTAGTTTCTAACATATCGATTGCAAAATGTTTCTTAAACTGACCCTCGGCTCGTTTCTTAAACTGACCTTGTGCTCTATTTTTTAAGCGATATTTAAAAAAAAAACAAAGAGATCAGCAACAGAACAGTGCGACGGTGTTGTAGGAAAGCAAGATTTGATGTTAAATTTCGATCACCGACAATTAGTATATCACACTTTTAAACAAAGTCCAAAAAAGCTAGGATGGAAACAGATGCAGCATCCCAAACTTGACAGCAATGCTCTATACAGAATCGAATATAGGACTTAGAAATGTGGAGTAATTGATACGGAGTGAATTATTTTTTATATCTATTGAGGAAGTTTAGTTTTCTTGACGCGTTCTTTGCCATCGCCATTGTATGATCATAACTAGGTTGGTGGTTTGGAGACAGACATAGTAAAAACTGCTTAGCCAATAATTCTACATCACGGCGAATAGGTGCCTTAAAACCAACGCGACTCAAGCGTCTGTTCTCCATGTTAGGGGCGGTTTGGAGCGTGTGTCTGTCTTAGATCAAACGGTTCGCTATATAAACGTGTAAAAAGGTTCTACTCATAAAATTAACATCAGAGCGGTTCCATTTACGAACATTTGGGTTGGGTTTAAGGTTAACACTGAGCCTGAGAGGAATAGAATTAATATCATTACTCTGTTAGGGATTAGACAGCCAATAACCGTAAAACAAGATTTGGGTACTCACTCTGTATTCTGTACTGGTAGTCATTCTCGAAAAGAATTTCGTACTGGTTTTCTTGTAATCACGGTCAATGAGGGGTACGCGGAACGTATAGCAATATTTTTTTTATCGCCATGTCAACACCTGTTAAAGCTAAGACTGATGACGAGAAGGATACTTTCTACATACCACTGGATAAGCTTATGAAACAATCACCAACACGCGACTTCATTATGGTTCTTGGTGACTTTATGGATGGAAGAAATATTTCTTATAGAAATGTGGTGAGTCCCAACAGCCTGCATTTGAATTAAGATGATAAGGGCGAAAAATCGACTGAGTTTCCATTACCAAATAATTAAAATTTGAGAATTGCCAGTACTTTCCGCATCGATCGATTCATAAGCAGACAAATTGATCACGTGCTGGTGACAGCTCTTTTCTTTTCGAGTGCTCTAGATGTGCCTGCCCTTAGAAATGCATACATTCGAAGTGACCATTTTAAGGATCTACTCGACAAGGCTAAGGATCTACTTTCCAAATCCAAGCATTTCAAAATTCAATTAACATCTGATCAGTAAAGAATGCTGAAACTGAAGAGAGATATCAAAACCATATTGCTGAAACATGGACAAATCAGAAAAGATCAATGGAGACATCTATAAGTTAAGGTATTTACTCAAAGATGCTGTTTTAAGCGCTGCCGATGGAATACTTGAACGACCACAAAACCACTCTCATCCACATTTGTGTCGTTGTGGGGACAACATCATTGTGAATAACATATCTGTTTATTTGAAATCAAATCATAAAAAAAGCTATATCTATAAATTATTAATTAATAAATTCTAAAAGGTTATTTAAAATATAATAGAAGTTTGTGTTGTGTTGCTGTTATTGTGTAAATTAAGGTTTTAACTATAAAATGGCCGTGTGCAGAGTTTGCAACAATAAGATCGATAAATCTGATGACACAAAAATGGAGTGTGTGTTGTGTCACAATTTTTTTCATTCAAATTGCATTCAAATTCAAATACTAATGTTGATTGGTTGAACAAGGAGAGATTGTCTTGGAAGTGTAATAAATGTTTGGATGTGACAAAGTGAATCTCAACAATATCTAGTGTTTCAATAACGCAATCTAATTCTAAATCTAATAATCGTCATGCTACTCCTCCTACAACGGAGGTAAAATCTGTCAATGTATATGAAACAAAAACAAATGATAAACTTGATTTCATCACGCAAGAATTACGGTTAATATCAAAATCAATTGAAGACACAAAAAATTTATTGTTTGCAAAAATTAAAAACATTGAAGATAATATGAAATCAACAATTGCTGAACTTCATAATGAAAATATTTTGTTAAAAACGGAGATCTAAACATTAAGCGGTCGTATTGACGACCTTGAGCAAATTCCATTAAACAATAGTATCGGCATTATTGGATTTCCATTAATTAAAAATCAAGATATACTGCATAAGTCAATTCTAAAGTTTTTCAGTGACACAATAAAAACAAATATTCACGAAGAAAGCAATATATCATGTTATCAAAAAAATATGGTCAGTAAAGCATCGGAGCCCAATAAAAATGTAACTTGTGTACATTTTAATTCTAGTGTAAATAAGTCGATAGTTATGAAATCCAAAAAATATCTCAAATTCAAAAAGCCCAAGCGGCACGTAAATCCGCTAGAAATAGGTAGATTTCAAGATCAGACAGTTGTGTGTACCAGTAGAATCTGATGTATCAGATTAGTTTAAACAAAACAAACTAATTTCAAACAGATATTGAACAAATTTTAAAAAGAAAATTAGCTACATATAAGCAAAACTATATCTATCCAATTTGAACAGAACATCCACATCACAGAATATATAGGTGACAATTTATGACACAACCTATCATATGTCTGCAATTACTGCAAAATATCAAAATAGTTTATTTGTAAGAAAAAAAATTAATTTCTTCTATTCAAATCTTTTAATTTTTTTTCATTGACTGTTATAAGGTTTTTGGAAATTGTAGTGGGAGATTGTTGCAGACTCTTTTGTTGAAGCTTACAAGTCAAAGACCTCTAACTGCAGAGGTTTATATTTATAAGAAACGGATTTAAAGGTTACCACAGATTCTAAATTTATGAAGTTTTTAAAAATATTAGTATCCAAACGGCCGTTATAACGGTTTAAATAAACCAATTTTTTTCTAGTATAAAGCCTCTAGTTCCTTAACCATGTATCAGATTTTTCTGATTTATGAACTTGTCCAAGATATTAATAAAACACACATTTTTAAGAAAGGTTTGTTGATCTGGCTCCACAAATGCGACCGTGAGAGTGCCGCTTGATTCAAACGCATTTTGTGTTTTACAAGCTTTTTTGTTGGAGCCGCTCACTCAGAAACCTTTAACCCCAGAGGTCTTTTTTTAAAAGAAACTAATTAAAAAGGTTTCAAAGATTCTAAATTTATGAAGCTTTCAAAAATATTAATATCCAAACGGCCGTTATAACGGATCTAAAAAACAGGCTTTTTTTCTAGTATAAAGCCTCTAGTTTCTTAACAATGTGTTGGATTTGGCTAATTTACGAACTCGTCCAAGATATTAATAAAACGCACATTTTTAGAAAAGACTTTTGGATCTGGCTTTACAAATGCGACCGTGAGGGTTGCCGGTTGTTTAAAAATAAATTTGTTTTTGCAAACTTTTTTGTTGGAGCCGCTCACTCAGGAACCTCCAGCTGCAGAGGTCTATTTTTAAAACGAATTAATTAAAAAGATTCCAAAGATTCAAATTTCAAAGATTCAATATTCAAACTTTACAATATGAAACGAAAGGTCTTAAACTTGATCTTCTGGAAGCTTGTGAAATACGTAAAGCAATGCACTTTAACAAAAATTTAATAAATTCTCAAACCGACGTTATTTATTCTCCTTTGACAAATCCAGATCTATTTTTCGGTCATCATTTTTAGAAACTACCAATTCAACAAATTTATGTTATTTCCTTTATCAACCAATTTAATAAGAAAAATTACCTACTTTTTAATTAAGAGGTTTTAACAATTTCGTTATATAAATTATTTAATCTAATTATTCATTTTTCATTTTATTTTCGATTCAAATCAAAATTTTTCTTCATAAACTTTTTGAAACGCTCTTGATAATGGCGTAAGCCGAAATGCATTGAGCAAAAAATTTTAGAAAATAAAAAATAAAAACAAAATATTTGCGAAATATTAACAAGTGTTATCAATTTTTATTAATTTTTTAATATCATTGAGTTAAATTAAAATAAAGCTAAGGCAAAAAATTTTCTGTTTTGTTTAAAAGTTTCTATTTAACAACGTCCCAAAACATCTCGTTAAAAATTTTTTAATTGATGAGTAAAATTTGGAAACGCATTATTTATGTGGATGTTGACCGTGACTCTATTCTTGCAGACAAAAACTAGACCAGTGACATTTACGGTTTATTTCTTATCTTGGTTTACTATTTTTGAACTTAATTCTGTTTTTTTAAAGTCAAAAGTATCAAATAATTTTTTTAGAATTCGTTTACTAGCGATCCGGGTTGTTTCTTTTTGACTAAATGATGTAACAGCAGATTGTATTATATAAGTGTCAATGCTTGATGAATAAAATAGGCTTTTTTTTGTTTTAATCGACGACCACTTTGCCTGAAGTTCCATGATTGCGAAAGATCTTATATTCCTAAAAACACTCTATAGTAGTTTACACTACTTTTTCTCGGTTCTTAAGCATACATAATTTCTATTGGGGTAGTAGTTAGTGACGGATAAACTTTATTTAGTCTACCGTAGTTATGAACTATACCTAGATGATGTCGCGCTATGACTTCCTTAAAAATGAGTCGCTATACAAATATATGTAGCCTTTGGTTATTACCGAAAGCATGATCGAGGAATATGCCACCATCTGGATTAAAAACAAACACATTTTAGTTCTGTTCTAGCAAATTTATTAAACATTTGCGTTTTACCTCTTATTTTATTTCTATTTCCTCTATTTCATATTTCATCATGTGATACTATAAATAAAAATTTGTTTTTCTTTTACAGGAACCTTTCCAATGTCAGTATTGTTCTGCAACGTTTGCAACTATGCGTCTTTTCAATGAGCATATGATATTGCATTTAGGCATAAAACCATTTCAATGTGGTAAATGTTTTAAAAGATTTTCATTCCAACATCGTTTACAGCGACACGAAAGCAAACCTTGCAGATTAAAGGTAAAGTATTATCAAAAAAGTTTAAACTTTTAATTATTTTTAAAAAAGTGTTTCAACAATGTTAGACTTTGAAAATTATTAGCCAACATCATCCCAACTTCTTACTCTACTTTCAATGTCGTTCGAAACTAAAGTAGAAAAAAATCGAATATAAAATAACTTGTTAGTATTTTACACTATCAAATCAAAAAGTATATAACTATAAACTAATATGGCAACACTACAAATGTTTGCATACGACCGTTTTGTGGTTTACTGTTTAATTTTATTCACTTTAAATTAATTTTAAATTAAAAAACTCTCCTGATTCTTTGTTAAAGGTTGTTTTAATATTTCTTTTGGAATTTTCGTTTTTTATTTTTATGTTCTAGAAAATATATTCTTGGAGGATGAAAGTAAACCATATTGTTTAACTTTACAGCCTCAAAATAAGGTTGGTGTGTCAGTATGCCTTATCCAGAATCTTGGCAACTGATTAGTTTTTATATTCACGAAAAGATATTGGCGCGATCCTTAAGGTCATACCCCCATCCCACTAGCTTTATTTGTTTTTGTTTTGTCTAGAAAATAAAATGATGATTAATTTGGTTAATCTATTTTGTATAGAGTGTTTCTTTGATGTGAAATTTAACTTTCGTTACGATTTTCTTATATTCGTAACAATATATTACTTAAATATTCAAATAAAATGGCTAGAATAACATTTTAAAATAGCTCAGTATATCTTTTCAAAACTCTACAAATCGAACACCATAAAAGAAATATATTCTATATAAAGTAAACAAGTCACAGATCTTAACTTTAGTATTTTTATTTCATAGAGATCATCATCTTCTTCTTCCTCTGAAAATGAACATGAAACGTCAAACAATGATTGTGTAAAAGTAGAATCCAATATGGAAATGTTGGATAATGAAATGGAAACCAGGAAGGCGGACACGTCACAAAAATCTGGAGTTCGTGATTTCAAACAGGTAATAAATTAATGAAGTAATTATTTGTACGCTGGCTTGAGCTTACCACACCTAGCTTTCATTCGGGATATCAACTGTAGACTTCCAGGATTTTTTTATTCAATTAGTCCGCTTAACGCAACAAGAAAAATATTGTATGATTCTAAGAATATCGTAATACAATTTTGGTACCTCTACGAATCGGGAACAAGCTCGCCTTCACGTCATGGTCACATCTTCAAAAAAATTACTGTGACATATCAATAATTTATCGTTTATATACGGGTACCAAATTATTTAAAAATAAAATAAAAAAAGATATAATATGAAAATGACTCACACAAAAATCTGGATCCTGTTTCATTGATATGCTCCAAAATTGAGTGTCTTGAGTCACTGTAAATCATTGAATATTATCTGTTATCAATTATTATTCATTTAACTATAAAAATGCTGCATCTTCCATGAAATGTTGTTGGTATATAAAATTTTAATGAATGATGGTTTCTTTTTGTTGAGTGTTGTCAAACGACTGTCAAACGAAACTATCGTTTGTACTGATTCAAACGAAATTATTATTACTATTATTCATTATTATACAGGAATACAATTTTTTTAATTTTATCTGAATGTGATATGATGAACAACATTTTTTGTCCCTGAGGGGCATGTACGAAAAAACTTGAAGGTTTTACAACCCTCGAACAGATGTTTTATGTGTGTAATATCTTGGATTAAATTAAAAATTAAGTTAAATTCTTAAATTAAATTAATATCTTGGACAAGTTCGGGAATCAGCAAAATCCGACTCGTGGTTAAGAAACTAGAGGCTTTATATTAGAGAAAAAGTCTGGGTTTTAGATCCGTTATAATGGCCGTTTGGATTCTCATATTTTTAAAAACTTCATAAATTTAGAATCTTTGGAGACTTTTTTTATCAATTTCTTCCATAGAATCTACAGTTGGAGGTTTCCGACTGAGCTGCTCCAACAAAAAAGCTTGTAAAACAAAAAATGCGTTTGAATCAACCGGCACTTTCCCGGACGCATTTATCGAGCCAGGTCAAAAGACTTTTTTTTAAATATTTGTTTTATAAATATCTTCGACAAGTACGTAAATCAACAAAATCCGACACGTGGTTAAGAAACTAGAAGCTTTATATTACAAAAATGTCCTCTTTTTAAAGCCGTTATAACGGCCGTTTGGGTACTAATATTTTAAAAACTTCATAAATTTAGAATCTTTGGAATCTTTTTTATTAATTTGTTTTAAAAATAGACCTCTACAATTAGAGGTTCCTGAGTGAGCGGCTCCAACAAAAAAGTCCTTTTGAAACAACCGGCGTGAGAGTGCCGGTCGCATTTGTGAAGCCCTATCAAAAAAGGTTTTTAAAAATGTGTGTTTTATTAACATTTGGACAAGGTCGTAAATCAAACTCATGGTGAAGAAGTTTCTTTAGAGGCATTCTACTACGAAAAAAAGTTTTTTTAAAACCGTTAGAACGGCCGTTTGGATACTAATATTTTTAAAAACTTTAATTGGAGTTTTTTTCTGAGAAACTTCAAACCATACCTTTGAATTGAAAAAATTCCAATTACTTCTTTACTTACTTGAGTTTAATTGATCTTAATTGATCTCAAAAATCCAAAATAAATTTAAATTCCCTTAATGTAGTCTAATGTTAATACATATAGGACTACAAATTGACCAAGTGTCAGCCATTGATTTCACATTGATTGGAAACAATCAATAATGACTATACAATCGTGACTTAGGATGTTAATTAGAATAGAAATGTTCCCCATTCTATGAATTCACACAATGTATTGTCTAGAAATTTAATGCAAAAAATCACATATAATGTAAAAGCATTTCCATAATATGGAGTCTAATGACAGTGGAAAAATTCAACTTAAGTAAAAATAAATAAGTGATGAAGAAGTTTCAACTTTGAAATTGTCATTGTAGTACGAGATCCGGCTGCAGGATTAGTGCGCTCATCGATTTTTTGCTAAAACCAAATTTTTATGTATATTTATAATTAGAAGAATATATATCTACCAGGTTGCCTATCAAAATTTGGCCGCCAGTATTTTTAATTAAATTATTTTTAATTGATTTTTGGGAAAAAATTTCGTTCATTTGTTTTTTAAATAAAATGTCGTCTACATCACGGCAAATTACATAACGATTCTAAAAAATTTACAATCGCCAGAAACTCGGACTCAAAAATACGTAGTACGCAGAGTTCTTATCATAATTCGAATTTCTGAAGTACAAGTTAGCCAATTAAGACAACCATGCCATTAGACTATGGGATAAACCACTCTTAAACATCTTGGGACAACTATTTGAGTATCTACAGAGAATTTTCAAGTAATATTAAGAAACGTGATCCTTAAGAATCGCCACAAAATTTTGAAAAGCTTTCCAAACAATCTTGAGAAATTTCAAAGAATCTTGAGAATATTTGGACGTACAGACTCTATTCAGATAATCTAGAGAATTATGGGAATCTTGAAAATCTTTAGAGAACCTTTATTAATCTGAGAATATTTGGGACCCCTATTTTCATTATAGTTTTTTCACTCTAATTACATATTTTCATTTAAAACAAAAAAACACAGAATAAACAAAAAAAAAACACAAAAAAAACTTATTTTGGATTTTTGAGATCAATTAAACCCAAGTAAGTACAGAAGCAATTGGAATTTTTTCAATTCAAAGGTATGGTTTGAAGTTTTTCAGAAAAAAACTCCAATTCACATTTTTCGTGTTTCGGTTGGGATTTGAACCTACCTCGTCAGTGCACGGCTCGAGACACGCTATCGATTACGCCGTTGAGGCAATAGTCTAAGATCCGGCTGCAGGATTAGTGCGCTCATCGATTTTTTGCTGAAACCAAATTTTTATGTTTATTTATAAATAGGAGAATATATATCTACCAGGTTGCCTATCAAAATTTGGCCGCCAGTATTTTTAATTAAATTATTTTTAATTGATTTTTGGGAAAAAATTTCGTTCATTTGTTTTTTAAATAAAATGTCGTCTACATCACGGCAAATTACATAACGATTCTAAAAAATCACGGTTGCCGTTGCGCACCTGGCCGCACCTCTTCGCAGCCAGGCGTAAACAGGTATGATTTCGATACATTTATACGTTCATAACGTACATTGATTAATTCTATATCAAATTAAAGCTAATTTTTTTCTATTAATTGTCATATATGGTTGCCTAATTAAATCCGGCCGCAAATAAGGGTTGCTGGCTGTTAAAGATGATAAATATTTAAGGTAGAGTAAAAGAGAGTTAAATCAATATTAATTTTTTGGGAACATTCCTAGTTTATCCCCCCAAATAAATTTACGTTTTTTTTCAGATAAATAGAAAGATTAGGTGCTCTGCATCCTAATTATGAAAAAAAAAATTTGCGGAAATGAGGGGATCAAAAGTTTTAAAGGATGAAACTTTCAATTTTACATGGGGACGCGGAGGCGACGCGGGAGGGGGGGGGATCGCACGGATTGCACGGGGGGGTGCTATTTTTGATCGAAGTTGTGCAAGGTCGCAGAAGCGAGTCAAAAAAAAAAAAACAAAAATCAAATCAAGTTACTTCTAAAAACTCAAAGGGGGGACCAAGGAATTTTTTTTAATTTCAATATTTTAGTGTGTGATAAAATATTAATAAATAATAAATGAAAATAAGGAAAAAAAGAAAAAAAAACTAAAAAAAAAACCAAAGGGGGGACCAAGGTAAAGTTGAAAGTTTAATCCTTTATAACTTTTGCCCCCTTCATTTCCGCAAATTTTTTTTTTCATAATTAGGATGCAGAGGACCTAATCTTTCTATTTATCTGAAAAAAAAACGCAAATTTATTTATTTTATAAACTAGGATTCTACCATTTTTTGTTGTAATTTTTAAATTTGTCATTTTGAAAAGGAAGACAATTTTTTTGGAGTATTTATAAGGTCGTCTCTATTACTCCCCGGTGGTTGAGAACACTAACATTTGACGCATGCGCAATGGCTTAAGAGCGTCGCACAGCTGGCAATCGCTATTCTCGTCTGACAAATGATGTTACGCGCTAGCTCTCTTTCACTCTACCTTAAATATTTATCATCTTTAACAGCCAGCAACCCTTATTTGCGGCCGGATTTAATTAGGCAACCATATATGACAATTAATAGAAAAAAATTAGCTTTAATTTGATATAGAATTAATCAATGTACGTTATGAACGTATAAATGTATCGAAATCATACCTGTTTACACCTGGCTGCGAAGAGGTGCGGCCAGGTGCGCAATGGCAACCGTGAATTTTTAGAATCTTTATATAAATTGCCGTGATGTAGACGATATTTTATTTAAAAAACAAGTGAACGAAATTTTTTCCCAAAAATCAATTAAAAATAATTTAATTAAAAATACTGGCGGCCAAATTTTGATAGGCAACCTGGTAGATATATATTCTCCTATTTATAAATAAACATAAAAATTTGGTTTCAGCAAAAAATCGATGAGCGCACTAATCCTGCAGCCGGATCTTAGACTATTGCCTCAACGGCGTAATCGATAGCGTGTCTCGAGCCGTGCACTGACGAGGTAGGTTCAAATCCCAACCGAAACACGAAAAATGTGAATTGGAGTTTTTTTCTGAAAAACTTCAAACCATACCTTTGAATTGAAAAAATTCCAATTGCTTCTGTACTTACTTGGGTTTAATTGATCTCAAAAATCCAAAATAAGTTTTTTTTGTGTTTTTTTTGTTTATTCTGTGTTTTTTTGTTTTAAATGAAAATATGTAATTAGAGTGAAAAAACTATAATGAAAATAGGGGTCCCAAATATTCTCAGATTAATAAAGGTTCTCTAAAGATTTTCAAGATTCCCATAATTCTCTAGATTATCTGAATAGAGTCTGTACGTCCAAATATTCTCAAGATTCTTTGAAATTTCTCAAGATTGTTTGGAAAGCTTTTCAAAATTTTGTGGCGATTCTTAAGGATCACGTTTCTTAATATTACTTGAAAATTCTCTGTAGCTACTCAAATAGTTGTCCCAAGATGTTTAAGGGTGGTTTATCGCATAGTCTAATGGCATGGTTGTCTTAATTGGCTAACTTGTACTTCAGAAATTCGAATTATGATAAGAACTCTGCGTACTACGTATTTTCGAGTCCGAGTTTCTGGCGATTGTAAATTACAGTTAAATACAATAAAATACAATACAGCAATACAAAGTTCCCCAGACTATTTTATTAAGTTTATGTTCAGTATCTGGTAAAAATTGCTAATAAATCAATGATCTAAAATACGTTACCTAATTTTACAAACCTCGTACCGAATCTTTAATTTTATTTTCAACATTGCTATGTTCGTTTTGATCCACAGCAATACCACATATTGACCACTTTTTATTTAGCAATTAAACGAATTGCACTTGCTCCTCCATCGAACTCTGTCGGTAATCCAATAACAGATCCTCTACCACTTTTGTACCAATAGTTTGGCTAGTATTGACATACGAGTTCATGACAAGATATCACATACCACTGACAATAGTAGTGAGATATCACTACCTATCAATCCTAAATTTTATCTATGAAGTATTCCTTGATGGGACGTTACTGCTTGCTAGAAGAATCGAGCTTTCATATAACTCTAAGGGTGCGCTTTTAATAATTGAGGAAGACAGTGTGTCACATGATCGAGGAATATACCATACTAGCTGGATTATTGGCAACCCTGTTTTAATTTTGTCACTGCAAATTTTTAAAACAAATTTGGTTTTTATGTCTTATTTTATTTCTATTTTCTGTATCCTATCATCAAACATTGGGCTATGTCATATTTTATATGTGATAGGATTTATTGCTTAGTTATTCCTTCTTTAAAAAGTATAAAAAAAAAACAAAAATTATAAAGATTTGCGTTCATCAATACCTTAGAACGCATTTTATTACAAAAAACGTGATAGTTTTCCAAAAATTTTAATGACGTTTAAGGTGCTTCAAGGTGGTAAAATGTATTGAAAATGATAAAACATGACCGTGTCCAACAGTTCTATTGGATAGCAAATAAGTAACATTGCAATATTTAAAAAAAACCATTTTTGTTTAAAACATTGTTTTTAAAAAAAAAACATTTTGTTTTAAACATTGTTTTAAGTTTGGTCGTGTTCTCTCACCTTCATTATTCAGCCTTTACTTAAGTAGTTTACCGGCACCACCGAAAGGAATAACTATCACGTCATATGCAGACGACTGCAACGTGCTTGCAACAGGAAACAACATGGAACAACTCACCAATGTTCTAAACATCTACCTCAACACCTTGAATGAATGGTTTAAAACCAAAAAATTGAAACTGTCCACTGAAAAGTCCACTTCCACACTTTTCACCCCATGAAGGTAAATACATCACTTAATATCTGCATTGACAACATACTAATTCCTACTGTCAAAAATCCATAACTGCTGGGGGTAACATTCGATCCACTACTTAAATTCAACGCTCATGTTCAACAAGTGAATACAAAACTTAAAAACAGGAATAACGCACTGAAAGCTCTAGCGGGTAGTTTGTGTGGTAAGGATAAAAACACAATAATAACGGCATATAAAGCAATAGAAAGGCCTTCCATAAATTACTCTGCTCCCATATGGACACCCCAAGTCGCTGACACCCACTGGAATAAGCTACAGATAACACAACGCTGCCTTGCGTACAGCAACCGGATTTCACTTGATGGCCCACCGAGATCATCTACACGAGCAATGTAACATATTACCGGTCATTACCGGTCCGTGAACACAACGCAATGCTTACCAAACAATATCTTTGGTCCTGTCATAAAAAGCAACATCCCTGCAATGACGCCTTATCCATGACAACACCACCTAGAGACATAAGGAGTGCGAAATGCTTCCTACAAGATGTTAAAAACAATCATGACATCGATAACATCGACGAGCCTACGTATAAGGGGTGGGGGGGTTGAAAAATGTACGTACCAAAGCCGTTGAAGACACAATAAAGACCTACGCTCCGAATCGAGTTCTTAATAGCAAACCACCACAAGTCGCTACCGAAGAGATAAAACTGCCACACAGCACCAGAACCACCCTAGCGCAGTAGAATTAACCAGGAAATTGTTAACAAGTGTCCCACATCTGAACGAACGCCACATGATGCTAACCACCTTTTCAATTGTCCAGAGAAACCAACCTGACGAAGGAAGATCTGTGGTACCGCCCATGGGCAGTAGCAGAGTCCCTGAATCTGGAATTGGGGTTGGAAGAATAGCACAACAACTTGTCGCTACAACAACAACGAAAAGAGATTTGTGGTCCCGCCCACCGGCTCCTGAATCTGAACATGATCCGGAAGAGTAGCACCGCATCGTCACTACAACAACAACAGATATATATGCCAGCAATTCCATTTATATGCAATGGAGTTGGGATAAAAAATTCTCCATGCATTGGTATTCTATCTATCTCGAAAGTTAGGTTGTTTTCACTTATACTGGCTGACGAGATAAACAAGAAAAAGTGTAAAACTTTGATTGATGGATGATGCATTCGAGTTTCGATCGCATGCGATTCGATCTTCACTGCTGATAATAATATTTATAAAAAACGACGAGATATAATAATACGATATAATAAATATATTTCCAAAGTATATCACATGGATTACAAGAATTTCCCTTTCCCTTATGTGAATTCTAGCTAAATGGCCTTTTGATTGCCTTTCAATAACGTTTGGATAAATATTTTGTGAAAAATATTGAAAATTTGTGGTTTCGCTTATGGCGTTGTTAATGAATATCACAACTTTTAAATGGATGGTTTTCCATTTTTTCATTTTGTTTAGCTAAACTGTTCCATTTTCCCATTTCTTTAAATCTAAATCCAGGCATAGCAAACATCTAAACAGATGCACTACACGATAATACTGATGCGTTGGGCTATTTTTGAAGTTTGGAAAGGCTAGGCTATTAAAATATAGAAAATGTTTGATTTTGATCAACTTTTACTGTGGATTGTATAACCTCGAAAGGAAAACATAAGCGTTCTGACTAACTTTTAAAGTACTTCAGTTCACTTTTCCACCTAAGCAAATGAAACAATTTTAATATAGATTATACACGGTATTTTCTTCGTTTAATGAATATATTTGTTTTCCTAGGACAAATCGCCTACTTCTTCTAACCACACAGTGTTAGTCAAATCAATTGATTCGAGTGATGAAATTACAACAAACACCGAAACTATAAAAACCGAGGAAATTGATTTGATTGATATAGCTTTCATGGAATCTATCATCACCGAAAAAAGTGAGGTAATAAGTTTTCGCTTTTTATTGCTTTTTGAATAATTTATACTAAATTTTATTGACTATCACAACGTTTTTGGTTCTTTTTGTCATTTGTTTATTTTTTTAGCATAACATTGAAGAAATAGGATCATCTTTTTTGTCTAACATCTGCTTTGAAGAAATTGTTTGTAAAGAAGAAGTTATTCTGCCCACTGAACTAATTTAAATTAAAAGCTTGGAAAAAACTCCAACATTTTACAACAATCAACGATATTTTCAAAAGTAGTTTGTTGATAACTATGCATTGCAAACCGGAAGTTTAGTTGCATATTTTATGGTCGACTATTATTTAAGATACGGGGCGTGCACAATGTATGAGTTTTTACTCATGAGATTTAAGCAACTTTTTATTATTATTTTTTAATAGAAATACAATGCTTTAAAGTGTAGGTAGCTCAATTCTCTATTAATCATGAAGAAAAAGTTAAGAAATTTTTAACTTTTTCATTGAGGAAAAAGTGTTTCAAAAATAAATTTTTTTTTCTCAAAATAAATTTTCATACAAACTTGGATCTCATGAGTAAAAGTATTTTCAATGTGCATGCATTGTAAACTATTTCTATTGTTCAATGGCAAATTTGATCGGTAACCTTAAAATTAATTTTTCAATAATTTGAAAACATTTTTATATATTTTAGTGAATTTAATTTCAAAATGAATTTGATGTTAGTATAGGTGTTTTGCAATTTGATAAACTCTCCGAAACATGACTACAATTGTTGCTGAGTTATATGTAATAACTATAAAATGTTAACCTTTTTCTGATAATTTTGTATGATTTAAATGTATTGAATAAATATATTAAAAGAAAATGTTGGACTTTTAGGGTGAATTGTTCTATTTTAATTATTGGTTGCAATTTTCAATGCAAATGCTACAAGCAGAAGCGTGATAACAGCAAAAAGTCGAGCAGCAGAATGACCGCTCTAAATAGGTAGATTTGAGGATACGTTATAATCCTCAACTTCAATTTATTTTCGATTTATAAAATAAATAAAACAATTAATTTATTTTTAATTCACTTTATTAAAAGCCAGTTTTATTTTAGAAAATTTAAAAAAAACTTTAAGAAAAACAATTTTATAAGTTTTACAACACGAGTTGTTGCTCGTAGGCTGGTTTCAATCTGTCGATGCCGATTGTCGTGTTTTTTCCGTGAACGTTCACAGTTTGCGTACAACTGCAAACGGCCTTTTGTAAGGTGTACTAAGGGTCATTTTACTTTGTCCACTCGGACAAAAACGTGTGTGCAGTTGTTAAGATCTTTAGGGATGAAGATGTTGGTCTGATTTGTGCCTAGACGGTGTGGGAATTAGTGTTTGCATATTACTTCGCAACCTCTTAATGAACTCAGAAGTATCCGAAGTGTTGGCTGTAGGAGAATCGACAAAGAATTCGCCGGAGACCTTAAGAGTTTGACCATACACTAGTTCTGCAGGGGTGCAGTCGAGGTCTTCTTTGAATGAAGTTCTAATGCCAAGTAAAACTAGTGGTAGTTCAGTGCTCCAATGAACGGTATTGCATCTCGCTTTCAGAGATACTTTAAGTTGACAATGGAAGCGTTCGACAAGACCGTTTTCTTTAGGATTGTAAGCAGTTGTGCGGATTCGATGAGATCCTAGAAGCTTAGTGAGCTTGGTAAATAGATTGCATTCGAATTGTCCGCTACAATCATTCGTTATGACCGAAGGAATACCAAACCTAGAGATATATTCCTGTTCCAATGTTCACTGTTGTAAGTATGTAATTGTAACTGTTTGATTGCGGAAGTGGTCCAACGATGTCGTTGTGGATAGTTTCAAATCTGCAATTTGGTAATTCAAATTTACCAATCGGAGATTTTGTGTGTCTGTGGATTTTTGATCGTTGACACGATTCACAACGTTTCGCCCATATCCCTGTGTCTACATTCGTGGCCAAAAATACTTCGATGTAATTAATTTTCGCGTTGCACATATGCCAGGATGTGATAAACCATGTAAGTGATCGAAAATCGTTTTTCTGATGCTATGTGGGACGTATGGTCGATTATAACCAGAAAATGTCTCACACCAGATGTTGTCTTTGCTGCCTGATGGTTGTATGAACCTGAGTTTAACTTTTGATGATCTTGACGGTTGGTCAGGATCAATCAATTTCTTAAGTTCATCGTCCTCCTGTTGCAATTTCGGTAAGTCTCAAGTTGAAAGTCGAAGTGCAGATTTCTGTAGAAGATTCTTTACCAGAACATGATAAACAATCACTGAAGACGTTGTATTTACCTTTGATGTGTCGTATGTCTGTAGTGTGCGATGAAATCTAGATGATGTAGTTGTCGGGGACTTCTTAAAGTTTTGGATGAAATTGCTGTAATCAGAGGTTTGTGATCAGTATAGACAGAGAAATTTTGACCTTCGACAAAATAGCGAAAATGTTTAATAGCGAGATATATTGCTAATAGCTCTCTATCAAACGCGGAGTATTTCTGAAAGGATACTGGAGAATTAGAAGGACGACATATACCTAGTTCCACCATATGCTCAAAATCGGTCTTCGCAGCTTTGGGCTTCGTCGGGTCCAAGCGTCTTGGGTTAACGGATGGAAGTCTTCCATTAGTGACAATGTAATGCTTAACATTGTGCTTAATTGGGAGGCCATAGTTTAGTGCCTAGGTAAGTGACAAAAACTTTTTAAGGAGAGTGAGTAGGAGAGGCACCAACCACTACACTATGAGAACCAAAAAAAACTATATTACATCACACATATAATATCTTGTCTAGACTTTTCGAAAACGAAAGTCGATCTAGACAGGCAATAAATATCTAGTTTTGTTGACCTAGAAAATGTTGTACAAGATTTAGATGGCTGACCCGTAGACAGTAGACAGAAAAGTAACCTGTTTTTAACTAGATAGCTCAGTAGGCAATAACTAAAACTCACTACAAAAAATATTTTCCAGTTTCCTTACATACAAAAATCATGTTAGATATTTAATCAATTTTTTTATACTTTGAATTTATGCATTGATACAACTTTTTAAAGCAAGTTTTGTAGCAAAAAAATCGATTGAGATAATCTATTGGTTTTCTTTTTTCTATCATATTTCAAAAGGTGAAAATTAATATTTATTGTTTTAATTGTTGAATGTTATTTTTTGTTTTTTGTTTTTAACATTATATTATTTTTCCTATAAGATATGTATATATGAAATGGATCTTTTTTGAAATGGAAAATTTTAGAAGAAAAGAAAATACTATAAACGTTTTTTTAATTTTATTTCAGGTTTTAATTTTATTTCAGGTTTACTAGCAGCTTGTTAACTCGCCTAGTGTAATCATCTTTACAATCTAACTAGCAGATCTACCGAAAAAGTTGATTGGTTGGCTACTTTACAATCTCCTGCCAGCTTTTAAACTCGCCAGCTAGCAGCTTGTAAACAATCTTAGTGTCAACGGGGCTTAAAAAAAAATATAGGCCACAAACATAACCACAAAATTCGTTAAAAATTGAAACCAATCAATTATTTTGATGAGTTACATGTTATATTTTACTGATTTGTACTGTAATATGTTAACCATTTCCTGATAATTTTGTATGATTTTAAATTTATAGAATAAATATTAAAAGAAAATGTTCGACTTATCGTATTATCGTATAATTGGAGTGAAGTGTAGCAAAACTCCATTTTTCCACGATTCGGATTTTCGATTGTCCGCATGCTCCTCCCAAACTATTAAAGATATCAAAATGAAATTTTGCATGTAAGACGTCATCTAGCCATAGGTGGTTTACAAAAAAAATATTGAAAATTAGACATACCACAGGAATAATCACCGAAAAACGGTTCCCATAGACTTTCAATGGGAAAATTGCTTGCTTCGCTCCTTTTTATCAATTGCATTTTGCATTGGTTACCTAGTTATCTATAAACAAGAACAACTCCTTACTTTATGCCAGTATAACAACATGGAACAATCAGGGGTAAATAAGAAGTTTCTATTCCCCTTGACATCAGAGCAAAGCCAGGAGCAAACATACACAGCGCATCACTTGACTACCAACCAACTGGTAATTGCAGCGTTCAAAATCCAACCAGCCGCTGTAAAACACAAGTCATAAAGGAAATTAAACACGAATAAATTGAGCGATAAAAATACTAATAGCATTTTCAAAGAATCGTGCCGGTTCAATCTACCAAACAACGAAACCACCAGTATTGAACAAAAATGGGGACCAATTTAGGGCCGC
Source organism: Diogma glabrata (assembly GCA_963693315.1). Lineage (NCBI taxonomy): Eukaryota > Metazoa > Arthropoda > Insecta > Diptera > Cylindrotomidae > Diogma > Diogma glabrata. Next base: position 110,706,474 of record OY856188.1, read on the forward strand.
GTACACCAAATCTGCAGATGTGTTTGGATACCAAGAAAAATTCCAGAAAACCATGATGATACTTGGCAAAAAATTGAAGAGCGTCGTCAGGTTAAAGTACAACTCAGTCACCAGAACACAATCGAAGTTCGATGCAAATATACAGATAAACAAATGAAAACGATGGCAAGGAATCATCGAAAATACACAGACAATATTCTCCAGAGTACTTAAACAGCAGCAGCTAATAGTAATATGAGCCCACTACACAAATATGTGAGAAAAGTTACTAAAAACTAAAAACACTCCACCAATAAAGGATGAATCTGATCAAACCAACATCAGCTTAATAGATGGAAAAAATACTTTGAAGGCCTTTACCAACAAAATAAAGGAAATTTTCTATCTCCGGATGACAACTAATAAGTTGTTTTTAAGTTATTTTGACTATTATTATTATTATTATTTTTGCAGTAAATTTTAATACATAATATAACTGATTTCTAATTATTTTTTGAAAGATTACATTCAGCAATATAACGATTTGAACTTTAAAGAAAAAGCTCTATATCCAAGTAACGGCTGATAAATTTAACGGATTACAACGAAAAGTGTCTGTTTTTGACAAGAAGCATGATTTTTTATATGATTTGTGTGGTTTTATTGAAAACATGAACTTAAACACAGTAAACAGTGCATTATTTGAAATGGAAAATACAATTAAAATTGAGCCGGACCTTACATTGGAACCTTATAAAATCCAACAGGTAATCACAATTAAAATAGTTTTTAATTACATGAACTCATAATTCTCAAATTTCGAAAGATTGGTATGCACATTGTGCGTGTAAAGATGTATTCAATGATGATTACCTATTATTTGAAGTCGGAAAATTGTGAGTTTCTAAGAAATAAAGATTTTCGTTTTTTATAAAATCCAAATGTTTTTTGCTGATAAAACATAATAACATAAATAATCTGTTATCATTATCTTACAGCAATATCGTTATGAAAGTCTAGCAGAAAATAATCAAAACGATTCGAAAGAAGTTATAGTTCTAGGTAAACCTGGCATTAAATGTGAAAATATAAAATCTGAAAAGACTGAAACAAAGGAATCAGCTCCTGCCGTTGTTATTGAAACTCAAACACAACAAACAAATAAGGTAATATTTTTATTTCGTTACTACTACTAAATAGTTTTGATTTATATGATCAAAACTAATGGCTTTTTCGCAATGAATGATTTTACAAGCCGATCTATTGGTTCGCAAAAAAAAATTTTTAAACTATGTTTGGGGAACTCGGTCTTTATTCGCATAGTCGCCAATAGTTGTGTGTTGGCGGAATTAAAATTGACATAATTTTAGTCACCCCATTTGTGGTAGCGGTCTCCGACCAAGAATTATTTGTCCGTGGTGTAATTCACTTACAAAAAACACTTCGTTAGGGTTTATATTTTATAAATCTTTATTGTTAATAAAAACACAATACAATTATGTATTTATTGTTAAAACAGAGCTACGGTGAAAAACAACTGATTTTAATGATGGTTGTCGGGCTTCTTCTTCAAATATTCGGTCATCATTACAAAACTAAAAGTGTTGGCCTACTTAAGTTAGAATTCAGAATAATAGGTATAATATAGTAAATGGTATAACTCAGTTTTTATATTCGGTCATCCTACTAATAGATTGTCCTCAATCTTCTTCTGTCAAAACATCATCATCTTCTTCTAATTTTCTGATTAATCTCATGTGATCGGCGTGAACCACTCCTTTAAAACGACGACGACCTTCACTCCTTGTTAACTTCACTCCTTGTTAACTTGCTGGTAAAACCAAGGGTCGACTAAGCACGTCTGCATGTAGCATTTGCTTACCACTACGATGCCTAACTGTAAAGACAATATCCCTTTTCGAAGACGCTGTTAGAAGAGCACTACAATCTGATACAACTATAAATTCTTCATCTAAAATCTATCTAAACTCTCTACTACCGCTAAAGTTTCAAGTTCGTAGCTGTGGTAAATTTGTTCAACTTCGCTAGTCTTACGGCTGTAATACGCTACTGGCTTTAACGCTCCATCACTTTCTTTCTGTAATAAAACACCCGCAAGCCCCATAGAACAAACATTGTTATGCACTTCATGTAATTTGTTATTATCAAGCAAGGCTAGGACGTCTCTTTGGCAAAGATTTCTTTTTAATTCATCGAAAGCCGTTTCTTGATCCCCAATTAAACGATATATTTTTACGAGTTATACGCGTTAGGGTTTCAGCAATGATTGAAAAACGAGGAACAAATTTACGGAAATAACTTGCCAAACCTACAAACTCTAACTTCATGTACACTTGATGGTGTAGGAAAACGTTCTACACATCAAATTTTTGATTTTCCATGCCTTATGCCCGTGTCGCTTACTTCATGGCCTAAAAATTCAAATTTATTTTCTAAGAATCTACAGTTGCTTAATTTTAATGTCAATCCGTATTCTCGAAGCTTAATCCAAAAATTTTCTAAAATTATCAGAGCTGCATCGATGCTCTCAGCGGCGATGACAATATCATCTAAATATGTAATTATTTTGTTATTTAATTCATAAGATAACCTATTCATTAGCCGTTGAAATACGGCTGGCGCATTGGCTAATCCGAACGGCATTCTTTCAAAATGGAACTGACCGTCATGTATTATAAAAGAAGTTAAATGCTTGGATTCCTCAGCTACTGGAATCTGGTAGTACCCAAAAGCCATGTCTAAAACTATAAAATATTTTTTATTGGATAACCTTTTCAAAAGGTCCTCTATATTTGGTAGCGGAACCCGATCCTTAATAGTTCTACTATTTAATCGTCGATAGTCTATACAGATATTCTATCTGCACCACTCTTTTTTTAACTACTACAACCGGAGACGTCAAACATGACATGAACGACGCTACCATGCCTATCTCTACAAGTTCGTTTATATGTTCGTTAATTTTCGCTGTTTTAGACGAAGAATACCTATACGGTCTGTAATTAATTGGGGTATCATCTGAAAGTTTTATTTTTATTTCAGTTTTATCTGTTAACCCTAATTCTTTTATATTCAAGACAAAACAATCCCTATATTCATTTATTAAATTTTTAACTTTATATTTTGAAGGTTCTTCGATGTCTTTAGGTGGTGCGTTCGATTTGACTGAAACAACTGAAAAAACAACAACAATTGCATTGAATTTTTCAGTGGATTTAATTGTTTCAGTCAAATCGAACACGGCTTTTATTAACACATTCTTCTAAAATATTTTAAGGAATATCTGAAAACTGTTTTGTAGATACTTTCGGTGCGGAAACGGATACTTTATTTACATGACAGTCGTTAAAATCAGATATATCATAATATTTAAGGAAATTTAAATTGAACTCAGAATTGAAATCATAATTATTCCCTTTAAACGGCATATTTTCGGAACAATTCTCTGTTAAAAACTTCTCATTCTTATCGATACTATTGTTATCTAAATTAACATTTACGTTTCCGTCGCACAAATCACTTACAAGATCAGTTTTAAAACTTGTCTCAGTTTCAAGTACAATCTGGTAGATATAAAAAACTACTTACATTTGAATTTTTTTCCGTATTATCACAACAAAGTTTATTCATCTCACACGTTGATTTGAAATTTTCTAAACTATCACGAATTATGTTTTTGTTTAATTTTAAATGAATGCTTTTCCTAAATTAATCGGATTATTATTTTCATTAATTTTAAATATTTTAGGACCACCATGTGATTTTAAAATTACTAGTACAGGATCCAAACCACTCTCCGATCATAACTGCTTCCTTTTGGTCGCTTTCACCGACAACCAATGCACTAACTTTAATTTCAATGTCATCAACTTCTGTTATAGTGTTTTTTATTTCGCCTATAACTTTTACGATGCTATTTCCAAATCCACGTAGGATTTGTTGCGAAGGTAATACTTTTAAATTAAATTTTTCACAAAAACTTTCTTTGATAGTCACGACGTCACTACCTTGATGAATAAATGCTGTTGTTTCGATATTATTAATTTTGACACGTTTCACATATTCGCTTTTTGACGTCTCAATTCTTCTAATAGACTTTTCTTTTTTCTTTTCGTAGTCAATTTCGTAATGCCCATATGCTCTGCAATATGTGCAAATTTTTCTATTCGAATCTATCGCATTGTTTCTCACAAATCTCCGATTATTATAATTATGATAGTTATTTTTCAAACTATAATTTCTCTGCGAAGAGTTTTGATAGTTTGCGACCTCACCATAGCTCTCTAGTCTATACAACAAACCAGCAATAGTTATTATATTTTGTAAGAAATTTTGTTAATTCGCGATTTCCTAAACCTGCAATGATATAATTTATGATTGTTACTTCGTCTTAGTTAATTGCTGAAGCAATTCGCAGTGTTTCATAAACAAATTCCCTATACGATTGATCTGATTTCTTAACCCAACTAGCTAACTCTTTATGAATTTCCGCCAAGTCGCGTTCGACATGGAATTCCCTCAATATCACACACCTAAATTGATGTAAAATTAATATAGTAGTACATGAGGTAGCGTTACATTTTTTGTGGGAATTTTATACCGAATGAATTTCATTTTGAGAGTTGTTTAATGTTCATATATTCACAAAGTGAGCGTCAGCCGTCGAACCCGCGGTGGAGGTCAGCATGCGAAAGTCGGTAAAAAAAGTTTGGTCTAAGTATTTTCACGTTCCAAAATTTGTGAGATGATATTTCAGATCACTTTTAACCTAAAAACAATCGTCAGCTGTATTCAAGAGGGTGGGTTATACGTCAGTCACGTATATGAACCGATCTGAGTACTTGTAAATATAAATTCATTTTATACCTTACGAAATTCATGCTGAAATTTCATACTTTTAAAATAATAAATAACACCGTCTGCTGTATTTTTAACGGGGGAAAGGCCGTCAGCCATGCCGTCAGCCACGACATGCTGCGCGCTCACCCAAGTAGGTTTTGCCAGACATTGACATACGGCCAAGCACTGGTCCATTAATGGTTAACAGTACATGGCTATTGTTACTGGGTCAATACTAGAACCAATCATCGGCCGATCTATGGTTTACAGAAAATAGCCAGCTGCCGTATTTGTGAATACGAATTCGAGTAAACGAACTGTATTTTCGAATGAGTGGTATTTGTGAATAAGAAAACGTATAATTTTTGAGCTAAAACGAATTACATGAAACGTACATAAATTTCCCTTATCTGGCAATTCGTTTTCGAGTAATAATTCTACGATCATGAACGAATTTTTGTTCGTCCTTAGTTTTGTTAACGAAGTTAGTTAGTTTTGTCAAAACACCAACGAAAAAATTTTAAATGTAAGTAAATTCAATAGTTCAATAATTCAATTATTAAACTGAAAATAGTTATTATTAGGTATTTTTACATTACGTGTTCTGATTATATGTTTTTATATAATGTATACGTGTAATGTATATATTTTTATATAATAATATAATATATTATTATATAATATGTTAAATATGATACTATGTTAAATATGATACAAATTCATTTAAAAAATTTTAAAGCTTAGTTTTATCAACTGGCTTATGTGATTTTTAATTTTATTCAAGAGATATTTGTTATTAATAATAGTTGCAATCTCATATTAATATACATGTTAATAATAGAAATAATTTAATAATAATCATAAATAGAATCAACCTACATAACTAAAACTAAACCTATGATCAATTTAAGAGTTTGTAATTATTTATCTTTTATTTATTGTGGGTTGTTTTGTTGGTAATGAGTGTAGTCTCTGGGCCTTCACCTACATAATTTTGTGATTACCACATATTTTATACTTCGTGATGCGCCTGTCCTTGACGAGCCCGAAAACATTTGTTCTGCGATTTTTTTCAAATCGGCCGCTTTTGCGTTCGGCAAGCTCCGAAAAATGCCGATTGCCCGGGATCTTGTAAATTTTTGTTTTTTTTAACTATGGGGGTTAGAAATTTGATTTAGAACACAAGGGTAACCTTGTCCGACAAAAATTTGTCTGCTATTGTCTAGTCCGACAACGCAAACATCCAAAATGTCAGTTGTCGGACTTGACAATAGCAAACACATTTTGGTCGGATAAGCTTACCCTCGTATTCTAAAACAAATTTCCAACCTTCACAGTCAAAAAAAATAAATGTGGCAGCAAATTTACAAGATCGCGGGCAATCGGCATTTTTCGGAGCTTGCCGAACGCAAAAGCGGCCGATTTGAGAAAAATCATAGAACAAAGGTTTTCAGGCTCGTCAAGGACAGGCGCATCACGAAGTATAAAATATGTGGTAATCACAAAATTATGTAGGTGAAGGCCCAGGGACTAGTGCGTTTGCTTCGAAATTGGTAGTGATATAGTGTTTTCTTTTCTAACTGTGCCGGATAAGTTCTACACGGAATTATCGAAATTTGTATTTTTGTGTAAAAAGTGCCATACACAAAATAAAAATTTCGATAATTCGGTGTAGTGTTAGTGTTTTTCATGTTTGGATATTTCATGTAGTGGTAAAATAATCAAAAAGGGGTGCTGCATAGTGTATACGTTAAGGTTGGTTTAATAATAACATATATTATTTTTGAAGAAAAACTTCTTTAGGCGCTTTATGAGAATTTTGAACGGAAGTAACATTTTGAAACAGAAATAACACCACATATATTCATCTCTACCATACTACAGTCTCATTTTGAATCTTAAACATATACATGGACACAATTCCAAAAAAAAACTCTTTAAGGTGTCTGAATAATTTATTGAACCAGGAATATAATTTGATAAACATAAACATTTCACATATAAAAAGAAGTTCCTCACTCTGTATTAGGTAGCTCGAAAATATTAGATTTGTCACGAATTGAGTTTAATAATAGATGTGCTGAAGTATTATCACCTTCACTATCGGTACCGCTTGAAAAATAATGTGCAATTTTGTCCATATTTAATTTATGAATTCTATCTTTTGTAAACTTGATTGAAATGAATTATAAAAATCAAAACCACTTGTTGCAAACCAAACTTCAAATCGTAAACACTAAACAAAAAATCAAACAAACTATATATCGATGGTCTAGCGCACAGATGTGGTAAGTGACATTTTTTGAGAAAATGAGTTAACTACTCTATAAAATTCTCCATTTCATTTTTCATATAATGTAAAAATATTGTATGTGTATGTTTAATATTTTATCCAGTAGATGGCATTGTTGTACTGTACTGTACTGCACATGTACTGTGGTAAGTACTTATGGTTTGTATAAAACTAAATATTATTCATGTATCTCTTAAGTTCTATCATGTAGAAAGACATAATTACAATAAAGACTAGATAACTACTATAAAACTCTATCGAATTCCACCACATAATATTTTACATTTTCAATTTTTATTTAAGTGTAAACTTTCAAACGCCTGTACTGAACAATTTGCTAAATGTCACTTACCACATCTGTGCGCTAGACCATCGATATGCTATAATATAACTATAAAACATAAAACTATAATCTAATTTATCTATAACAAAACATTTAATTTTTAAACACATTTTAGAAATACATAGTTTGAAAAATTTCACATATAGTTTAGTTATCGCCTTGTCGGTTGAAAGACTATGGTAATAAAGAAAAGGTTGGTATATGTTTTAATTTGTTTTCATTTCTATTTTATTTTAATTATTTTGTAAATAATTTATTTAAATTTATGTATAAAAAATATTTTATATTTTTTTTAATGGCGGAGTCAGGGCGGTGTTTGGCATTACTCAGCCATTCTTGCATCTAAATCAGTTGTATAGGGAGTTTTGAATTTTTTCCATCATTTTTATTTTATTTTAAATTAGTTTGTATTTAATTTGTTTAAATTTACATATGATAATAATGTATATTTTTTTTTAAGGCCCAGTCATGGTTGCCAGTATTTGGCCCAAGATTGGCAACCATTTATTGTCCAAAGTTATCATCCAATAAAATTATGTTAATGGCCCAGTCGTGGTTGCCAGTACTCGCCCATTGCTGCATTACTGGCTGCCAGTAATGGACCATTACTGGACCAGTTGTACAACCTTGTATGGGCAGTGCATCTTAATTCAGCAAAGTCACTTTGGCAAAGAAACCATCTTTACACTTACAGACGTACAGCTGCCGAGCATTTTTATTTATTTTTATAAAATAAAATTACTTTTTATTTGAATATTTATCAGTATTATATTACTTTAATATGCGCACAGTAGTGTATAATATAACTTAAACGTCATTTTAATAAATTTTTCACACTTTTTTATGAAAAAATTTTTAAATTTTGAAAATCTTATTTTCTGTTTTATTAAGGAACTTCAAAAATACACAAAGAAGCTTATCTCTTCGTTTATAACATATAAATTTATTTATTCGTTTAATTCTTCTGTGGCAAAATTTCCAACCCCCATAGTTAAAAAAAAAATTGACAAGATCCCGGGCAATCGGCATTTTTCGGAGCCGGAAAAAAGTGGCCGAATCGAGAAAAATGGCAGAACATAAGTTTTCGGACTCGTGAAGGACAGGCGCCTCTCGAAGTATAAAATATGTGGTAATCATCACATGAAATCGGCGTGGGCCCAGGGACTACTTCTATAAAAATCTGGATTGAAGTCGCATCCTATAAAAGCATGAAATCCAGGTAATGATGCGCATAAATTTGATCCAAATGCATCGTACAATTGAGTGACATCTATGAAACGTTGTGATTTTCCACTTTCTAGTAGCATATAAATTTTTAAGTCATTCCGCATATGACTAGACTATTATTATAACACTGATTAAATTGATATAAAAAGTCATTTTACTGATTAAAAAAATAAAAATCATTTTCAGATGTACGTTTGTAAGTGTAAAATCGTCAGTTTATTTGCAAAGTGACTATGATGAACTGAGATGCAGTGAGCGCGCAGCGTGCTATGATGCTGGCTGACGGTCTTTCTCCCGTTAAAAATACAGCAGACGGTTTTATTTATTATTATAAAAGTATGAAAATTCAGCCGCATGAATTTCATAAGATATAAAATAAATTTATATTTACAAGTTTTCAGAATGGTTTATGTACGTGACTGACGTATAACCCACCCTCTTCATTACAGCTGACTGTTTTTTTGTTAAAAGTGATCTGAAATATCATCTCTCAAATTTTGGAACGGTATGAAAACACTCGGACTAATATTTTTTATGTCGACTTTCGCATGCTGCCACATTTAGCTCCACCGCTACCGGAGCAGCTGACGCCTAGAAATCTTATGTAGTAGTGAGAAACTATAATTTTTTTGTATTTTCAGTCGGTATGAAATGACTCTTGCAAATGTAGCGCTACCTCTCGTACTATAGTGTCCGACCCCGGGTCATACCATAGCCTAGCAATACCGCTTAATTTATTTACCGCGGCATACAACAAAACTAGCTTATTTTGTTGATATAAGCATTGTAAATGGTCGATTGAGTTCACCCAACTCCAAACGAAACTCTTTTCGATCCACTAAATCCAGACAGCATTTTCGAAAATTCTGTTGGGGATATATTTAATCGATTATTTAAGTTAGACTAACCTTGGTTGACATTCCTCACCGGAAAAAGATTCTGCGATTCACAAAAATTTTGATTAATATTACCACGATACTCTCGTACAAATGTTGATTGATCTGTCGATAATTTTCTTGGGGTAAATTACCAAAACTATTTGGAAGCTGTACATTTGCATTTTGATGGTTCTGCTGTTCAAATTGTCTATACTGATCATGTCGTACTTCATAACTTTGAGCACTTGTTGGACGATGTGGTTGAAGGTTTACAACGTGTGGTTGTTCTGGAATGTTGTTATTACATGCGGCATAAAAATTTTGGTTTGGTGCGTGCAGTATTACAGATTTTACTTTCTGCAAATTTGATTGGCTTCCAGTAGTGTAACTATTCGATGATGATGATGATGACTACATTTTATTGTTCGTTTTCATAAAATTTTTCGATAAATTTGAATTTTTGTTTTAATTACTATAAGCCAAATTTTCTTAAAACACCGTTGTGATTTGTTTTGTTTTTATTTTCTAAATTTCGAAGTAATAATAAACGGAGTTCAAAAACTTATATATATATTTTCCATATGAGATAAAATGGCGGCGCGGCTTTCACTAACAAAATTTTATACTTTATTTTCTTTTACGAAAACTCTGGAAACTCGCAGTTTTCTGCTACAATTGGGTGAGGGAGATTTCTTGTGAGAAAAGGCTTTCTTTTGGATGCCTATGACTTATTTCTCTAAGATGAATAACATTAACACAACGCTTGATCTTTATTTGCAAAGTTTAAGATCCATATTAGTTCCTTATGAACTGATTGTGTCAAGAATGCGGGATTTACAGACGAAGTGCAATTTCTTTTATTCCCTTTATTTTGCTTGGCACAACTGTGCAGATTGTAACTGATATTTCAGTTATTAGACTATTTTAGTTTTTAACATAATTTTGATCGCCAACTGTTCCTTAAACTGACCCTCGTCATTGATGTGCTATATTTTTTTAAACGATATTTAAAAAAACCAAAGAGATCAGGAACAGAACAAACAGTACAACGGTGTTGTAAGAAAGCAAAATTTGATGTTAAATTTCGATCACCAACAATTCAAATATCATACTTTTGAACATAGTCCAAAAAGCTAGTATGGAAACAGATGCAGCGTCCCAAAAATGACAACAATGGAGTATTATTCGGATCGAATATAGGACCTAGGCAGGATCGAATATAGGACTTATAAATATGAAGTAATAGATACGCAAGTGAAATATTTTTTACATCTATTGGGGAGGTCCTGTTTTCTTGATGCTTTCTTTGCCATTGACATTGTATGATCATAACTGGGTTGGTGTATCGGAGACAGGTAGAGTAAAAACTGCTTAGTCAGTGATGCTCGATTATGGCGAATCTCTCGACTTAAAACCAATGCGACTCAAGAATATTTTCTCTGTTAGGGGCGTCTTAGAGCGGGTGTCTGTCGGAGATCAAGCGGCTCTATATAGACTTGTAAAAAAGTTCTTCTCATACCCTTAACATCAGAGCGGATCCATACACGAACATTTGGGTTGGGTTTAAGGTTAACACTCACGTCCGAAAAAAACTTTGCTAAAATTTTGAAATCAAAAAGAAAATATTAGACCGGGACATTAAAATAGAATTGTACTTGAACGTGATAAGGAACATACTATCAAATCGAAACGTATACAAAGTTTTCTACGCAGACTCAAAACATCAAACAAAACATTAATGTGAACACTGACTACCGCCGATTGGAGATTGCGAATAAATCATAAAATCACACAGTTCTTTGAATACTGCGATGTGATCGCGTCCATTAAACAAAAACGAGTCAATAACTATAATTTAAATTTGTAGGTTTTTACATTTTTATGTAGCTTAAATTACTAATTTATTTTTACATTATTAGAATTTGTAATTTTTTTTATTTTTTTGCTTACATAATAAAGTCTTGTGAAATTTGCAAACAACAGTATTCCGGAAGAGCGTGTTTACATGTATATAAGAAGAGGATTAAAAGTTATTCCAGGAAAATAAAGGTAAGGTTTCTTTAAGTTGGTTCTACTTTGTTCATCCTTTTGGAATATGTTTTCAATACCATTTGTTTTTGTAGATGAAGCGGTCTCACCAATGTAAACTCTGTGATAAAAAGTATAACTATAGTTATGATTTGAAAGTACATATGAGAAGACATACAGGTGAAAAACCATATGAATGTTTTGAATGTCATAAAAAATTTATAAGTAAGGGCATATTAACGGATCATAAGTTAAATCATAAACCGGCGACACAGGTAAAGTGTTACTCTTATAGTTTTAATTAATGTTTAAAAAAAACTTGTAAATTAAAAAACAATTCGTTTCGTGGGAAAAGAATGTATTTTCTGATTTGCATAAACTTTGCTGTTTTTGTGTGAAACGAATTCTGCATAATGTGATTTGAAATAGTATATCACATAAATATTTTTGTTTTTTAACAGTTTCCATGTCAATTTTGTGATAAAAAGTTTAGAAGAAAAACTGAATATTCAAAACATTTACATATTCATGATAAGACACGTGAAAAGATTTATGAATGCTCCAAATGTGATAAAAAATTTCTGCTGAGAAAAAGTATTCATAAGCACATGAAAAGTCATACAGAAGAAAAATTGCGGGTAAGCTTTTTATATTAATTAGTTTCTATTAAAAATTTCTACAACTCTGGAAATTTTTGATTTGATTTTGCGTGACATTACTATCACAAATTTTTCTCTTCCTATATTTGATTATGAAATATTAGTCCGTTTTGAATAAACACCATATTTCAATACTGTTTTTTGATTCCGTTTCGTGACACAAGGACGTATTGTACCGCATTTATTAAATAGAACCATTCTCTGCCAACTTTCAGTTTGGTTATATCGAAATCTAGATATTGTGAAATTCTTACGTGTCGTGTAGTTGTTGGAATTAGGTATTGTATTGTATTGCCTCAATTGTATGTAAAAAAAACATTTTTTTTTCTTTATTTAATAACTGCCTTGTATATTTTTTGTGTTCACTATACCACTTCTCTTGATTGAAACGATCATGATGTTATGCGAAAACCACATATTTTATTTCAAAATTTTTATAAATTTTGCATTTGTTTTTAAAAATTACTTGAAATATGGAATACATACTTATTTTAAATTACAAATATGAAGAGGCTGAAATCTCACAGCTCTGAGGTATCAAGACTTCGGTCTGGATTAAGAATTTTGATATAGTTTTCGGCAAAAAACTTTTATGAGTACATTGTTTTTAGTTTTGGGCAACGATGTATTTTTTTTTTATCTGTGTTTAGAAATTTATTACAAAACAAACACGAAATATTAATACGTTGCCGGAAAATTATAACAGTCATATATTAAAAGAAAAGATGATACACCCAGCAAACTACTCGAAAACCTCTCCTTTTAGCGTTTCAAGAAAATATTACAAAACCAAAAATTCATATTTCTTGCAAAATTCCAAAAATATTCTAAAATTCAAAATAAAATCAAAAATTTAAACCCTTTTTTAAAACATCCCAAAAATGATTACAAAATCAAAGATTGAAATTTTTTTTAAAATTCTTAAATTATTGCAAAAATTATAACAAAATCAAAAGTACAAATTTTTTTCAAAATTCCAAAAATTATAATAAAATCAAAAATTTAAATTTTTTCAAAATTCTAAAAAGATTGCAAAAATCAAAACTACAAACTTTTTTTAAAATTCCAAAAATATTTCAGAAATGTTCATGTTCAATTTCGTTTTGGATAACATTTCATGTCAAACAAATAAATAATTTCAGTTTTTTCCAAAAAATTTAGTAAAAAAAATGAAAATCATTCTTTTGACACACTTGACAATATTTTTTAATGCAATAATCTAGTTTTTAGGTCTCACATACTAATCTCGACTATCAAAATTTCTCCAAATTCAATGTGCCTATGCGTAAACACTTAAAATGAACGTTTTTTAAGCAAAAAATGTGCAAATTTCCTTGATTTGACACACTTCCGGTATAGTTATCGAACACATCGTCCTTTCGGCTCTTCACATTGAGTATACCTATTTTTAGGAAGAAAAATGTTTGCAATCCTTCCAGCGGTTTTCTAGATTTCGTCGGCTGTGACGGCCGGCATTCAGACATAAATTTTTTTCTTGATTTTTTAAAATCAGTAAGTCCTAAAACGTCGAGAAATCCCCAAAAAATTGGGGTAAGAATTCCACTTTTTGCTCGAGAATGTAATATTTAGGAGTTTAGACTATCATATATAGTTAATTATATGAATTTGTTATTGTAGTTTAAAAGAAAATTCCTCATCTAAACGCCAAATTTCAGGAAAATGCACAACTGTCATATTTTTGGTTAGTAAATAATAAATATTCAAACGGGTTAGTCTCGTCAACGAAATAAAACGCATGTCTAAAATTTAAGTATGTTTTGATTCAAAGATTAAATCTTTATGAAACTAAAAAAAACGGAAAAAATCGTACTTTTGGAGTTTGGCATCTTAAAAAATTCTAGTTTTAAAAAATTAAAACCCAAAAATTTCATGTAAAATAAGCAAAATATTTTTAAATGTAATTTTTTTTATTAAGCCTTATTAAATACCTAAATAAAAAATCGTACATAAAAATCGATACACTAGTTGTTAGTGAATGGCACAGAGCACAAAAAAATTCAAACTTCCAATATATTCAAGTGAGTTTTTCTCAAAAACAAAAAATAACGCTTGTCTGTAATTTTAGTATACCTACTTTTGTACTTTTTGAGATCGACATGTTTGAAGATTTCAATTTTCAAAAAAACATCTAAAAACATAAATTTAGTGTAATATTTTTATAAAGCCTCACTAAGAACCTTTCAAACAAAAAAAAAAATTTACTCAAATCGAATAACCCACCCATTCGAACACAATTTAACTTTAATCTTTGATTTGCACTAAATTTCTTAAGAAATTTCGAGTCAACCTGTGGCAAAACTCAGAAAAAAGAATAAAAAAGAAAAAACACGTTTTAATTTTTTTTATTATACTAACCATTAACAAAGTTTCAAAAAAATCGGGCAAGGGGTTTAAATTTCTTATTTTATCGGCGTCTTGATTCGATTTACCATTTATATTGTTCCATCTTTACTTTACAATTGAATTTGTTATGCGTCCTGAACTACGCCCTGGTAACAGTCCACCTAATCGACGACAAATAGTCGGACAATCACTAGATATTTTAGAATCTATTTTCGCTTTAGAACATTATTTACAAAAATGGTCTGTTTTAGAAGGAGGAGGCATCGGAGTAAAATCGAGGACATAAAAGCTTTGATAGAGCCAAATTGGTAACGTAGTGATGAATATGATTATTAGAAAAAGGAACAGAAGACATGGTTAAATTTCTGGATCTGCGTTTAGTTTATTAGAGCGTTTGTTCTACAGTTGGCATCGAAAGAATACTTTCTATATTTTTAGTCTAATATATTCCGATCAATGAAACAAAATTGGAGTTATATAATATATAATAATATTGATATTTATTTGAAAGTAAGGTAATATGTGAACATAGTATTTATTAACTAAACATCTAAACCGTGGCGGTAGTCGTCTGTCGGGATGGCAAAATTTTAACTCTATTCTTGGTATCTGAATTGTGTTTGGTAAAAATAAATTTTTTTTATAAAATAAATACTAAATATATAATATACAATGCACTTATCACACCAGGCGAACTATAAGTCAATAAGGATTCCTCGTATTATAAAACTTGCTCTAATTATATGAGTAGGGTTCTTATCATTAAAATAATTTAATGGGCCATCATATGCTAAACTTTTGTATTCACCGTGTGGTTCTGATGCGGAGGCACGTTGGCTGTATCCAATTCGTTTAATTTCTTTGAGTTCACTAATAAGAGATTTAGTCTAAGTACCACAGAGTGCCTTATCAAAAGTATTAATATTTATATTGATATCTGTTTTCTCAATTAGTCGCTCCCATTCTTTTACCCCGAACACCTTTGCTTGGATAGTTTGTAATGCCAGGAACTTTAGAAGTCTTTTATCTGAATATTGAAGAATTTTGATAATATAATCGAAGTGTAATTTTAGAGTGAATAGCACACTTTCATTCTGTCCTATCTCTAGATATATCATACAATTTGGAGTAGTCTGTGGTAGACCAATCACTTTTTTCACAAAATAACGCAGCAGTACTTCAATTTCTTTATAGCTTTTGAAACCCCACATCTGTGCCGCGTAACTTGCAATCGATCTTGACACTACCTGAAAAAATTTAAATTTATGTGATATGGGTATGATTGATTTACATAGGAAGTTTGTCCACCTAATGTTTATAGCTAATTTAGCTTTGACCAGGCGTTCTTTTAGATGTTTATGGTGGGAAAGTTTGGTGGTAATACTACGCCTAGGTATTTATAATTATTTACTATTTCTATTTCATTTGTCTGGTAATACCACTTTCCGACTATGGATCTTCTACCTCCTTTGCTGAAAATCATAATTTTGGATTTGCTCAAGTTAATTGTGAGATTCCATCTTTTGCAATACTCATCTAATTTATTTATCATTTTCTGTAGGGTGTCAGGTTATCTGCTAGCAGCACAATATCTTCTGCGTACATTAATAGTTTTATCACCCAACCTCCGATGCACACACCCCCATTAAAAAATCATATAAATCATTTAAAAACAACGCAAATAATAAAGGACTTAAGATGCATCCCTGTTTGACTCCCATTTTAGTTTCAATCCAAAATGGAAGTATTACTTCGGTCTGAAAGACCTAAGTATTACATTTTCGAGCCAAAAGTAAAATTCTTACCCCCACTTTTTTGGCATTTATCGACGTTTTAGGACCTACTACTTCAAAAAAAGCAAAATAAAAAATGTATGTCTGTCTTGCCGGTCGTCACAACCGACGAAATCTAGAAAACCGCTGGAGGGATTTCAAAAATTTTTGTTTCTAAAAATAGGTATACTCAATAGAAAGAGCCGAAAGGACGATGTGTTCGATAGCTGTACCGGAGGTGTGTCAAAAAATCGTCATTCTGTCAAAACAAGAAAATTTGCATATTTTTGGCATAAAAACGTTCATTTTAAGTGATTACGAGTAGGAACATTTGGAGAAATCTCGATAGTGGAAATCGGTACGTGAGGCCAAAAACTAGATTATAGCATCATAAGTTTGTCAAAAAAATATTGTCAACTGTGTCAAAAGAATGATTTTCATTTGTTTTAACCAATTTTTTGGCAAAAAATGAAATTAATTATTTATATGACATGAAATTTAATCTCATGTTTGGTTGAACATGGAAATTTTTGATTTTATTATAATTTTTGGAATATTTTTGGAATTTTGAAGAAAGTATTTTTGATTTTGCTATAATTTTTGCGATATTTTAAGAATTTTGGAAAGAGGTTTTTGAATTTTTGATTTGGAAAAAGTTTCAATATTTGATTTGTAATATTTTTTGATTTATGAAAAAAAAAATTGTATTTTTGATTTTGTTATAATATTTGAAATATTTTTGGAATTTTAAAAAAAGTTTCTATTTTTGATTTTGTAAAAATTTTAGCAATGTATTTAGAATTTTGAAAAAGTTTCAATTTTTGATTTTATCATAATTTTTGCATTATTTTTATAATTTTGCGATAAGTTTGAATTTTTGAGTTTGTGAATTAGGAAATTTGGCAATAATATTAGAATTTTGAAAAAGTTTCAATTTGTTACAACTTCTGTAATAAAGTTTGAAATTTGATTTGGTTATAATTTTTGGAATATTTTAAGAATTTTGAAAAAAGTTTGAGTTTTTAAATTATGAATTTTTGCAATATTTTTAAAATTTTAAAAAAATTAAATTTTTGATTTTAATATAATTTTTGTGATTTTGAAAAAAATTTTGGTTTTTGATTTTGTTATAAATTTTGCAATTTTTTAAGAATATTGGAAAAAAATTCAATTTTTGATTTTGTAATTATTTTTTGGAATAATTTAAGAATTTGGAAAAAAAGTTTAATATTTTGATTTTATTATAATTTTTAGAATATTTTTGGAATTTTGAAAGAAATATTTTGATTTTGTAATATTTTCTTGAAACGCTAAATGTACAGGTTTTTTGAGTAGTTTGCTGATTGTATCATCTTTTTACTAAATTATGTTAATTTGCGATCTGTTATTATTTTTCGACAACGTATTGATGTTTCGTGTGAGTTTTGTAATAAATTTCTAAACAGAGATAAAATACTTGTGCTTTTATGTTTGATATACATCACTGCCCAAAACTAAAAACAACGTCCTCGTAAAAGTTTTTTTACCGAAAACTATATCAAAATCCTTAACCCAGACCGAAGTCTTGATATCTCAGAGCTTGAGACTTCAGGCCCTCCATATTTTATATTTAATTCCATACATAAAGTTGATTTAAACCAAAAAATACAAATGTATTGTATTTTTTTAAAAAATTCATGTATTTTTCCAACCTGTGAGCGTGAAATGTGAATGTATTTTCGATGCCAGGTAGCTACCAAACTCCTGTTCAAGATTTTTAGCTAGTTTTTGGGTTATCATATCACCATTCACCATTTTCAAATTCACTGTTTTTCTTTATTTTTAATACGGATTTGCACACCAGTATGCGTGTCTCCAATAGTTGTATTTTTCAAGCTCAGAGAATTTCCATTCCTAACAGCCCATGTGTCTCTATGATACCGAAATTTTATTGATTTTAAGTTTATATATTCTGAGCACTTTCATGCTTTGTGTGAAGCTGAACATTTGTTACTATTAAAGCTAAACCATCTGACCGATACATGATATTGAAGATGCTGGGTAATTTTGCTGCTGAAAACACACCTGCAAACACACACGTTTGGAATATGTACGCACACTTGTTTTTCCTTGAAATTATTACAACGATTATGCAAAATAATAATAATAATTCTGCAATATTGCAGAAGATTTAATGAAATAAAATTTGGGATAGTGTATGTTCAAAGAAGTCTCTTCGGTACCTGGCGAAAATAGAGGTTTCAAATTAAATTAATCCTTTCTTAATATAATTTGGGTAGACTAGGTTGAGTGAAACTAATATACATAACCATTACAAATTTTAAAACCAATAATATTTACAATATATTTTTAATTTCTTTTCATATGAAACCTAGTCTTGTCCAAATTGTAATAAGACATATATGGGGGAAATCGGACTAAAAGACCATATGAAAATTCATACCCGAGAAAACTTGTTTAAGTGTGACAAATGTGGTAAAGAATTTGTACGGAAGGATACTTTGCAAAAACATTTAAAATTGCATTTACAATATAAATTAAAGGTAAGGTTTTAAACGATTTCATATATATTTCTATTTTGGATTTAAATCAGTTGGTTAATAATATCAGCTATCCATAATTGGTAGTATAGGTAATAAGCGAAAGCCAATGTTATAAGAAAGTAAAATAAAAGTGATGACTTTTTATTGCAAATAAATTATGAAATGTAAAGTTACATAAAAGAATAAATCAAATTAGAATCGCACAGAATGTTAACTGACGCATGTGCATATGTAAACCCTTTAATGTAATACAGTAATATCATTTATTTTTTAAACAGTGTAGATACTTGTATAATTTGTAACAGCAGCTTTGTTAAAAAAATCGAACTTGACAGGCATAATAAGCAAGCACATCTATAAAAAAACATCCAAGATGTATGAATTTTTCAAAATGAAAATGTATGAATATGAAGTGGGCTGTGATATCAAGACTTCCGTCTGGGTTAAGGTTTATATTGTTTTTATCAAACAAAACACGATAAAACTTGAAAATTACACTAAAATTTTTTAAAAGGGAAAGTTCCAAATAAATTAACACCAATCCAATACGAATTAAATTTATATAATAATTTATATATTTAATTCCAAATTAAATTTTAATTTTTTAAGTGCACATACACATGTGCATTACACACTTCCGCATGTAGGGATCAGTTTTTATTGTTTTGAAATTTTTTTTTTTAATTTTTGATCTACGGGTGTGACAACCACGCGTTCTCCAGTCCCTGCTATTGACATACGAGTTAACGTGAGATATCACATACCACTGGCAATAGCAGTGAGATATCACAAGCCAAGGGGACATCTTAGGGGTGATGGCGAATGAACTGTATTCAGTCAACGGTAGCATCCTCAATCTTAGCTGTGAAATAATCCTTGATGATGAGACGCTATTGCTTGCTTGAGGAAACGAAGCCTTCATGTAACTATATGTGGGATTTAATCTTCAAGACAGACAGTGCGTCACAGGATCAAGGAATAGGCAACCGGCTGGATTATTGGCAACTACATTGTTGTTTTGTTTCAGCAAATTTTTGTAAAAATTTGTTATTTACTTTTATTTTCTCTGTTCTATCATAAAATGTTGGCCTATGTCATATTTTGTCAGTGATAGAATTTTTTGTTTAGTTATCCATTCTTTAACAAAAAATATAAAAAAAAGGAAGATTTACGTCCATCAACACCTTTGAACGTATGTTGTTGTGGGACCTTGGTCTTAAAAGGTTTTTATGTGTTATTGTGACACATATTGTAATTCCTACTACACAACACATTTTGTCAAAAAAAAAAAAAAATACACATGTATTTTTCCAATAGCCTAATGCAAACACGTTTTACGTAATTGGACACGAGACTATACCTGTGTGATGGCTCCAGTTCCAACTGCTTACAAGTATCCTGGCACGAATGGACAAAATGTTAATGCTGGACTGTAATTTCCAATTTTATTCCATATTCAATGGCAGAAAGAAAGAATTTTACAAAAACTATTAACTTTATTTTGAGTTTTACTCTCCGTTATTTCGTTCTTTCTTGTTCTAATTTATAATACCAACAACATTAAAACATAGGCTGTTACACAAAAAACTTAAAAGAAAAAATATTGCTCTACAACAATTCGCCCTATCTACCATTTACTATGAGGTATGTTGGTAATCTTAACTCGTGTTGTATTCAACACTATTAAAACACTCATATCCAGAGCTTCTTCAGATCAATGTTTAAAGGCTATATCCAATTCGATCTAGTGTCATAAAGCGCAGTCGGTGAATGTAGAACTGGTATTTCATGAGATGCATAGAGGATGCTGACATCAGCAAAACGATGGGTTGGATGAATTATTGACGCCAACAATTCATTACAATAGATGAGAAAAAGAGTTGGAAAAGAGCAAAACCCTGAGGGTCATAACTTCTCAATTTGCATATGAGATTGTTATGTCATATCTTGACAAATGCCTTGGAAATATCAAGACCATCGCCAAAAGTCTCGATATGGTTATCAAGTGACTTATTACAGACATGCGTTACAAACGATCTCCTGTTGCTTTTCCCTTACGAAACCCGTATTGTCTTATTTTTAAAATTTTTGATGATTCCAAGAAGCTCGTAATATTAAAATTAACTTTTTTTTTCAAACATTTTAGTAACAATGGACAAAACTGATATGGATTTTTTTCTGCATATAGATATTTTTGAACTGATATAAATTTCTCCCTATACGATGTTGTCTAAAATTTTAAGCAGTTTTATTATTCTTAAATTTACGAAAATTATTTTTTTCTCCGATAGACAGCAAATATAAATTTTGCAGACTTATTTCAGTCAGCAAAGTGGCACTTTTAGTGCCTAGGCAGCAAAGCAAGTACTTTGCTGCCTAGGCAGCAATTAATTAGACTTCATAGAAATAAACAGATATTTTTCCACGAATCTGGCAGAAATTTTTTAATTTGTCAAACTATAATTATTATTACATTTCCATAACAACTAAATCTTCCAACAATTGCGATTTTTTTTTTCATTTTTAAAATTTTGCTTTATTTTTAAAGTAATTATTATTAAATTACATATCATTGTAATTAATCGGAGAAAAAATTATATGTTCAACTCGGCAGCAAGGTAGATTGACTGCGTTGGCTGAATTCCTAGCCTCGCTTCGCTCGGCTATGAACTATCAGCCGCGGCAGTCAATCTACTACTTTGCTGCCTAGTTAAACAAATAACTATTTTAACTTTAATTGCTTTTTTGCATTTATTCGAAAACCATAGATCACGTTTTGGGATAATTATGGCCTGTTTCACTATCCTCAGTTAAAATTAAAGTTAGTTAACCGCCAGTTAACTTTAACCAAGAGATAACTGAATGATACAAAATGCACTTAATATTTAGCTAACTGAAACTGGTGAAACCCATTTCCTTCAGTTAAGTGACAGTTATGTTAAATTTAACTTAACTTTAACTTAACTGAGGATGGTGAAACTGGCCTTTAATCTGTTTGGAATATTTTTACGCATAGTCTTTTGAATTATTTCGGAAAAATTAAAAGCCGCCAGGTTCGGATTATGACCAGTAAGACAATTTCGTTTCATGGGAAACAATTTTAAAAAAAGTACTTTAAGTACTTGTCAATTTGCAGCTTTGTAATCCCATACTAAACGAGCATTTGCTGTTTATCTGTTTGTGTGGGGATCAAATGATGATCTGATACCCCTAAAAGCTCTGATGTTTTAAATTGTACTAAGCATGGATCGTTTGTTTAAAACAAATCCAACAAGTTACTGCTTTGCCCAGGAATGTCAGGAACTCTGCTAGGCTGGTCAATTATATGTCTGTAATTGTAATAAAAAGCAAAAAGTTCAGTCTGTTTACCTATCTCATTTGTAGTAGAGCTGTGTATGAGCCATTCTTTATTATGAACATTAAAATCACTAAGAACAATAAATTTGGATACTCAGTCAACCTATCTACTTGTTTAGATAGGTCTTGAAATAAATTTATGTTTTCCGGTGAGTTGGGTGAGCGATATAGTCCAAAGAAAAATAATGTCTAATTAAAACTTCTAAGCTTTAGGAATACAATATTATGATATTTTGTATTTAATTTGAAGTGTTTAATTCTTACATATGGAATGGTATCCCTAACATTCGCACAAACACAAACACCATACTCGATGCTTCAAGCTCATAGTGAGGAGTGAGGACAAATATATTTATTTTTATCTAAATTTACAGCTCGAGAACTGATAATCGTTTCGGCTAACAAAAGAATATCAGGTTTGATGTTTTCAAGGTAAAAATGGACTGATCTAAGATTAACATTCAATCCTCTTATGTTGGCAAAATTGATTGACAATTTAGCCATTACAATTGATAGAATATCAAACTAAATAAGGAAAGAAACAAAACTTGTATTTGATTAATGAACTAAATACAAAATAAATAAAAAAAAAAAACTCGTAACCTTAAACAAACAATAATGAACAACCGCACCACGTAAAGAAAAATATGCAGACAGTTGAGTAAACTTGCAACTAAGATTAAGATTACTGTCCAAATAATCAACCCAAGTATAACACAATTGATTAATAAAAAAAAAAGCATATATATTAAATTTTCCTAAATAAATAATTTTTAAACTTATCCGTCAAAAATTTTATCCACGACTACTAAAGAATATATGCTTTCCATGCGTATGTCTTCCATTCTAATTGTATTCATTCCACAACTAGTGAATTTGATTAAAATTCTTTAACAGTTCTATAGTTTATTAAATATTCCCCCAACAAATTAAACAACAAACTTGTTTTGTCTTTCGCTATCTTTGATGTATTTATTTTAATATGGCGATACAAATTTTTGCATGAAAACTGGAAATTAAACAAAATTTTTTTCAGTCGTGGATAAAATAGCATCTTGTATTCGCTTAGGATGATGGCAATTCTTCACTCAGATGATTACATCCACTCGCTATGCTCGTTTCGGGAAACTTCATCCTCGTGAAGAATTGCCTTCATTCTAAGCTCATACAAGAATCTACTATTCCTTAGATCTCCTTGTTGTATTAAAATGTATTATATTAGTTTATTTTTATTTTATTGAAAAAATATTCCTTTATCCAGCTCCAAAATAAAAAAAAAATCTTTTATGTATTTCATGCAACCAATCACCACAACAAGATTTAGCGTGACTCGTCTTTTCTCAAATGGTTTTTTGTTTGTTTGTCTTCTTATCTTTGTCTCAGAGAGAAACAGTAGTCATAGACGTGTGTAAATTTTTCATATGATTCAAAATTGTATAATTAGTGCGAGTTTTATTTTAATCAATAAGAAAAAATCCTACCACAAAAAATAATAGTTTCCTCCTGCGACTGTATAAAAAGAAATGAACAAAAAATGACGTTTTGGCTTTGATTATAACCAAACATATAATTTTAAATATTTTATCAATTAAAAATAAATTTGTCTATAATGAAAAATGTTTGACTGCAAACTTTCCTAATATACTTTGGAAATATTTATATAAATTAAATATTTGTTCGTGTCGTTAGAAAATATTGTTTGACCATTATAAAATATTTGAGTTAAATAATTACTGGAAATAACACAATAAATTTAAATTACTCTCGCAATTAACATATTTGTTTAGCACTTGTTTTATACGTACGTTAATATAAATTTTAAAAAATAAAAGATTTAATTTTATTTTTATAATCACTCAATATATTTCGTCTTTTTAGGTCATCCTCAGGAGTAATGGAGGTTATCCCATTTACTCCTGAGAATGTTATAAAAAGACGAAATATATTGAGTGATCATAAAAATGAAGTTAAATCTTTTATTTTTTTAAATTTATATTAACGCGTGTATAAAACAAGTGCTGAACAAATATGTTATTCAACGAATTACGCCAAAAGCCTACGGCAAAAAGTGTAAACTATACTCTCATAATTATTTTCATTCATTTTACAAAAATTAGCACAACTATGAAGAAAACATTTAACATTATTTTAGTTTTAATTTATTAATTTGTTTTTAATTTATAATTTAATAAAAAAGGTAAATTATAACAAAAAAAGACGAACAAAGAAATTTAATATGACATATCAGTAATCGCCATTTGCTATGTCGCTCTTTATACAATTTTAAGATTATGTTCTCTCTATATTTATATATACTGTAAGATTTCGTTAGATGGTATATATTTAGAAAAGTTCAATTTTTTAAATAAATAGAAATAATTCAAACTCAATAATCCTGGGTATTTCCTGTTTGTACTCTTGTAATGACTTGTAAACAAGTTTTTCTTCGTAGGTAACAAATTCAGGAGTCGATAATGAACTGGAACCAAATATAGAGCATATAGGTGATAACTCATATGAATGTTCTAAATGTAATGAAAAATTTAATGTCAAACGCCTTTTAAGAATTCATATGAAATGCCATGACTCGGAAAACGCAAAGGTAAGAATTTTATTTTAGTTCAAGTTTTTTTTTATTTTTACAAAAATGTTTGGACATTTTGGTTTGTTTTTATGTTTAGTGTTTTTTGCTACAGCATATTAAAAGTTATGGTCCATAAGGTTATTTTTTCGACTTGTTATTGGTCTGCTAGCAGTCCTAAGATATCAATTAGACTATTGAAATTTTTGGCTTTGCTACTCTATTTTATATTCTATTTTATAGACCAAAAATTAATATCTCCATGTAGAAGTTATAACCGTTTTACAAAATTTTTATTATATTGTCACGTTTTTCGACTTGCTTCGAATTGGTCAAACTCCCAATTCAAAAAACGTAATTCTCAAATCTCGTTATGGATTCGATTCCTGATTAGTAAGCAAAAACACCAGGTTTTATTAAGTATCACAACAACAGAAAAATAATACAGCAAACAATATTATCAAACCAGAATATTCCTTCAATAGTTTAAGAAACTCCAACGGTGGATTGTAAAATAAAATTTAAAACTTTATTTACAATTGGAAATTTACTTCTTCTATTTATACGAGTTTATATTCACTTAAGACAAACAAATTCAAACGTAAACTGTTAACACTATTTCCGGCTAATTAGATCTATCCATAGTTCTGCAAAAGGAATTTGATTTAATTTCTCGATTATTCGAGGTCTATTTATTTACAAAGAAAACTCAAGAAATTCTCAGAAAAATCGACGTCATTTTTTTTGTGTGCATTTGATTTACTGTGTCTGTTTTGTCGACTCTTTTTCTTGGAAACAGTATTGCAATTTGCAAGTTTATGAGCGATTTTAGTTTTGTTATTGAAATATAGTATAGGAAAGCTCGAATACAATTTTGTTCGTATTCCATTGCGAATATTGAATTGTAACAATAATATACATAAAATTCAAACCTCTCACGTAATCGATTTCTCAACCACTACCAAACATTTTTAATATGTTATTAATCTGATCTTCACCACACTTTTTTCTTTTATAGATATCAAAAAATAGCTCAAATAAAAAACCATATTTATTTATTTATTTATTTATGGGTTTATAAAAAAACCTTAAGTTTAACAATTTCAAATTTAAAATAATGTAGGTAACTCCAATTACAATAAAACATTATCATTATTATCATTATCATTACATTATCATTATTATTTTCTTTTTAAATCAAGACAAATTAAAAGCAATCAATATTTTTCTTTAATAAAAATCTCTACTAACGTTTTAAATCTTTTTAAGTTTTCTTCATTTTTTATGTTGTTAGGCAGTTTGTTAAAAATGTCTATCCCTCTGTACATCACTGTATTCTGTGTTGAGGTTTTGTTGAATCTTTGCAGTCGGAAGTCATCTGCATTTCTTAGGTTGTAGTTCGTTGAAGCATTCACGTAATTAATATTATCATAGAGATATGTTGGCATCAAATTGTGTTTGAGTTTAAAAATAAAAATTAAAACTTTTAAGACACTTCGTTGCTTGACATTCATCCAATTTAGTTCCTCTAACAATCTTAAAATAGGTGTGTAGATGTCTTTCCTCAAAATGGTTCTCATAGCTCTGTTTTGTTGTACTTGTAGTCTAGACAACATTTCATTAGTAGCACTAAAGATAATAGTCGAAGAGTAATCATAATGTGGTAATATTAATGTATTGTAGAGCATAGTCGCAGTTTTCTTACTTATTGAGTTTCGAATTCTTTTTAAAAATCCTACTTTTTTTGATATTTTACCACAAATCATATTCAAATGGTCATCGAATTTAAGTTTGCTATCAATAATCACTCCTAGGTATTTGAAATTTTGTACTATTTCTATCTTTGTATTATTAAATTCTAAATTTGGTTCTGTTCTAGAGTTAAATATCATTGCTTTTGTTTTGGTTATATTTAGCTTTAACTTGTTCATGTTAATCCATTCATATAAATTATTTAAATCTTGATTAAGTTTTTGTTCGAGTTCCAAAACATGCTTACCGCTTATATATATCAGACAGTCATCAGCAAATAGAGCAATTTTACAAAATTTTAAAACAGTTTTAATATCATTAATATAAATCAGAAACAACAAAACACCCAGAACTGTGCCCTGCGGTACTCCTAGTGTAACATACTTTGTATTTGACATACATGTTCCATTTAAACGTGTATTTTGTTTTCTTTCACTTAAATATGTTTTGAACCAATTATTTTCTTTACCTTCAATTCCGTAATGCACAAGTTTACCAAGTAATATATCTCGATCCAGGGTCTCAAATGCTCTCCTGAAGTCCAAAAAAACGGCAAAAATTGTATTTCCACAGTCCACTTCCTTTTTCCATTCGAAAATTATCCAGTTCAATGCAGTTTCACAGGAATGTCCCTTTCTAAATCCAGATTGCTCAGGAATAATAATATCATTATTAAATAGGTAACTTTCAAGCTGATAGTAGATAATTTTCTCTAAAACTTTTTCATGTACTGTAAGCATGTTTATTGGCCTAAAGTCTTCACATTTTTTTGCATTCTTTATTTTTGGTACGGGGACTACAATTGACGTTTTCCAGTCATTAGGGAACACTCCTAATTCAATTGAATAATTTATTATGTCCACCAAGTAAGGAGCAATAATCGAAAATGAATCTATATACATTTTGACACTAATTCCGTTAAAGTCCTTTTTATTTTTCAGTTTTTGGAGTATTGTTAATAAATCATTTTCTGTAACAAGTTCAAAGTTAAATCTACAATCAAATTGTGGTATTCTATCTACAAATGTTACATATGGTATACTATTATTTATTTCTACGACACTATCAACAAAAAAATCATTTAATTTGTTTGCGATTTCTTGTTCTTTCCTTATTATTTCACCATTTAAATCGATTTCATTAATATCATTACTTTTATTTTCATTTAACACAAATTTCTTAATATTTTTCCATAATTTTTGTTGGTCATGGCCACAACTAGCTACTTGTTCTTCAATAAACTTATTCTTTTCTTTATTAATTTCTTTTTTATAAAATTTACATGCTTCTGAATATTCACTCCATAATGTCTTATTATTATTACTATACACAGCTCTAATATACTTTTCAATTTTACTTGTTTTAAGATCACTCAAGTAATTATTATACCAACCAATATTACACTTATTATTATTTACAGTCATGCTAACATATAGTTTATCAATGCATTTTTTTATAATAAGTTCAAAACATAAAGATTTCTTATGCAGGTCCAACACTGGAAAGTCATCATTTAAAAAATGTTCGTATAGATATTGCACAAATCTATTTTTATCATATTTTACTATCTTAATTGTTTTTACATTTTCTTTAAATTTTTCATTAATATTAATATTCACTAATATAGTCTCATGATCTGTTATTTTACTATTCAAATCTACTTTATATGTCACATTTTTGCAGTAATTTTTTACCAATAAATAGTCTATTAAAGTTTCACTATTTCTCGTTATTCTGGTAGGTACACAAATTAGTTGTTTTAAGCTTTCATCACTGATGGTATTTTTCATTTGTCTTCCTTCTGGTTTAAGTAAATCAATATTAAAATCTCCTAATATAAGACAATTCAATTGATTCTCCAAATATTCATTACACCATTCTTTAAATACACTAATAAAAGATGTAGTTGAATTCATATATGATGGCGATCTATATAAAACAGCAATAATCCAAATTTCTTTGTCAATCAGAATTTCAACTGATATAATCCAAACATACAACAATTTTACTGTGTTAATTTTATTAAATTTCATTGATTTTTTAATATAGATTGTAACCCCTCCAGTATGTCTTGAATGCGAAAAACACGAGATACAATTATAGTTATTAATTTGATATTCTGATTCTTCGATATCCTCGGTTATATGGGTCTCACTCAAGAAAATGATATCTAATTTTAAATTTATAATTAACAACTCCAGTTCATTTTTATTAGTAAGCAGTCCATTTATGTTTAGGTACACACTTTTTAGTTGTAAGATATTCCGCTGTGGTTGCTAGAATATCTTTCTCCTTTCCATGCTCAATTTTCTTTTGTATACTTCGCAGTTTTCGGTATCGAATGCATTGTGATTGATATCTAAGTTTAATTTAAATTCTTTATTCATGGTCATACAATTTACACATTTAAATTCGGTAACGTTACACACATGTTCTTCATGGTGTTCTCCACTACACTTATAACATTTTCTTGTAACAGTACAATCTTTTGTCGTGTGATTAAAACCTAAGCATTTGAAACATCTTCTAACATGCGTTCCTTCATAGACTTTGCAGGAATTCCATCCCAAAAGTAATCTATTTTCTCTCATAATCCTATTAAATGTTTCGACATCTACTTCAATTACAGCACTGAATGGGTTATATCGCGACTTTCCTTTGTAGAATGCCTTCAATGTAACATCACTTCCGGATAACATTTCATTTTGTCGTTTTAGTCCATCAATGACCTCATTTTCTTGTACATCATCGGCTATTCCTACAATACGAATTCTCGGTTTACGATCTCTTGATACGTTGATTTCATATTTCTCTCCCAACACATCCTTTGCAACACTCTGAAATTTCTCAACAGACTCAGAATTTTTACAATCAATAACTACAATACCGTTTCGCTTTTCTTTTAATTTAATCACTTTTAGGTCATTTTGAACAGGATCAATATTAAGCTTTACATCTTTTTTTGTTTGTTCACCGGTTTGTTGTTTTTTTGGTTTAACTATTATTGCTGGAGTTTTTTTCACTATATCTGCAAATGTTTCCTTATCGGACACTTTTTCATTATTTTTTAAAGAAATACCTTTCATTACTTGCTTCTGGTCATCTATATTTTGCTTAATTTCTTTTAAGATTTCATTATCATTATTTAATTTCAATTTATTTACACTTTCCAGTATCAACTTTAATTCACTTTCATAACTTCCTATTTTTATTTTATTATCAGTAACAATTGACAAAACATTCTCAATTTTTTTTATTACAGTTTGTTTATATACTTTGCATTCATCACACAAAAATATAATGTTTTCATTTTTTTGTATGAGATTTGCATCATATTCACTCAAGGACACACATTTTAAATGAAATGCATTACCGCAATTGCCATTACAAAAAAAAACCGTATCATTACGAAAACCTTTATCACATTTTTTACATATTATTGACATTTTTGTTCTTCGTAATAAGATTTAGTTTAAAACTTTAAAAACAAATAAACTTTTCAAATAAAATTATATTAAGATATATTTTCCTATATATTCTATATATTTCCTATAGATGTTCAACTTTAAATCACTTTTATATCGAATTAAATTTAAATTATTAAAATTCTTATAGAGCACATAAAAACACGTCTGAACGATTTCGATTTCATTTAAAGAATCTTAATGTTAAT
>OY856188.1:110736982-110943017 GCA_963693315.1 Diogma glabrata
CTGACCTTCACCATACTTTTTTCTTTTATAGATATCAAAAAAATAGCGCAAATAAAAAACCATATAAATGTGCCGAGTGTGGTTACGAATGTGTACTAGAATCTAGTTGGATGGAACATACAAAACCTGATTCAACTATGGAATTAAAGGTAAGTTTTTATTTGTTCCTAACAATTTAATATCTTTTATCCGTTTCATCTATGTTAAATAAAAGAAAATTGCGACACAGTTTGTTATTTGAGCTAGAGATTTGTCAGTCGTGGAAATGTATTTTTATTACCAAGATGTGCCACTGTTGAATTTTTAAATATTCTTTGAATATTTGTTGTAATCAGGTTGTCTTATAGAGCGTATTTCAGACTAAAGCTATGTTCGAATTTAAGGGGTGTTATTGGAAATAATAGTAAACACAGTTCTAATTTAAATAAAAAGCTAATAAGAGTACGGGTTAGGCATATTGTATTTCTTAAACATTTTCCGCATAGGGGGATGAGTTTTGATGAATTTGTACATTGGTTTTTAGTTTTTGATCTATGTGTGCGACAAACCCGCGTACTTCGGTTCCTGCTATTAACATATGAATTAACCGACGATATCACATGCGACTAGTTTGGAGAATCTTAATTCCAGCTACTTATCTATTCAAATAAAACACATATAGTCTCCTGTCATCGAGTTTTTACATCAAAATACGTTAGAATTTGTTATCACTAATGTCATTAGAGCATAGTTTGCGTAAAGATATCCGTATTAAGTAAGACGTAAGTTAAGAAGGAAAAAATAATAACTATGCTAATACGCATTTACTGAAAACCAAGCAAATGATATTAAACACCTGTTGTTCCTAGAACTCACTAAAAAGCCATCGCGCACGAGAGAGGAGAGAGAGAGAGAAAGAGAGAGAGATAGATAGAGAGAGAGAGAGAGAGAGAGAGAGAGAGAGGAGAGAGAGAGAGAGAGAGAGAGAGAGAGAGAGAGGAGAGAGAGAGAGAGAGAGAGAGAGAGAGAGAGAGAGAGAGAGAGAGAGAGAGAGAGAGAGAGAGAGAGAGAGAGAGAGAGAGAGAGAGATGAGGGAGAGAGATGAGAGAGAAGAGAGAGAGAGAGAGAGAGAGAGAGAGAGAGAGAGGAGAGAGAGAGAGAGGAGAGGGGAGAGGATGAGGAGAGAGAGAGAGAGAGAGAGAGAGAGAGAAGAGAGGAGAGAGAGATGAGAGATGAGAGAGAGAGAGAGAGAGAGAGAAGAGAGAGATGTTGAGAGAGAGATGAGAGAAGAGAGAGAGAGAGATGAGAGAGAGAGAGAGAGAGAGATTTCATTTTAAAATTTGCATTATTATGCTGGTAAACGATGCCGTTAATGTTGTATGTAATTGAGGATTGTCCGATGTGCTAATATTATATTTGTTATCAATTAATAATTATTTTTTGAGTCTGTGTAATAAACTTCATCGCATCGAAAACATGTTCGTAACTAATAAATATAATAATTTTATTTTTTAACTTATTACATTTTTAATTAGTTTAAATTACTATTTCATTTTACCATTATTAGAAATTAAATTTTTTTTTAATTCTGTACTTACATAATAAAGTCTTGTGAAATTTGCAAACAGCAGTATTCGAGAAGAGCTTGTTTACAAGCACATATGAGGCTCAAAAGCCATTTTAAGAGAAAACAGGTAAGATTTCGTAAGTTGATTCTGCCTTGTTTATTGTTTTTGAACTTGTTTTAAATGGCCATTTGTCTTTGCAGATTGAGCCGTCTCATCAATGTAAACTATGTAATAAAAAGTTTCAATGTGGGTATTATTTGAAAATACATATGAGAACTCATACAGGAGGAAAAACCATATAAATGTTCTGAATGTCATAAAAAATTTATAAGTCAGAGCGTTTTAAGGAATCATATGTTAACTCATAAATCGGTGCCACAGGTAAAATGTAACTATTACAATTTTAATTAATGTTTAAAAAATATCTTGTTAAATTAAAAAATAAATTGTTTCGTTGGAATAGAATGTATTTTCTGATTTGCAAAAACTTTGTTGTTTTTGTGTGACTCGAATTTTACATAATTTGAAATAGTATATCTCTTTAATTTTTTGAATTAAAACATTTAAATATTCATACACGCGAAAATATTTATGATTGCTCTAAATGTGATAACAAATTTCTGCTGAAAGGAAGGTTTCAGGATCCTATATGATCAATTATACTAATTAGTTTCTATTAATGCTAGTATAATAGTTAGTATTTATGTTAATTAGTTTTCATTAAAACTTTCTACAACTCCGTGGAAACTTTTGATTTTATTTTGCGTGGTCTTACTTTCAAAAGTTTTACTCTTCCTTAATCCAAATTGATGTTGCAAATAGAATTGATAGTAAAATATTTGTGCGTTTTTAATAAGCAAAAAATCTACTCTACTTTCGAATGAGATTATATTTGAGTTTCTTCTGCTGTCTTTTGATAACGTTTCTTGACATAAGTACAAAACTTAATCTCTAGCACCCGCATTCACAGGACATGAGAAAATTCATGCATGAGAATATCATAAAAATTAATTTTATAATTTTTATTTTTAATTTCCTTATATATTGAATGCAGACTTGTAAATTTTGTAATAAAACACTGACAAGAGAAGAAACTTTAAAAATTCATATGCGTACTCATCACCGAGAATATTTACATATATGTACCAAATGTGATAAAGAATTTAATAAAAAACAACACTTTACGAATCATTTAAAAAGTCATGCAAAAATAGGATTAAAGGTAAGGTTCTATAAAATTTCATATATTAATTAATTAGAATGATCATGAACTGTAAACTTATTTAAAAGCTTAATTAAATAAGTTTACAGTTGCCTTAAATAAAACACCATGAAATAGGATTAGCAATTTTTTAGAGAAAATATATTTGTTTTGTGTCTGTTAGGAACCGGGTTTGGTTTCTTTACCGATATTTAAAAAAAATCACACCATACGACCTCTTGCCCAGGAAGATTTCTAGATTGAGTTTCAATCACTTGTTATGAAAAAAAAAATACCAAAAAATATATATATTGTTGCGTTTTTCTAACCTTACTTCGAATTGGCCTTACTCTCAATTCGATAAACGCAATTCCCAAAT
This sequence comes from Diogma glabrata, assembly GCA_963693315.1. Classification (NCBI taxonomy): domain Eukaryota; kingdom Metazoa; phylum Arthropoda; class Insecta; order Diptera; family Cylindrotomidae; genus Diogma; species Diogma glabrata. Next base: position 110,740,110 of record OY856188.1, read on the forward strand.
CTCTTCCTGGATTCGATCACTGATTCGTAATCACGAACACAATGTTTTATTAAGTATTCAACACCTTAATTGTTCCACAACAACAGGAAAACAATACAGCAAATAATATTCCTAACTAGAATATCAAGAGCTTCTGAAAATCCAACAGTTTATTGTAGAAATTTCCAGTTCACAGCTTCCAAAATAATACACAAATTATTTCTACTTAATAACATTAAAACTTTATTTACAAAAACTAATTTCAAAATAATTTCTATTTACACGGTGTTATATACACGGAACAACGTTTTGTTCACAATTAATTCTCATTTAAAATAATCACTTAAACTATTTCCAATATCGCACTTTTTACATCATCCATCGCCGGTTAAAATAAAATTATTTTAATTTTGCAAGGAATCCCTCCTTATATACGATTCTGCATAATCTCGATTGTTCTATGTCACTTTTTAGAAACCTTGTGAAAATATTAGAATATTCGATAACATCATTTTATCTAACATGTTAAAAATTATTCAATATTATTTCATGTTGTTGTTCTTTTCCTTTAACCTTTTAGGTAGATTTCATATAAAAATCTACCTATTGCAATGGGCTTCATCTCGGCATTTCGGAAAAATTTTTGTGCCAAACGACTATATATGATAAGCGGAGACAAAAAAAACAAAAAAAAAAAATGTATATATATATATATATATATGTATATAAACGATATGAGATATAACGAAAACGACCGGCACTCTCACGGTCGCATTTGTTGAGCTAGATCAAAAAAATTTTCTGTACTTGTGTGTTCTAATAATATCTTGGACAAGTTCGTGAATCAGCAAAATCCGACACGTGGTTAAGAAACTAGAGGCTTTTTTCTGAAAAAAATTGATTTAAAACCGTTATAACGGCCGTTTGGATACTAATATTTCAAAAAATTTAACAAATTTAGAATCTTTGGAATCTTTTTTATCAATTTGTTTTAAAAATAGACCTCTGCAGTTAGAGGTTCCTGAGTGAGCGGCTCCAACAAAAAAGTTTGCAAAAAAATTTTTTTTTTAAAACAACCGGCACTCTCACGGTCGCATTTATAAGGCCAGATCAAAAAACCTTTTCTAAAAATGTGCATTTTATTAATATCTTGGACAAGTTCGTAAACCAGCCCAATCCAACACATGGTTAAGAAACTAGAAGCTTTATACTAGAAAAAAATTCTGTTTTTTAGATCCGTTATAACGGCCGTTTGGATTCTAATATTTTTAAAAACTTCATAAATTTAGAATTTTTGAAACCTTTTTAATCAGTTTATTCCAAAAAAAAGACCTCTACAGTTGGAGGTTTCCGAGTGAGCGGCTCCAACAACAAAGCTTGTAAATCACAAAATGCGTTTGAATCAACCGGCGCTCTCACGGTTGCATTTGTGGAGCCAGATCAAAAAACCTTTCTTAAAAATGTGTGTTTTATTAATATCTTGGACAAGTTCGTAAATCAGAAAAATCTGACACATGGTTAAGGAACTATAGGCTTTATACTAGAAAAAAATGTAGTTTTTTTAATCCGTTATAACGGCCGTTTGGATACTAATATTTTTAAAATCTTCATAAATTTAGAATCTGTGGAAACATTTTAATCCGTTTCTTATAAATATAAACCTCTGCAGTTAGAGGTTTTTGACTTGTTGGCTTCAACAAAAAAGTTTGCAACAATCCCCAACTACAATTTCCAAAAACCTTATAACAGTCAATGTCAACCTTATAACAGTCAAAAAAATAAAAGATTTGAATAGAAGAAATTAATTTTTTTTTCTCAGAAATAAACTATTTTGATATTTTGCAGTAATTGCACGACATATGATATAGAGTAGGTTTGTGTCATAAATTGTTACACACATGTTCTGTGGTAGATTTGATATTTGTTTGTTGCAAAATTGGATAGATATAATTTTGCTTGTAGGTAGCTAATTATCTTTTTAAAATTTGCTCGATATCTGTTTGAAATTAGTTTGTTTTGTTTAAACTAATCTGATACATCAGATTCTACTGGCACACAAAACTGTCTGATCTCGAAATCTACCTATTTCTAGCGGATATACGTGCCGCTTGGACTTTTTTTATCTTCCAAAAAGAATGCAACCTTGAAATATTATTTGAACGATTGAAATAGGGGAAATTGAGGTTCCATAGAACTTTGTTGTGTATTTCATTACGTTTATGTAGAGTCGTAACAATAATACTTTATGGTTGTTCGATGAATTATTACAATATCGAATAATAATTTGCCCAATCAACAGATCAAACTCCAATTTATTTATTTGAATATTTCGAACCTTATTTGGGGTCCTCTTCAGCAGTAAAATATACAATTAAAATTAAACAGGATAATCATTAATATACATTCACCATTGGAAAGTATAAAAAAAATCTGGTGTAATATATGGTGTAAATGGCAAGGATTGTCCAAGTATTTATGTTGGTCAGACAGGCCAGAAACTTAAAAACACATTAAAACAGTACAAAACTGCCGGCTTATCAAAATTACGCACAAAATCAGACAGATGCGGCACAACATTCAAAAGAGATGCAACATACATTTGATTTCGATAATACCAGACTATTGGCGGTGAATAAATATCTACCTAAACGATTGACAATTTAATCTTTATACATATATAAAACTAAAGACATAGCAGTAAACCGCAGATCAGATATGGATAATATCAATCCGGTCTATGCTCAGTTACTAAAAAACATTAAATAACAAACTTATTCTATTAATTCAATTGTCAGAAACAATTTGCTTTATGTTAATGAATGCGACACCTATACATCGATTTACGTCACTACTTGGGTGTAAATATGTAAATATGTAATATTGTTTGGTTTTAGAATCCCGATTCCGGTAGCACTAATTTAATAAATCATAATGAATCAGTTGTTAGTTTTGGTTTTGATTTTATAAAAATCATCACCTTCTCACTATATTATTTTATACTAAAAGTTAGAGTTAGGTATCATGTTTTCTGAATGGATTGTATTTGTGCAATTTGCGAAAACAAAATATTGTGAACAATTTTGAAACAAATAAAATTAATCTCGTTTTTTTTTTATTTTTACGCAGTTCGCATGTCAATTTTGTGTAAAGACCTTTGTTCGCAACTTTAATTTACAAGAACATATAAAGGAGTTTCATAAGAAAAACATGCATAAAAAGGTTAAACAATCAAAGAAACAAATAAACAAACAGACAAATTGTTTAGAAAATGATTTACAAAAATATACAAGCGATGAATTAAAGGTAAGGTTCATTAAAGATTATGTACTATCTAGTTTGGATATTCAAAATTGTTGTCAGTTTAACCTACGCAATTTTTAGTTATGGATATTAACAATTTAATCAAAATTTAAAATCCGTTTGTGAGCCTTTTCAACAGCATGATGGCTAAACCTATGGATTTTGACTCCGCTTAATATATATAATTGGATTAAATAAAATTTCATGAAATCGTGTAAAATATTATCAGAACTAAAATTTGTTTAAATTATTTAAAATATTCAAAAATCGAACATTTGACATTTTCATTTTCACCTCAAGGGATGAAAAATTTTTATAAAAGTAAAATTATAAACAAAAATCGATTTTTGAGGACGTACGAGAAGTTTCTAGAATTCATCTGGTTTAATATTCTTATTGATGATCATATAGTAAAATCAAACTCCTTATTATCTGATTTAATTTTATTAACTTTTTTTAATTTAACTTATCTACATTTTGTTTAATATATCGTTTAGGAAAATCCAGAAAATCAAAACATAGCTAGTGATAATTCGAAGGAAGATTATCAACTAGACGGAAAGGAGACATCAGAATATGTCAATGGGAATTCACATTCAAATCTTGATTCCTGTATAAGTTTTTTTCCAAAAAAACAACCTCAGTCGGCTCCTAGTCCAAATTCTGTTCCAGACAAAGACTTTAGTAATATAGTAAGTAAAATCAAATATTAATTCATTCGCAAACATCTTATTTATTTTTATTTCCAATTCCGTGTAATTATATCGTTATTCACTGTGAGATCAATAATATTAGAATATCAGTGAATAATTCTAAATTCAACTCTACCAATCAAGTTATTTTTAACTCAATAAAATTAAATAGAATTAAAAGAAAATAAATAAATAGAAAATAAAAATAAATAAAAATAAAGTTAATGAAAAGAAGTTAAACCACAAAAAACTTAATTTGATATTAAATTATAGCATTAATTCGATCGTTTGGTTGTGATTGCAATAGTGCCTGTTAATTTGTATCTGGACGTGAAGTATAAAAAGCCGTTAAATATCTATCACGTTTTGTGTGCTGATATATCAAGCGATCTAGGGACTTAAATCAAAAACGGATTAGTACATTTGATATGCCTTAATTGTCGTCAAATTTTATCTCTAACTACCTCTACATAATTACATACTTTATAATATATTTAATTTTATTCCACAATAATTTTTATTTAATTCACAAGTACTTTCGCTTATAGCATCTTCAGGTGATTTGCCATGATGGTGAATGGTGATGCTATAAGCGAAAGTACGTGTGAATGAAATAAAAATTATTGTGGAATAAAATTAAATATTATAAAGTTTTTTTAATTATTAAAATGCAATTCCTCCAAGAAATTACGGTAGAAAGTGTAAATTTTATATAATTACATACCTCAAACCTTGAACAAATAGAAGTAGTTGACGACGGTATGAATGACCTTCAGGAAGCAGTTTCTATGTTTTCAAAGGAAACAAGAAGATTGTGCAAACAGTATTAATTGTCTCAGTTTGAAGTTCGGAAAAATCATTATAATTTTAATATTTTTCGATGAAAATGAAAAAGATAAACATTTTTAAAAATTTAGAATAATAAACTTACGAATGAAACCGCATCATGAAACTTGATTCCAGCAACAAAATCAGGCATTTAAATTTGAGTTATCACTTTATTTTTAATTTATATCAACGAACTGTTGAAAATCACCAGTAACCCAATAAATAGTTTTGCAGATGATAGTACACTGCACAAGTCATACGTCCCCCTATCTTCAAAGTGCAAAATGAATGAACGAATTAATCCCGCCCGGAGAGATGCTGCCATAAATGTGAACGAGGACCTAGAAAAAGTCGCCAATTGGGATGGCAAAAATTTTATCAATTTTAATTCCAACAAAACACAACTGATGATTGTTTCCAGCTCAAAAACCAACTTCCCCAACGGTATTTTAATCAGTATGTGATGTGTGACGAACAAATAGACGAATGCAAAACCAATAACTTACTCTGGAACGCAAAGAGCACATCCAGAAAACTCGGCCTCCTCAATAGGTGTAAAAAAATATTTTACTCTGTATCAATTACTTCACATTTATAAGTACTATATTCATCATTGTATGGAGTTTTGTTGTCAAGTTTGGGGCGCTGCATCTGCTACCATCCTGGTTCTTTTAGGCTCTGTTAAAAAACGTGCTATACGAATTGTTGGTGATCGAAATTTAACATTAAATCTTAATTCTCTGCAACATCGTCCCACTGCTGCTAATCTCGTTGTGTTCTTTAAATATCGACAGCAGTGTTTAGATAAAATCAGATCCATCATGTCTCAAACATATCGGTTTGTCCAAACAGTCAAACTGTTGAGATTACCCACTGTCTTAGTGACAAAATGCAAAGGGATTTCATTGTCCTTTTCATTAAAAAAAACAATAAAAATTTTACTTATGGAAGAGTGGAAGGCTGTTTCAACAGATTTGCCTTTGTAGTATGCATATTGAGATGCTAACAACCTTGTAGGTTCGATTAAATCTCTCAGAAAGTCTCTATCAATCTCTGCAGTGTTTTAATGAGAACAGAGGAGAGATAAATGGGTCTCAGATTCTTGAGATTACAATGACATCACTTGCCTCGATTCATATCTAAGGATTGTGACATAATACAACTTACAAGGCTGCTCCTAAAAATCACTAACAGCCAGTGCATTGTTAGGTCAATGGTTTTTTGAATGTCTGCCGGGATGAACCCAACCGGTCCAGCAAACTTAAAGAGCTTAAAGTTTTTAACAGTCCGCAAAATTTTACCTTGTGGTAATGATTTGTCCCGCAAAATCCTGTATAGCCCTGTTAACCAGGGATCACGTTCGCAGTTATCTCAGAGCACTCCAAAAATAGAAATTGTGTTTCTAGCAGGAGTTCTATCTTTGCAAAGTTTTGAAGCTTCAGAAGACCTCCTGTATTTCGTTACAGAAACGTTTCCAGAAGTCATTCTTCGCATTTCACAGATAATATTTATAATCTAAGGACTGCCTCATAGGATTCTCAGTAAAAAATACAGAGTACAGTTTTCTCTGTAATTTTGAAATGCTTCTTACACTCCTGATGAGAAGCCTGGAGTTTCTTCATCCACCATGGTGTATATGATTTGCCCTTCGATATGCTGAGAGCGCAAAACCCATGAGCGGCTTTACTGAAAGAATCAGTCAGCGTGTCTACCGATTTGTCCAAATCGCGAGTAGATTCAGGATTTTTTGGAATTGCAACTGGAAGCAAGCACACGGAATAACAATAAAGGTGTTCCAGTTTGTCCGATTCCCGTTTCTAAAGCTGGGATCCAATTTGAATTATAGATTGCGATAATCAGAATAGTTGTATTCTTGAGACCCTACCCAGTTACGTACTCTGATAGACATGAAGTTAAAGACAAAAGTAACATCCAACAGTTCTAGTCTATTATAGGTTATTAGGGTAGGTTTGTTGCCCACATTGCAAATAGCCAGACTTGTGCTAAAAATAAAATCTAGAAGTAACTCACCTTGTACATTGGTGTCCCTGCTTCACCAAATTGTATGGTATGCCTTAGTATCACATTTGTTAAATCACTGGGTAGTGTCCAGGGTGTTAGCATAAAAATATTTGTTACTAATTAACATTTATTTTACTATAATATTTAACAAATTTATTTTATAATAACTTTTGAGTAATTTGGAATAATTGAACAATTTGATTTTTAATTGAACACTAACTATACCAAGGATGATCGTATCAAGATTGATTAAATAGTTAATTATTAAAATTAACAAGATCGAAAACGGAAAGGAAAAATATTTTCTTTCTTTTGGTGTTTCCGTTCGTTGATAATTTTATTTCGTTAAATTAAATTATGGTGCAATGTGTTTCTGACTAACTGAACGAGATCGTTTTTTTGATCGATTAATTTGTAGAGATTAATTAATTGGTTCAATATATTAATCCCAACACATTCAAAGATGACTCTGACTTCTCGTCTATGAACCTACGAAACCCGATTACTTATCCTATTAGGAGTCATAAGGTAAGTAAGCAAAAATTAACCAGAAAATCTGGTTATTGATCTCCAGGCCCACCGCAGTTGTGTCTGTATCGTTATAACCTGTAAGTAAAAAAATGTTTAGTTTGCGTTCAACCAGAATGCAGGAAAGAACTTTACCTGCGTCTCTTACAAACAACAGTTTGTAGGCTTGGTTTTTGAGTCTAAGTACCCGGTCATGAGCAACCCAAGCTTTTTAATCGTCTGGCTGAATTTAGATCAACCGATGAAAGAAATCTTAGAATCTTAGAACAGAATAATGTTTACTATAAGAATGTTGTTTAAATGGTAGTTTGAAAACACATGAGATACTTGATGACAACCTACGCTCTTCGATACAGTATTATAGCCCAGAAAAACAATCTGCAGTCTGCATTTATATTTTGTTTTTCGAAGAGTGTTCTGAGAATGCTTTGTTTACCGCCCGTTATTCATATTAAACCCTTTTATCGTCTGGGTAGGACGTGAAAGGCAGTATCATGATGACCTGCCCCAGGAATTAAGAAACACCTCCTGCAGTGTTGTTATGCGCTAGACTAATGCATTAATACATTATATTCCAAAGGCACCTCATGATACTACCTATGAAAAAAATTATACAAAAGCAATAAGTTATTATCCAATTAATTAAGGCAAAACAGATCCCAAAAGTGTTGATCTATACAATATCAATTATTGTTATTATATCAATTATCAATTATAATTTTTATGATAAATATTAATTAAATTAACAAAATTATGTAAAATAAGAAAAAAATATTAATATCGATTCTATGGGCCAATTGTATGAACGCAAATAACACATATATCCTCGAATATAACGTCGTTTGTATTGTATGAATCACGATAGAAGAAAAAATGTATCCGAGGATTTTGTTCAATCTTTTCTTTTAGGACTGATTGTATGAATACGGATAGAAGATAAATCCTCGGATAAATCGTCGTTTGTATTGTATGAATACAAGTATTGTATGATAGAACAACAAATTAATCCGAGAATAAAATTCTATTCTCTGTTTTATTCTTTCTTTTTCTTGTATAAAACAAAGGAAACAACAATTTGTTTTTCTTTTCTCGACATGCGCATAGCAGGATAATTTTGTTTTTAATCTGTAGTTATTTTTGAATTTAAATTTGTGTGCATTTCTAAAATTTTTTTTGTATAAATTCCATTACTACCATAAATTCTAACTTAGATTCGCTGATGGTTGATGATTACCTTGTTATAATGAGATTATATAATCTTAAACAATTTAGAAGATGCCATTAGGCACATTTATGTTTGGAGTTGTGTTACACTTCAATGTTTAGTTACACTTCATATTCCCATAATAATATTTAATTTTGTTAGAAATAAAGAAACGAAATAGAAAATAAATTAATGCAATTAATTTCTACACTTCAATATAGCTATTATGAGTGATTTATTTAAACCAAATGTGCACTAACTGTCTTCCTAGACAGTTGAAGACGGATATATCAAAGTTACGGTTGATAAATATAACGGATTACAACGAAAAATGCATGTTTTTGACAAGTGAAATAATATTCTTATATTTTTTTTATATGGTGTGTGTTGTTGTTGTGTTGAAAGCATTGGAACCGTATAAAATACAAGAGGTAATCACGATTAAAATAGTTTTTAATTTTATGAACTCATAATTCTCAAATTTTAAAATGGGCATTCTGCAATTAAAGATGTATTCAAGGATTCTCTATTATTTTAAGTCGAAAAGTTATGAGCATCTTTTAGAAATAATGATTTTCATCTTTTTGTACAATCCAAATGTTTTTTCTAAAATAATATAAGTAATCGTTCTGAAAGTCCAGCGGAAAATTATCAAAAAGATTCGAATGAAGTTGTAGATCTAGGCAAACCTGGAAATAAATGGAGGAATTGACTCCTGTGGTTGTTATTGAGACTCAAACAGAACAAACAATTAAAGTTGTAGAATCGTTGATCCCTTTCAACGTAAAACACCGCCACTTGTGGTTAATTAAACTAAAATCACTTAACACTACTGCACGATTTGTTTATAATTAATCTTCTTTTTCTTTTCTTATATTTAATTCATCAATACATGATTAAGAACGAGTCTTTTAAGATGGTTGTTTCGGTTTTAAAAATACATTAGGTACTGGCTTATGATATACATTTATTGTGTTTTTATTCATATCTAACAGGAGTTTTGATTCCATAAAAATAAGGGGAAATATATAATATACATTTTGTTCTTGTTTTGATGATAAATTGGTTTTACAAAGGGCATATAAAAATTTAAACTTATAAATTTGTATATATTTGTTAGTTGATTATTCAGCAAAATATTTTTATTTCTTTACTACTGCTAAATAGTTTTGATTTATATAATCAAAACTAATGATTTTTCGCAATGAAAGATTTTCCAAACACCTATTATTTCACAAAAAAAAAATAAAATTGAAAACATAGCAATAAGGTACAGTAATACATACAGAATTTTTATTATTTATTTATTTATTCGTATGAATTAACAACATATTACATTATCAAGAATACAAAACACCAACTTAAATTTAAATAATCACATCAAGATCATCTAACCCCGCTGCATAAATTGTTGTGGTCCCCAACACTTTCCACACCTACATTGTTTTAATTAAAAAATTCAAAAATGCATAAACAAAAAATTAATTTATTAAAAATAATCTTAAAATACAAAATGTACTTATAATTGCTTTAAAAAATATCTTCCAATGCATAACCTGGTGTATTTGGCAACTTCCCCTTTTGGCAAAAACTACTTTTATGAAAGCAGCTATACGTGGTGTCGTCGGCACACTAAACAATTTTGTTAAAACCCAACATAATAGATCTTTTCAAAACTTCTATTGCATTATCCACCTGGCTGGTCTTATGTTCAAAATTAATTAAAATCGTTAAACTTCTTCGAGCACGCGACTTAAACCATCGAGCATTAATGGCATTGCTAAAAGATGTTGAATGTGATTACAAAGATTTACCATATTATACCGAATTGCGTTGCCCTTCGAATCATAAGTTTAAAGAAGATTTTTACAGCCGTTGAACGAAATCGTAAGTTTTTTTCGAAATTAAAAATTATAGTCCCTGGGCCATCGCCGATTTCATTTAATGATTAGCACATATTTTATACTTCGTGATGCATCTGTCGTAGACGAGTCCGAAAACTTTTGTTCTGCCATTTTCCTCGATTCGGCCGCTTTTTCAACCGGTCAGCTCCGCAAAATGCCGATTGTCTGGGATCTTGGAAATTTGCTACCACATTTTTTTGAACTCTTTGAGGTGAAAATTTGTTTTGGGATGTCGGACTCGACAAGCCCGAGCAATCATCATTTTTCGGAACTTGCCGAACGAAAACGCGGCTGAATCGAGAAAAAAGGACAGAACAAAAGTGTTCGGACTCGTCAAGGATAGGCGCCTCACGAAGTATAAAACATGTGGTAATCATCAAATGAAATCAGCGAGGGCCCAGGAAATATTATGACTGCTATGAGCCAAAAAAGTTGATTGGATAGAAGATTTGGCTTTCTCAGTTGAGTTGTTCAGTGTAAAACTTGCTTATAACCTCGTTGTATGACCAAATAAATTCATTCAAGCAATAGATATCCTTATGGAAAATACAATTGAAAAGAGAAAATTTATGCAATTTTTCTAGTTCTAGATTCAGAGTTAAAATATGAAAAATAACTGAAAATAATTGTTCGAAAATGATTTTGGTTTTCAGATTTTCAAAGTAGTGAGTCTTATTCAATATTTTTGCTCTCCGATGTCTGTTGACATTGAAAATATAGACGAAAATTTGCAAATAGGCCCGAGCAGAAATTTGTTAGGAAAAGCTTAAATACAATCAGGACGTGATCAGGGTCAGAAATGGCAAGCTCTATTAGGATGTGAGCCTGTTCCGGGCCTGAATTAGAATACCCTTTTAGGGTTAACCTTATTTGAATATATCCGTCACAGATGGGGTTTTTCGCATTTCACCACTGATTGGCCAATCTAATCAGAGTCTGATACAAAATTCCTTACTAAGGTTTGCCCTATATAGTTTTATAGGCGAACTTGATCAGGCCCTGATCTGACTATCGCTAAAAAGCGTCACACTCATGATCAGAGCCCTATCAAACTATTGCAAACCTTATCAGGGGTATATTTAAACCTTAACAAATTTCTGCTCGGTCAGTTTATAGAACTACGATGCGAAACGCTATTCAACCAAAAATATAAGGAAATCGGTAGTCCATAGTTTTACGATTATTTGTCTGCAGACCGTTGCCTAAGAACTCGACATTTTGTTATACGCATATTATCCATGTTTGGTAGCAAGTATGTATGTGAACACATTTTTTCACAACTGAAGATGAATAAAACTGCGAAGAGAGCCAGACTTACTGAAGAACATTTAACACCGATATTAAAAATTATCCAGTTAAAAAAAACTTGAATATGTAATGTAAATTGCTACACGTATATAGGTCCATTACAAAACAATACAAAGCTTGCTATATTCCGCATGAGGTCGCATTTCTTTAATTCTATAAAGTGGATCAAGCGGTCTTAGAGCAAAATCATTCATCATTCATCATTGGTTTTTCTCAAGCGTTAAAACATTTTGATATGAAAAAATTATCCCTTCTTGAGGTTTTCCAAAATGTGTGTCCCAGAAGTTTAAAAAAAGATTTTAAAATGTTGATCACCATTGATAATACTTTTCTGCACTCGAGTACTACAAAACGACATATATCGAAACTCGTTTGAGTGCGGAAAAGTGAGTTATTTCCGCACTGCTTTTTCATTTCCGCACTGCTGCCAATTTAAAAGACGGAACGGTGCGTTTGTGTTGGTAAACATTTTTATTAGTAAAGTAGAAATGAATGAAAACATTACTTTTGACCAAAGTAGAAAGAGCAATTATGCAAGTTATTGAATGAATATCCTCCAGGAATCGGTGGTTGTGGCAAAGGCTCTCCAACCACCTTCAAGTTTGTTCGGCGTGTTTGACTCGAAATTATTGTAACAGTTGTACCGGCTGAAACATTGCCATTTTCAATGATTGATTTACTGGATTGAGCAGTGGTTCATGAAGTCGTTGAAACGTTATCAGCTCTAACAATTTTCGAACCCATGATGCTGTCAGCAATTTTACGTTTATTGTTGAACGAATGTTGAATGTATTTTTCTGTAACCTTATCAGACTCCCAACCACCATGTTGCTTAATTGTAGTTAAATTCACACCCGAATCTGCCAACAAGGATGCAGACGATCGACGGAAGCAATGGCCAGTGTACTCACCCGGTGACGAAAGATTCAAGAAAATTGCAATTGTTTTCGGATAGCCTCCAATCGTGTTAATGCCGATCGGCTGTTTCATGCATTTACCTTTATGAAAACCCAGAAGAATCTGTCCTTGATAACGCCATGAGGACGTAGTCTTGAATACATCTTGAAAATGTCCACCAAATTTATGTCCCGATCACTTCCTTCGTTGATCACAAATTGTCGAATGATTTTGGTTTTCGTTTTCGGTACGGTAATTTTAATGCCATTGTCCATGTATTCGACATCCTTTACGTTCAAATTCAACAATTCGCTTCGTCGACAAGCACCATAGACACCGACAATAATGCCATCTTAAAATTGTGAGGTTAGGAAAATGAAACAAAAAAATTATCAGCAAATTCTACCTTCGTAGCCAAATAAACATTGTCGGGAGCGTCCTTCAGGAATTTGTAGATTTCTTCAATGGTGAAAATTCTTGATTTCTTCGCAAAATAATTGTCATTTTTACGCTTCAAAAGAACTCGCAAATTGTTGAATTTTGAGATATCGATGTTGTCCTTCACGTTCAACGTGGATTTAAACATTGAGTAAATGCTCCATGTAGTTGACGATTAGAATTGTTTCATCTCGGTATCGAAATAAGCAAGCAACTTATTTTCGTCAATCACTTTAATTTTTTTTTCACTGCACCATTGTTTGAACGCTCGATACGTTTTTTCGTATTTTTCTTTGGATACTGCCGGCAATAAACCTTGTAAAGCTCTTTCTATTGCTCCTTCCAAATCGGAATCCCCCTCTGAGCTCATTTTTTGCAGTTTCTCAATAAAATACACGCGAAATGAAAACACGTTTGTAGTGTGGGAACAATCAAGAACAAATGACGTTTTTTTCTTGCATATAATCCAACTTGCATGTTGTCAAGGCATTGTTGATCGATCAATACTTCGCGTAGTTTTTTTGTAGTGGTTTTTTGTAATTTTTTTTTATTTTTTGTCTATTATAGTACTCAAGTGCTGAAAACGTTGTGTGCAACTCGTTTTGAAATGAATTTTTTTCAGCACACGTCCTAATATTCAATACTCGCTTGGTTCGTATTGAAAACTTAGGACTAGTGCCGAAAAAATCTTCATTTCAAAACTTGTAGCACAAACTACTATTGGCATTCAACGGATCTCAACCATTCTAACATTAAATTTATTTTTTACCACCTAATAAAACTATTCTGCAGCCATTAGAGTAAAGGATTACAAATTTTAATAGAGATTAAAATATTTAGAACAGAGCATTTGCATATTCCTGGATAAATTAGATAACTCTTGAGACACAAAAGTAAGCATACCATGGAAGAATTATACCATGAGAAAATGCATAAAGTTCATTGTAAATTCTATTATAGAATTAAAGCCATTTACACTTAAGAGCTCCTGGACAAAAACAATGGCTAGTGAGAGTCGATATATTAAATCTCTGAACAAAAGCTCAAGTTGAACTAAGGAACTTTGCACATTTGGTGCATTGTTATAATATTGGAGAAAATGAAGTTGACAAAAAAACTTGTTCTGATATGCAAGAATTTATGACGTAAATAAAAACGATCAATTTAATTTAATTGATGTTTTTAAAATCTTTGAAAACCAAGATTTGCGTGACTAGAATGACGGCGACGAGAATGACGATGTCAGAACCCGAAACGACGTTATATTTAACTCAAATATGCCATCGGACTGTATTGCTATTGTCATTCCACAACAATTTTTTTGAAACCATTACCTAATATGGAAATGGGTTTAAAATTTAAGCGTGGATTTCAATGATTTTGGCTCCATACTTTGAATCAAACAAACAGACAGATCTCTCTAAAAAGCAATTATTACTAACAAATTTCATAAGTTTCAAAGTCTCTGCTTCTACAGTAAATGTTTGCGGTATAGAAGGCTTCATAAAAATATCTAGAATACAACAGAAAATGACGACTAAATTTTTGTCACAAAAGCGAGGACGATGATGTAAAATTAGCGAATTGAAAATGTCAAATTAGAGATTTATTCTATACATAACTATATTATCGGTTTTAGCATTTAAATGACCTTGATGTAATCTTGGAGGTGTTATCAAAATGAAATTACTATTATATGACGCAGTGTTTATCCCAGGGAATCCTTTATCGGCCAAAATCAAATCTCCAGGACAAATATGTTTTATAAATCCGCTATCGTTCATGATAAAAGCATCACTAGATCGTCCGCCATATCCTTTAGAGAAAAATAATATGTGTCCGCTTGGAGCAATTGAAACTAAACATTTAACAGCCTGACTTATAATCCGAATAAAAAAAATTTCTTTGCTCTATTGTTGGAGGTTGTTCAGTTTTTATTTCTGTACAATCTACTATTGCAATACAATTTGGATAGTGAGCTTTAAAACAATCTGGCATGGTTCCTAAAATATCTTCTCTATCTGGCCAGTAGATGAAATTTTTGGGTCGAGCAGCTATGTCAGTTAATACTGAGGTAAATATCCTTGAAATTGTTGATGGATGTAATCTAAAAATTGATGCTAATGCAATAAAACATAAGCCAGTTTTCATTTTAATTAAGAAAATCTGCAAGCGGTTATTGATAGAAATTTTTCTTGAATAGCTGGGATTAGGTAACAATTTTAACAAAATCTTGAAAACATTTTTTGAGACACCTGTTAAAGCTGAAAGAGAATGCTCATTATCTGCAATACTTTCATAACCAAAGAATCCTTCAGGTAGATCATCTCTTGTGCACTCTGCTTGAGCTTTTTTTTTGCTTTCTTGAAACTAAAATATCAGCAGGATTATGTGGTATAGAAGCTTGTGTACTGAAACAGTTGTCAGTATAACTGCAACTAAACACAAATGAATCACTGGTTGTAGTATCACAAAATGCAGTTTGTACTTCTCTGTCAACTTTTACAACTTTATTAGAAGCACAAGGTTCATCTATAGGTTGGTCTACATCAATACTAGCAGCTAAATCAATTGAATCCTTAAATTGTCTTCTATTTTTAATACGCTCCAATTTTTGTGACATATTTACGTTACTATTGTATAAAAAAATGGTTGGAATATAGCTTGGAAAAGACGGATGCATTAATCTTTGTCGCAAAGTGAGCACTACAAATTCTAGAATCGGGTTTTGGCGTCCATTCTGTTCCATCCTTACTAAAAATAATATATAATAAAAATTAACTTAAAATTAATATATTTAAAAGATAATAAATCTTAAAGAATTAAAGGGTTTACTGAACTTGATCTGTTTTAAAGCAGTAATCCACCTATCTCTTAATGGTTGCTTGTGTGGTCTACGAGGAAATCTGTAGTAGCTAAGCTTTTTATCTTCGCCTGATCGCATCTTACAGACTTTCACACAGCACGAACGAAGAATTATTTTTCCATCAGGCATAATGAACAATTTAACTTAACTTTGACCAATTTATTTTATTAATACACTTAAATTTAATACACTTCAATTTAATAAAACATAAACATTTTTTTTTCAATTATTTAAAACTTTAAATTAAAGAAAAAAACGATTTTATTTACATAAATATGTTAAACGACAGACGTCAAACTAATTTCAAATAGACCAACTAGTTTGTATACTCAACACTTGGCGTGTAACAATCAGATACGCACGGTTCCTATGTATACTTTTGCAGTTGATTTAATAAACACCATTTTTATCGTTGGCTGGTATTTTATCTTTATTGTTGGTGAGAAGAGAGGATAGGTTGCAATCTGTTACTGGTACTTATTCGATATGGTAACGGTTGAAGGTTTTTAAGTTTTGTAGAGATGCTCGGGTAAAAACTGATTTTATGCTCCTTTGTTGTTGTTGTTAAACGGATTAGCCTATTTCCTGAGGAGAATAACCATTTATCATAGCTATTCTCTTGATATTTATTGTGGCTTTTCTAAGATTTGATGGTGGCTTTTCTAAGATTTTCTAAAGAAGACTTCTATTCCATTTTCTTTCCTGTGTAACATCAAGTCTAGAAATGGTAATTTTCCATCGATTTCTTCTTCATGCGTAAATTTTATTATGGGGTACGTTGTTGATGTGTTTCAGAACATTTCTTAGTCGATGTTTTTTCATTATGACTATGATATCGTCCACGTATCTACCCAAAAGTTAAAATTGAATATATTGTTTACGTTCACTTCTAGATCTGCCATTATCACTTCAGCGACAAAAGGTGACAAAGAGTTTCCCATGGATGTGCCAGACGTTTGTGAATAAATATTTCCATTTGAATTGAAAATGATTATTGTTCATGTTGCGATTAGGAATGATTAGGTGATAAAACTAATTGAAATACAAATATTGTTTTAGATAATATAAATATTTATTATTATTGTTTTCTTAATTTTTAATTTCATGTTCACAATATTAAATTGAAACTACTTCTCCCATCAATGTTTTAAAAAAATTCTTTTATATTTTAAATTTAGAGTAAAATCCGCGTAAAATCCGGTGAGGGATATTGAATTGGCTGAGTTATCCGTTATTATAATATTTATGGTTTCTAGGTCGTTATAATTCCAATTTAAGTTTAGTTAATGATGATGTTATTCCTTATGATAAATCCCACTCCTCCGTATCCATCATGTTTGTCCTTTATTATGGTTTGATAGTTTTTAAATTTGATATTGTCATTTGCTTTTGTCCATGTTTCACAAATACAGGCAATGTCTATGTTTTCTTTGTTTAGGAAAATTTCTAGCTCCTCCTTATTTGCCCGTATACTTCTAATGTTAATTTGTATTACTTTCAGTAACATTTATCTATGGATATCTTTGGAAGGGTTTCAAATTATTTCCACTGTTTTCTGTTTTGTAAACTTCTTCAACAAGGCTTCCGTAGTTTTCAAATTTAATTTTAAGTTGTCAATAATTGTTTCGCTATTTGGTATTTCTTTACATATAAGGGTTAAGTTATCACTTAATAATTGGGCACTTTTGTTTAATTTTATTATCTCCAAGTGATTGTTTTTGATGATATCAATTTCTACTTTTAATTTTTTGTTTTCTTCATTCATTTCCTCCTTGTAATTCATCCATTCTACCCTTAGCTTTGCGATTTCGTCTATTTCTGTTATGTCCTTTTTATTCTGGTTGTATGTGTTTTGTTTTATATCATCTATTTCTTGTTTTAGTGTTTCTATTTCCAAATGTTGATCCTTTATTATCTGTTTTAATTTTAGGAAACGCTACAATTTCGTTGTTTTTATGATCCAGTGTTTTTAGTGCTGGGAAATTCTCTTTATTTATGTTGAATTCCGTATCTGGAATCCCCTTTATTGCTTCCTGGTAAGATATTTTATTTATGGTCATTAGTACTTTTATTTTCTTTTGTTTGCAGTGTTCTTCGCGTGTTATGCTATTGCTTTTGTGTTTGTTATTGCAGTGGTAGCATTTAGTTTCATTGGTACAATTTTCCGTCAAGTGCCCCGGCAATGAGCAGTTATAGCATCTTTCTTTGCCGTTGCAATGTTTGGCCATATGTCCATAAGGCATCTATTGCACATCAACGGCTTAGGAATGTAGTGTTCAACTTGTCTTTTGACACCTAATATATCTATCTCTCTTGGAAGCGTGGTAGATCTGAAGGTTATTTTTATTGATTTTGTGGGTTCGACTACTTTGCTTTCTATGTTCCATCGTTGTATTCTTTCTAATTTTGTGTTTTTTTCTCTGCCCTTGTATTCCTCCATAAAGTATTTGAAGTCTATATCGTTTGTTATTCGGGTGATCCTATGGTTTCCGTGAGGAATTTTGGTATCGATGCTTCAATTTTGTGTTGTATTTTTAGAGTGGTATTTTTTAGTATTTTATTCGCTGTATCTCTGTCTCTGGTTTGTATTTTGAGTTTGCTTTTCCCCTGTTGGGAGATGTTCAGTATTGTTCCCAGGTTAAGCTTATTTAAAGTAATTGCTATCTCCAAGTCATCTATGTCTTTTCTTTCAAGGATCACCCAAAATGGACCATTGTCACCTGGTTCGTACTGGTTGGTTTTCTCTTTCGTATTTATTTTTGAAATATTTATTGGTGTGTCGCTAGCCTGATTTTTTCCATTGGTTTTGGATATGTCTATGCCCTCCTCCTATATATCTATACTATTTGTTTTGTTGTATTCAGGTACTTTCGCATTTTCACTGTCTGTATTGTAGAGTGATATTTCCTCCGGGTTTAATTTAATTTTTTTAACAGAGGCTCCATTTAAAGTTTGTTTGTTTTGCGCGTTGAACTGTGTATTGCCTAAGTTATCCATTGTTATATTTCCTAGATTATTTCATAGTGCAAAGGTAGTAGATATTTTTAACTAGATAAATTCCATTAAAGTATTTACTCTGTAATTAAATTTACCTAGAATTATTATACCATATTCAAATTAATTTATTATTGTGGTGTATTTAATGTAGGTATTTGTCATATTAAAATTAAATTATTTTCTAAATTTTTCTTTTTATGTGTTATATTATTTGAATATAGTTTCGAAATTGTCCCATCCTTACAAAATTCCAAAAGTAGCAAGTCTAGATAAACTTCATCAAAGTATTTACTCGTAATTAAATTTCTTTTCTTTGGATTTGTTAATCGTGTGCTAATTAACTTGGTATATAATGTCGGCATTTATTTTAAGAGGATAGTTTAATTCTAAATGAGAGCGTATTCAATTAATGTAAGAATTACTTAAGTTTGTGTATTATCAATATAAAATTTTTTTAATATTTTTAAAGTTTTCAAATGTATGTCTAATTATTATTACTTATCTCTATATTAATTTGTTTACTCCAGTGTGAAAATGTTGATTTCTGTCATTGACATTCGCTTGTATGTTGGTATTGTAATACTAGATTGGTACTATCTTCATGTTGACATTTTTTCATCGTTTTCCTATTGTAATTTGTTTCTATAATATGACCACACCCTAATTTTGTGGTCTTATGTTTCCGTGAAAATTCATCTTTTTGTTATGTTGTATATATAGTGTTTCTCGTAATTGCAATTTTCGTCCAAATATTTCTTATATGGTATGATTATGTGGCTGTTATATTGGTTTGCTCGTTCAGGTTCACTTGTCTTGTATCACTATGTTTAGTTTATATTAAATTGTCTATTGTAATTGAATTCACATTTGTGTTTGCACTTTAAATGTTCTATTAGAATTCTGTTTTATTTTTAATTTATATCACTTATGAATTAACATGTTTTTGGAATGTTCCCAAAACACTGTTTCCAAATTATTAATGTTTTGTTAGCTTCACATAAATATTTCGAATGATTAAATTTCGATTAATTTATTTTTTATGATTTAATTAGTATCACTTGAGTTTATATAGGTGTAAAGTTTTTTGGTACACTCTATTTTTTTTATTTAGTCCGGTGTTATTTTTATCGTATGTTTGGATTATAGAATATTCTAGTCATACTGTATGATATATGGCTATTGTTTTAATTATTTCAATTGGTTCATTCAGACTTTGTTATTATAGTTGTATATTGTTAAACTGTGTTTTGTTAATGGCTGTTTATCTTATGAATTTCCATTGTGTACTTTTGAACCAATTTCCAGAAAGTTCTACGTGTGATATTCGTCATAAATTTTCACTAATCTTTTTTACTCATTTTCTTTATTGTTTTGAATATCTTTTAAAATATTTACAATACTTAAATTTTTAATTTTTATTTTACGTTTTATATAATTTTTTTCATACGTTTTAATTATATTCACCATTACTTATTAAAAAACTTTTTTTACGGGAAGCTTTTTTTTTATGCGACTTGCTTTAATCAAGTCAAAAATGATGAATATAAAACGTTACGTGTTGTTTCATATGTTTTCATACGTTTTCTTTCATACGTAACATATGTTTTCGTAACATATATTATTTTTTTTTAACAGCTCGTTTTTTTTAATTCTGTTATTTGTTCTTTTAGCAGTCTTATGATTTCTTTATCTTCTTGATTTTTCTGCGATTCCTTTGTAATATTCTGGTTTTCTTTTTTTAAAAGTTCAATTTCATTCTTTAATGTTTCAAACAATGCCGTCTCTTTTTCCTTTTCTTCGTATCTGTTTTTCAGCTTTCCACAGTTTTCCTTCATTAGTTGAACTTTTTTTTTTAGGTTACTAATAATGAGCCCCTTTTCATCCATTTCACTTTTGAAGCTGGTTTTAAGGGTTAACGACGGGAATTCATCATTGTTTAAATTGAAGTCTAATGTTATTATGGTGTTGATTGCTTTCGCTTTTGATATTTTTTTGTGGTCATTATGTATTTGATATTTTTCTGGTTGGTATATTCTTGACATTAAAGGCATCTGTCTTTTTCATCGCAGTTTTTTCCCCGTGTTCTTTACTAGAGCAGTTCCTCTGCACCTCTACAATATTTCTTGAGGTGACCATGCCTAAGGCATTTTTTACACATTATGTGATTACTGATGTAATACGCTTTTCGACGTTAAATATTGAAATCGAGTTTGGTAAGGTGTTATTTCTTATTTTTACTCAATTGATTCCAATTTGTTTTCTGTATAATCCCATTTCTGCATCCTTTCTATTGTGGATACTTTGTGCTGTTCTTTTAGTTAGTAATACAAAGGACGTTTAACACAAACCCAATATCGAAGCCGGGTTGTCCTAGAGACGAAGCCGGGCTTAGAAATCTCCTATCTTGTAATACATTTCAATTAAACTAATATTTGAACCTATAGAAGTAGGTATTCATATAAAGAAGAGAAAGAACATAATTCTTAAGAAAAATAAAAAAAACTGAAAAAACAGACATCCTGGTTCACATGAAATTTCATCTTCAGAAT
Organism: Diogma glabrata; assembly: GCA_963693315.1. Classification (NCBI taxonomy): domain Eukaryota; kingdom Metazoa; phylum Arthropoda; class Insecta; order Diptera; family Cylindrotomidae; genus Diogma; species Diogma glabrata. The sequence continues at coordinate 110,761,622 of OY856188.1, forward strand.
TTTTACTAAATAATTTATCTTCTGATGTAGTTTCAGTGTGGTCCGCTTTGAAATCTTTTCTAGAGATTTCAATCATGTTATTTATGCAATCGATTTTAACACTATTCATAAGAAACTGTCTACCGAGAATCCCATCTGCGTTTATATCCAGAATAGGATCCCTTACAACATGAAATGTGCAAGCTAGACCTTTGTTGTTGAAAAAAATCCGTAAGCGGTCCATAAAGTTTGCGTTTTTGTTCCCTTTATTCCCTTAAACTTAATACTAGCTGATGTGTCTGTTTTTGTTTCCGGCCTATGTTTAATTAATTTAATTATAGAAATCTCCGCGCCAGTATCGACTATCAATCTTATGGTACTGTTAGTAGCTATGGTGAGAGGAATTACAAATATTTAAAAATTTTAGATTGTAAAGATGTAATATGCTTGAGTTGTGTGTCGTTTTCGTGTTCGGTGGTTGCAGTGGAATCGGTACCCTTAATTAAGCTTGAAATTGTTGGGCTTCGACTTGTGGGTTGCAAGCCGTTCGTATGTTGTAAATGTTCGTATGTTGTAATTTTTGATTAAAAAAAACAACAACTTGATTTTTAAGATTTTTATTTTAGAATAAAAAAATGAAATTTAATTTTATTTAGAATTTAAATTAAAACCTTTTTACGAAAAGTCAAATATTTATATTTGATTACAAAAGTTAAAATTATTCTAAACTTCACTATTTAATAGTTGGATTAAATCTAATAATATATTTCTGCTTTACTTAACTCAACACTTCGCATTCTTAATTATTTCTTTTGTTTACATTGAATTGCGAAGTGTTTATATTATTTTAATTATTATTCATTCTTGGAAAACTATTTATTATTAATCGTTTGCAAGTGTTCAAAAATATCAAGTTTGATCACGTTAAGTCAAAACAATTCGATCGATTTTAAAATAAACAAATTTATGAAATTTAATACTTTTTATGAAACTTAATATTTGCTTAAAACAAAATAACTTTATATGAATCATATTTGTTTCGTTGTTTTGCTTATACGTGCCCTGCGAGTTTCCCGAGTTCAAGTTATGATTCCCACTTCCTTTTTTGAAAACACTCCTCCACCGAGTGGCTCGTTCTACCACAGAAATTACATATCTTAACTTTTAAGTTGTGTTGATAACCTCGAGCGTTTGTGCTTAGGTTATTATATCTTACCCGAACTCTTAGGTTGGTGTATCGATCTGGAATGTTGGCTTGTAGATTCCTCTCATGGACGTGGTTGCTCATTATTTGTATATCGTCCGGATGCTCTGCAACCTGCTGCTATGTGACCAGGTTCGTTACAAGAGTAACAAGAGTACATGTTGCGTTTTGGTGTTCCCTTGTGGGTTGCTGTTGGTAATGATATACCTGGGGTAGAACACTAAGTTCTGTTTTAATTTGACTGGAATACGGGGTTCCTTTGCCACCAGATTATAATTTGGCTGGTAGTTATTCGGTTGAGTGAAGTATATACATTGAGGGGGTTGTGCACTTGAAATGATAGGCGGGTATGTAAAAGGCAAATTATTCAGCGGGAGATCTTTCGAATAAAATTATTTACATCTTTATTTATATTATTCAAACCATAATGTGTACTTGGATTGGATCTGGGGCGTTGAAAGAAAAACCGCTAAAATCAGTATTGAAGCTATTTCTGTGGTAATTTAGTAACAGCTCTGTTTGCAGTGCTAGTTTGTTTAAAGTTTCCAGCTGCGTTTCGTTTAAACTTATTGTCTGTCTTATCGTAGGATGAGATCAACCAACTTTAAAAGCGTTCGTGGCATAGTGTTGTGTCCTACTCTCCTGAGTAGCCTTTTTGAGAAAAAAAGGAATTATAATACAAAATTACAACCTTTAAAATAATAACTTTATTTAACACAAAAATGCAACTTTATTTAACACAATTTCAAAATCTTAATAACTTTATTTAACACAAAAATGATAACTTTATTGTGTCCAACCACGCAACAACAACCCCGTTTTAGACGCTACCGTGGTTTTTATACATTTTCCCCACTTCATGATAATAAAATATCATTCGATTAACTCCAAACAAAATCCAATGTGTTTCCACCAATGGAAACACATAACTTTGGTGTACGTGATATAAAATGCAATTTAGCATTTATAAACAAAGAAATCAAAACAAAATTTAGAATTGAAACAAAATCAGTTAATGAAAATTATATGTAAGCTATTTTAAATTAAGAAATCTTAAACCAATATACACCGGGAGTGTAATGTGTTTAGAAATAGTGTAACATACACCGAGTGTGTAATGTGCACAAAAATTGTAAAAGTGAGCGGGTCACAACATTACTCCCCTATTATAGAAAGATATTTCTTACATTTATGATTAGAAATATCTGTTATAAAAAGTTACTCGATACTAATCACGATCAGGTTTGTTGTTCTGTGTTTGTACTAATACTTAATTCTATCCATAATGTATATGGGTTGTGGATGATCCCTTCTGTTTTTTTTTATATCCTATATATATATATTTTTTTTTTATAACATTTCTTATTACATAATTAAATCATTCCAACAAATTATTTTATATTATTTTTTTTTTTTTTCATTTAAAATTATTATTAAAAATTACTAAGTATATAAGTATTGTACTCGACAATTTTCTTTATAGGCCAGGGTACATACTGCGTAAAAAAAAATTTTTTTTTTCTTATTTTACTAGAGCTGAAACTAGTTATACACAAAATGAAATATGTTTATATCCATAATATTCTAGTTTATAATATATCATCCTTAGTTACTGTATTCCATTTTTAATGGATTTTAACAAATCTTATAAATCTTTATATATTATTTTATGACATTATATTCATTATGAGTAAATTAAAAAAAATTTTGAAAATTTAAATTAAGTTTTTTTTTTTTTTTTTTTTAAGAAATTATGGTACATACATATAGTACATACTTGCAACTGTTACCATATTAATCAGTTTTTATATCAGGTTTCGCGTTTTCAGATGGACCACTGTAGAACCAACGAATTTTTGTTTTAGATATTTAACGAAGAAATAAATGAGAGCAAAGAAAATCAGGCATACGAATATTCCTAAGAGGGTGTACGCAATTAATTTGTTACCTTCATTGTAATCTATTATTGGTTGGTTGTTTTGTACCGTTTGAGGTGCTACTATAACTTCCTCGTCCTTGGTACTTTGATTGCCCATTTGTTTAATCCTAGAGATTAAATGAACGAGTAAAGATGCCTCCTCCAATGGTGAGAGTTGACAGGTTATTTGATAAGAACTATTTTCTTGAAATTTCCAAAAGTTACTGTAAAAATCAGCAAAACGAAACTATTAACTTGATGAACACTTTTTTGTCACAACTTTTTCTTGAATTTTCCAAATTAACTTTAAAAATCAGCAAAACGAACTATTAACTTGATGAAAACTTTTTTTTCACATCTTTTTCTTGAATTTCTCCAAAAATTAACTTTAAAAATCAGCAAAACGACACTATTAACTTGATGAAAACTCTTTTTGTCACATCTTTTTCTTGAATTTTTCCAAAAATTAACTTTAAAAATCAGCAAAACGAAACTATTAACTTGATGAAAACTTTTTTTTGTCACAACTATAAGAATATAAAACACATTATTTAATATTTTAACAATATATTTCGACTAATTAAATTCATGTACATTCTTATATAATTTGTCAGGATTTCTTTATCTACCATTTCACGCGACGACGTACAATAGACTAACAACTTGTCATGCTGTTATATTCGTCTCTCTCTTTTTCGATAGACTCTTCATCTAACACTCGACCATCCTGCGTACTGTCGCCCTTGACCAGATAATCATCAGTATCATGCTCCTCTTCCGAATCATCATCATCTTCTGTTAGGCATAGCCAGGGTCTCATACGATCAGCAGCAAATACCGAACTGAACTTTCTATTAGACACTTGCATTCCTGGAATATCTTCTATCATATAACGATCGTTACCAAGCTCTTTTGTAATCAAATATGGTCCTTTATATTTTGGCAAAAGCTTACGTGAAAATCCAGTTGACGGTTGATCGTTTTCTATAAGAACCATTTCCCCTTGTCCATACACATCCGGTGGTCGATGTTTACTATCAAAATACTCTTTTTGCTTCTTCTGAGCAGTTTTAATACGTTCATTAACTCTTTCGCGAATGTAGTTAACATCTATTAATTCAGTTTCCTCCAGATCTTGAACTGCTAGAATTAATTTATTTTTCATAATATTTCTGGGTGAAAATCCGAATAACAATTCGTGTGGTGATACTTTGGTGGTCTTGTTGGTAGCTGAATTCATAGCCCACTGTAGCTCCTTCAATTTTTTATACCAATCTTTTCCATCTACATCTTCAGACATTGTCTTAAATGCTTAGAGAAGAGTACGGTTAGTTCTCTCCACCTGCCCATTAGCGCGTGCACTACCAGTAGTGTTTTTTACATGTGCTATCTGATTTTCTTCACAATATTTATTGAAATTCCGGGATGTAAAGGCCGTTCCTTTATCAGAAATTATTCGTTGGGCACATCCAACAAAACTACTAACTTCATTCAAAAACGTTATAACTGGTTCCGTTTTTGTGTTCCTAACCGCTTTAAGCATCACAAATTTGGTAAAAGAATCTATTACTACGATACAATATGCATTTTGCCGTTTACTCACCACATATGGACCTTGGTGGTCAACGTGCACTGTTTGTGAACTGAACCAGAAATGTTGTTTTAAAAATTCCATGGTTCGCTCAACACCAAAATGTCCAACATCGTCGTGACAGGTTTTAGTAATTCTCCCCTTTAAATTTTTTGGAACCATCCATAAACTTCAACCTTCCACTTTCCGGCAAACCATTTCATGTTTTAATGTGTAGTCATTATGTATTTGTTTTTCATCGTTTGTCTATTTCAATTTATCTTTCAATACCGTTTTAATATTTTCGATCTTAGGATCAAGTCTTTGTAGGCTAAGTAACCAATCTTCTGTCACTAATTTAACTGCAAGAACAGAATCGTTCTTATCTTTTTCACCCAATTGTACAGAATTTGTGATTTGTCTCCCTAAAATATGTTTTGGTACTAAACTGGTTGCTAAAACATATTTACATCCTTCTTCAATTTCACGAGGTGGCTCCACGGGATGTCGACTCAATGCGTCTACGTGTTGTAGCTGCAGTTTACCAGGCCGATGCTCTAATTGAAAATTGAATTCACCCAATCTCAACCACCATCTCGCTATACGCTTCGGCATAGGACTTATAAGCTTGGTGCTCGTAACGGATTGACAGTCGGTGATTACCTTAAGTTTGTCCTCTTTACCCAAGAGATATACATCAAACCGCTTCAAAGTTTCCACTATAGCTAACGTCTCCAGCTCCGAACTATGATAGCAACTTTCTGTGTCAGATGTCTTTCGACTGAAATACGCAACTGGGTGCAATCCATCATTCTCTCGTTGCATCAATACTCCTGCTAATCCTACTGAACTTGCATCAGTATGGACTTCATGTACCATATCAGGATTGAAAATAGTAAGTACAGGTTTTGAAGTCAATATTTCAACCAATTTATTCATTGCGTTTTGACAATCTTGTGTCCAAATGAATTCCGCATTTTTCTTTTTCAGGTCATTTAAAGGCGCTGCTATTTCTGCATACATTGGTACAAATTTACGAAAAAATCCAGTTAGACCAATAAAATGACTAAGATCTTTTAACGAACATGGAATTGGAAAATTCTTGATCGCTTCCATCTTGTTATATCCTGGCTTCAATCCATCCGCCGATACACGGTGACCAAGAAATTCAATTTCCTTTTCAAAAAACGAACATTTAGATAACTTAAATGTTAATCCAGCATTTCGAGTCCTTTCCAACAACTTTTTCAACTTTGCCAGTCCATCTGTAACCGATTTGCACGGAATTACCAGGTCATCAAGAAAAACTACAATTTCTTCGGAATTCATGCCATCAGTTAACTGGTTAACAGTTTTCTGAAACATTGCAGGCCCATTGCTTATACCAAAAGGTTGACGTTTATACTCGTAATGGCCGTTGTGTGTTTGAAACGCCGTAAACTTACGAGATTTCTCTCCAACCGGTATTTGATAATATCCGTTCATCATATCAAGTACAATATAATATTTATTACCAGATAACGAATTTAATTGCTCATCCATCACTGGCATTGGAAAACTCTGCTTAATCGTCTTGTCATTCAATGCTCTGTAATCTACACGGAGTCTATTTTCTCCATTCTTCTTTTTAACAAGAACTATTGGTGAACGATATTCCGATTTTGATGGTTGAATGATATCATTTTCCAGTAGCTCGTCAATAATTTTCGAAACTACTTGTCTTTTAGCAAATGGTATTTTATATGGTGGTAAATTAACTGGTTTATCTGTTTTCAATTGAAAAACCATTTCACCTAAATTAGACTTACCCATTTCTTTAATATTTTTCGCAAAACAGTTACGAAATTCCAAAATAAGATTCATACATAACTTTTTTTCACTAGTTGTTAATGTTTCACCAATTTTAACATCACTTTCCAAAATTGGCTCATATTCAATATTTTTGACTTTTACTGTTTTTACTTCTTCAAATGTAAGTTTATCCTTTTCTTTTACAACCTTGATATGATCTTGATCAATATAACATCTTCCGATCATAACCTTGTATTGTTGTACTTCATCCGGAACTACCAAAACTGTACTCATAGCTGGAACACAATCAACTTTTATCAAAGCATTAAATTCTCCGATTGGTTCGCAGCGTCCACCAGCCCATCCTGATAGATCTCGATCACATTCAAAATATTCAAAACTATGATCCGCTGCTACTGATTCTTTTAAAGTATTGCAATCACTGCATGTCAATGAAGCTTTCGATTGGTTTACCGATGATTTCCACAATTTTATGATATTTATCAATATCTTCCCAGGCTACTTTATTTTTTTCCACTTCCGTAACTTTGCATACATTTTCTGGTTTCGTATTTTTATTTAATCGTTTAGAACAATCTTTTCGTAAATGTCCAGTTTTATGACACATAAAACATTTTCTGATATACACTGTCGATTTTTGATCACTCTCGGCAACTGGTTCTTTTGAAGATGAAGTTGACAGAGTTGTTCCAGAATTTGAAACTTTTTGATTAAAATTTGAGTTGAAATTTTTTTTAGAGTTATTGCGACGGTTTTCTTGTTCACGAACACTTTCTATCCACTTGATATGCTCCAACAATTCATAAATTGTATTGTAACTTCTGGACATTAATTTAGATTTCAAACAGTCATCATTAATTCCGGTTATTATATATTTAATTATTGCATCACTTTCCAGTCCACCATTACGCCCGATTCGTACCACATCTTGGAAATAATTTTTAATTCCTTCATTATACTTTCTGACTCTCGACATTAACTTTAGATGAACATCGGCAGCATTTGTAGACGATGGAAAATTCAATAGCAAATCCGTTTTCAACTCGTTCCAATTTTGAAACAAATCCTCAGCTCCGTCGAACCATAATTTTGCAGGTCCCTTTAATTTCAAACTTGCTGCGTAAATTAACACATCACTAGACCATTTGTAAATCGATTTTAACTTTTCTGCCTTTTTAACCCTTTTCCGCCGTTATCGTATCAGCATTTGGATCAAAAACCAGCAACAGTTCAATTATCTCCTTTACACCTAAAGATTTTCCCCTTGAACTGTCATTTTTAATTTTCATCTCACTCATACAAGATAACATAGTTTTCTGTTTATCCAGCAATTCTTTTTCTCTTTTCAACATTTGTTTTTCTCTTTCCATTAATTCTTTTTCCTTTTCCAAAATATCCGATTTTAGTTTCTCTATGTCTTCGTCATCCGACATATTTGCTATCACGGTGTTGTCTATGGGATCATTATTTCCATTTATACCAACTTTTTCACTAATACAGGTAGAATCTAAAATACTACTTGGATAATCTGTGAAATCTTCACCCCTATCCTCCAAAGCCTGCTTCCATCGGTCATAGAGTTCCTTTTTCTTGCCTATTACTGACAATCCTCTAACTTCCAATTCATTTGACAAGTCAGCCTTTGATAACTTTGACAAATTCAACATTTTACAGTATTTGTTTTACGCGCGATACCGTTAATAAAAATCTAACTATCAAAATTTATTTTATTTTCAGAGTTTACCACGTTACCTTAAATTTTATTATTCAAATCAAATGTTACAAATTTTTTCAAAGAATTTTTTTTTAAATTTCCAAAAATTCTACATACGAAACACTATACAGATTTATAAAATTTCAACGCACTCCTTTTAACAAAAAAAATACATTTTTCTTTCTTCTTTTTACACGCACGCGATTGTATCCAAACAAATACACATAAATGAATAACGGATTTACTTTTTTTTAAGAACTAAACATGCCTTTGCACGAATATCTTCGACACATTTATTTTTGTTTTGTTTTTTCGTTTCACTATATATTTTTTGTATAATATAAACTAGTTAAACATTATTTTTTTTCAGTATTTTTCCCTGTTCAATGAGTTTTTTTTTCAATGTTTTTACGTAGCCCTTGTTATCTAACAAATTCACTGCCATACACTAACACATTCAAAGTTTCTTTTTTTACAGTTCTTTCTCGACACTAGCAAATCAATAAAACTAAATTTTGTTAATTAATTTCACAGGATTTTATGCCACTTCTGAATTATAAGAATATAAAACACATTATTTAATATTTTAACAATATATTTCGACTAATTAAATTCATGTACATTCTTATATAATTTGTCAGGATTTCTTTATCTACCATTCCACGCGACGACGTACGATAGACTAACAACTTGTCATGCTGTTATATTCGTCTCTCTCTTTTTCGATAGACTCTTCATCTAACACAACTTTTTCTTGAATTTTTCCAAAAATTAACTTTAAAAATCAGCAAAACGAAACTATTAACTTGATGAAAACTTTTTTTTGTCACAACTTTTTCTTGAATTTTTCCAAAAATTAACTTTAAAAATCAGCAAAACGAATCTATTAACTTTGGATGGTTGCGTGTGTTGGACCTGGCTGCTCGCTGATGGCCGCTCCTGGCAAGGTCGCCAAAAATGTTGTGTCCTACTCTCCTGAGTGGCCTTTTTGAGAAAAAGGAATTATAATACAAAATTACAACCTTTAAAATAATAACTTTATTTAACACAAAAATGATAACTTTATTTAACACAAAAATGCAACTTTATTTAACACAATTTTAAAATCTTAATAACTTTATTTAACACAAAAATGATAACTTTATTGTGTCCAATCACGCAACAACAACCCCGTTTTAGACGCTACCGTGGTTTTTATACATTTTCCCCACTTCATGATAATAAAATATCATTCGATTAACTCCAAACAAAATCCAATGTGTTTCCACCAATGGAAACACATAATTTTGGTGTACGTGATATAAAATGCAATTTAGCATTTATAAACAAAGAAATCAAAACAAAATTTAGAATTGAAACAAAATCAGTTAATGAAAATTATATGTAAGCTATTTTAAATTAAGAAGTCTTAAACCAATATACACCGGGAGTATAATGTGTTTAGAAATGTTTAGTGCAACATACACCGATTGTGTAATGTGCACAAAAACTGTAAAAGTGAGCGCGTCACAACAATAGGATTCGATTTCCTTCACAAATGCTTCGTTACTTTCTGCGTTACTTACCACTCACCGCGTTTATGGTTTGGCTTAGTAGCGTCTGTATTCGTTTTGAATATTTTAACAATGTTTCACATGCATTTGTCAACAGTTTATCAAATCTCAAGTCAAATCAATGGTGGTTTTAGGAGGGTAAAAATGTTCGCATAAAAACTTTTTTAATTCCGCGAATTCGGTAAATGGTTTCAAATTATTTAGAAGCATAAATGCTTCTCCGCAAAATCGATTATTTATGTAGGTCATAAATACGGGTCTCTGTTCTTCTGGTATATTATGCTACAGTTATATAAAAATATTTGGAGATTTTCGCCTAACTCGGGTGTTCTAACTCCACTAAATGTGGGGATAGTTTGCACTTGTTTGAACATGTCTACGTTTTTTTTTTTTTTTTTTTGCTTTATTGAATAAATAAAGCATTAAGTTAAGAATTTATACATAGTTCTTAAAATTAATGATTATTCTTGCAAAGACAAAATATGTCTGTGAGCAAGATTCGTTTTTTTAATATTTGTTTTTTAATACAAATTTGTGTTTTGTTTCTTTTTACCCTAGCCTTAAAATAATTTAGATAATTATTATAGAAGATAATTATTATTATAGAAGATAATTATTATAACAGTTTAGCAACTTAAAAGTTTCATACAAACAATACCATTACAAGTTATATAAAAATAAATAATAAAAAAAAATTAAGTTATTAAGTAAGCTAATTTATTATTTAACAATTAACTGGCCTTAATATTAGTTAGTGCTATTCATCTTTGTGTTTTACTTAAACCCTTGATTGAAATTTGATATTTATTTATTTACTAAAAAAGTGATACTGATATTGATTTACTAAAAAAGGAATTTTGATTTGGCTTTATGATTGTAAAAGATAAGTTTGTAATTTGTTTTTAAATATGGAAATTTTGTGAATGATTTTTAGAGCTTCTGGTAAACTATTAAATAAAATAAGTCCTTTGTATAATAGATTTGCTTGACCACCACTAGTTCGGAAAAAATCTACATAGAAATTATTATTTTGACGTGTAGGATAAGAGTGAATGTTATTTATTTCCCTAAGAACTATATTATTTTTTATAAGTTTGTGTTTTACTTTATAAATAAATAAAATGCATTCATATTTAATGAGATGCTCAATGGATAATTTCTTGATGTATAACTGTTCGGTAGGATAGTCAAAAGGAAAATTATTTATTATTCGTAAGGCTTTCGAAATCAATCGTCTGACGCTAGTTACACGCGTGATTCCTGCTGAGCCCCAAATAGGTAGTAGGTATCTAACTACACTCATTAGATGAGCGTTAAAAATCATATATTTTACCTTTAGAGGAAATATATTTGCTGTTTTTTTCAGAATATAGCAAATGACTTTGATTTTGTTCCTAACATATCTAATGTGATGTTCCCAAGTTAATTTTTTTTTTTTTTTTTTTTTTTATTTTAAATTTATTGGTTTAGGACTAGCCCATATCACCAAAGATATATTACAGAATGTGATTACAAAAAATTGGTTTATGTAAATTATATAAAATAAATTGTCCTAATTTTATTGTATGTTTTTAATTATTATTTTTGAACTTTAAATAAACTGGCATATATATTTGAGTTTAATTTAATTTTAGTAAACCGTTAAGGGTTATATGCTTGAAAAACTTCCTATTATTAGTTGAATTTATTAATTTGGTAAATTTTATTCTGAATTCTCTCCCATAAACTCTATATTGAATTACTTCATCTCTCTTCTCTTACTCATTGTTAAATATTGAATTTCTTTTTTAATTATTGGACTCGATCTTTATCCATCCCTCATTAACTCTTCCAGCTCTTAATCCCTCTTCTCTATATCTCCCTTATTAGTGATTGAACCTCTTTTTGAATATTGAACTCCATGTTAGCTTTTTTTAAAATTTATCCTAGTCTTTCTCTTGCAGTTTCTCTTTATTCCTCACCGTCTAACCTTCCTTCCTGTAGTGTTCATTTCTTGTCTACAATCCTGTTAAATTTGACTTCAATCGTATAGAATTATTCTGCCTATTTATAAAAAACAAAAATTGATTAATTATATTAAAGTCGTATTGTTGGGGTTATTTATATTAAATAAAGTCCACTCTCGTTAAATTAATTATTAAAAGTCATTTAACCGTGTGATTTTATAATGTTTTTGTTAGTTCGCACACTTCACTATTGTTTTTTATTTTTTTTAAGTTTAATCAGAGTTTTCATTGAACCAATCAACTTCCCTTCCTGATATTTATATTGAATTAAAAGTGTGTTCTTGATTGTCCACATCACCATTAATATGATCCACAAATGTTAGTTAGTTAATTTTATTTTATGTTAAATTTTTAGTATGGTTATGTAATATTTATATAGATAAGCGCACTTCACTATTGATTATCAAAGTACAGCACATACACTAATTATACATGATTGCATTATTGGCACCCACAATTTTTCTTTATGAGCATTGATATAATTATATATCAGATATTTCCAGGCTGGATTTATCGGCGTCATTGAGTTATATTAAATTATTTATTTTGAAATTTTTAGGTTAAAGTTTAAAAATTATTATTGTTTTTTATTATAGATTTTATCAGATTTAAATATGGTTTATCTGATATTGGTTTAATTCTTTTTATTTAAATGAGCCATTATTGTAAAATCAGACGAATTATGATGAGCCATTTTAAATTGTGTGGTAAAACAATTATCCAAACATTCTGGTTATATCCGATTAGACATATAATTTTGATTGGATTTAATTTTATTTATGCTCAATTTAATTGAATTTTATATATATATATATATATATATATATATATATATATATATATATATATATATATATATATATATATATATATATATATATATATATATATATATATATATATATATATATATATATATATATATATATATATATATATATATATATATATATATATATATATATATATATATATATCTAGTTTTAAATTTAAAAATTTTTTTTCCTTTTTTAAATAATTTTAAATGATAATAATGATTAAATTTTAAAGAATTCACATAGAGAAAAAAATTATGTATGAACATAAAAAATATTTATGGATTATACCGAATTTGACTTCTGTAGGATTGTAAATATTGACAATTCTTTAAAATATCTTTAATAAAAGAAAGTAAAAAATATTCAATACTATTTGATAACATCAAAACACAAAGAAGTTTAATAATTCAAAAATCTTGTGAATATCAAAATGCTATTTTGAGGTTATAAATCCACATGTTTAATTTAATCAATATATTTACCTCTTACAGCTACCCGCCACCAAAATGTTATGTTAGTGTACTGAAAATATGTTAGAGTATAGTATGATTTGTAGTGTTGTAATATTGTAATGTGTATAGTATAAATGTAAGCCCCTAAGCTAGACCGAACGTCTTATCACAGTGAACGCTCGGACAGGAATGTGTTATGTGATGCAAGTTAATTTGCTATCAATCTGAAGTCCTAAATATTTAAAAACCTTAATACGTTCAATAATGTTATTATTCAGCTTAAGTTCAAAATTAATTAAATCATCTAAATTTTTGTTTTTAGTCTCAAAGATCATATATTTGGTTTTCATTTCATTTATTTTAAGATGGTTTCTAAGTGTCCAACTATTAATCTTTTCTAGATCTTCTTGCATATGCATAAAAAGTTCATCTGGACATATGGAGCTATAAAGAACCGCCATATCATCTGCATACATCACAATTGTACCGTGAAGCTTTAAACTGAAGATATCGTTCACATATAAGTTAAATAGCAGAGGACCTAGGAGAGACCCTTGTGGTACCCCATATTTAATTTTAAGCTCATTACTAGAACTGTTATCAATAGTAACCCACTGTTTTCTATCTTCGAGGTAGGAAATTAAAATTTTTTTCATGTTAGAGCTAATATTTAACCGCATTATGGTTCTCTTTAATATCTTATGACATACTGTATCGAATGCTTTTTGAAGGTCAATGAAAATACCGGCAGTCAAAAGATTTTTGTCCAATTTCGTTTTAATCAAACCAACAATTTGTGACGCTGCGGCTAAGGTGTTTGAGTTTTCTGAAAAGCCAAATTGATTTTGATTAATGATTTCTGCTAATTTGCAATGTTCTGCTAGCCTACAATAAATAACAGATTCGTAAATCTTTGCAAATATAGTTAGAATCGAAATTGGTCTGTAATTATTAACTGATAGCTTAGATCCACTTTTATATATTGGAATTACTTTAGCCTTTTTCAATTCTTCTGGGAAAATACCTTCTGTCAAGGACTTATTTATGAGATAACTTATCTTATCCACTAAGATATTTTTAAATCTTATTACGAATTTGGTTGAAATTGAGTCATACCCCGTAGCAGAGTGTTTGTTTAGGTTATTAATTATAAGTAGAATTTCCTCCCTGGTGGTATAGCAAATAGGTAATTCGTCATTGATTTTAATTTGAGAACTCAATGGTTCTGGCTCACTATCAGTACTCGGTATCAACTGTTCAACACAATTGACGAAATAACTATTTAAAGTATTACAAACATCTTTTTTCTCATGATATAAATTATCATTTGTTTGAATTAGAATGCTAGTTGCTTCCTTATATTTATTAAAAACTTGTTCATTCACAACTTTCCATAATTTTTGAGGGTTGTTAAATTCTAGTTCATTTTTAAAAAAATTGGTTTTGGCTATTCTTACTAGTTTTTCGATTTTGCATTTATAAAATTTAAATTGATTACAAATGTAGACATTATTTTGAAATTTGACTTTTAATTTATAAAAATAATCCCTAAGTTTCATTAATTTAGCTATTTCATTTGTCATCCAGGTTTTTTTGTGCTTTACATTCACGAGAGGGAGCGTCACGGTGTGATTATCAATAGTTTCTTTACAACATCGTACTAATTCGCTTATACTACTGCATAAATTTATTCTTGTTGAAAAAGCCGATTCGTTAATTTTATCATACATTAGTACTGTCTTATCTCTTTTTTCGGGTGTACTAGGCAAATAACCATTATTAATTTGTAAGATAATACCCCGATGATCACTCAGGTAATTATCTAACACAGAAAGAGAAAAATCACTACCAACTATATCTGTCATAACATGGTCAATTGTAGTGGCTACAGTATTTGAAACTCTTGTTGCGTGATTTTGATTACGAGAATTGAGGATAACATATCCGTTGGAATTAATTATTTCTTCATATCTTTCAACGCAGGTATCAGTTTGATTTAGAATATTTATATTAAAATCACCAAAAATGTAACATAGTTTGGTCGAGTCTAATATTTTATCAAACTTTTGCAAGAAGAGATTCAGATCAGAGTTTGGCGATTTATAAACAGCAACAATATTAATCTTTAATTCAACAACACCAACACTTAAAACGGAGACACTATCAGATTCCGACTTCGAGACCACATTGGAGACCATGGTATTACAGATATAGATGGCACAACCACCACCTCTGGAAGTAGCTCTATTACAAAAGTATGAATTGTAACCTTTTATGGAAAACAAATGAATCTCATCATCAAAAAGCCAAGTTTCAACAAGTATTATTATATGTATCTTACAATCATAAGACGAAATTAATTCCTTTAATTCATCAAATTTATTTCTAACACTACGAGTATTAAAGTATAAAACATTTAATAAGTTATTACCATTCTTTATTTTATTTATAGAATGCGATATATCTAAATTACTAAAAAAATCATTGAATGAATCCATCATAAGCGATTGGAGATTCAATTCAAGTTTTATTTCGTATTTATTTAATAGAAATTAAGTTTGGGTTGTTCTTAGTTAAATATTATTATTATTTTTTAATTAAATTATTTAGTTTACCTATATCATCTTCACTAAATATGGTAATAGCTTCCGATTTTTCATCTTTTCTTAGAAATATTTTACCATCTTTATACCAAGCATATTTATAGTTGTTGATGTTTTTGAATTGACGAACTTTCTTCATCAAGTTATTTTTATGCGCAGTCAAATACTCATTCACGTAAATTTGTAGTTTGGCATCGGCATCAGAAACTATCGCTTGCGAAAAAAATGGCCCAAAAGTTTTTTTGGCTGCTAAAACTTCTTTCTTTTTTTCCAATCGATCAAATTTCACCACTATCGCAGGCCCATAAATATTATTATTTGAAGAATTAGTTTTAGAATTTTTATTTTCATTAACTCGATACGCGTGGACAGTGTTTTTTTTTTCTATTAGAACGTTCAACTTATTTTTTCAACTGTATCAGTAATTATTTCACCTTCAATTTTTGGCACGCCTTGAATAATAATCTGGTTAATCAGCTTTTCTTGTTCAAAATGATTTACTTTGTATTCAAGAGTAGAAATTTTTTTACGAGCAAATCAGTTATGTTTTTATAATCCAACAGCATTTTATTGAGTCGTTTGTTCTCATTCATAATTTTATTAATTGATAGAGAAATGTTATCCAAATTATTGGAAATAAATTGTTGAGACTGTATGATGTTATTGTTTGCAGTTGTTTGCTCATCATCTTCACTAGACGAAAGTGATTCAATTTCTGAGTTTGTACAAATAGATGAGCAAATCCAGGTAGGATTTTTCAAATATGTTTTGTATTCCGGATTTGTGAGTTTCACACATTCCACATGAAAAATCGCTTTGCATCTAGTACAACTGATTGGTTTATCTTTTTTTGTAATAATTTCCGAGCATGATTTACATGATTTTGTAATATAAGGTTTAACAGTTACACTATTATTGTTGTTATTTGGATTTAATTTACCTCTTCTTGTTTTCATTGTCTATTTTACGTTTATATTTTATTAATTATGTATCACTCTACAAATTTCACTTAGATAGCACATGAAATTTAAAATCAAAAACTAAAATAGGTACTAGCACATCTAAAAAATGATAGCATTTGCAACAAAAGAAAATGAACTGTAATTGTTAATTATTGGAAACAGAAATTTAATTTTTTAATTATCTTTATCTTTAAGCTTTTAATTTTATAATTCAAATTTAACTAAACAACATAAACACGTCTGTTCGATTCGATGGTCGAACAATTAATGACGTTAGTCATTTTATTAATGTTTCTTGTTTTTATTTCTAAATTATTTACTACATCTTGGGTTTCTGTTGCTAAACTAATTAAATCTAAAATATCTAAATGTGTACCTGAATTGTTGTGACCTGAAGACCCTTCCGATGATGACTTAGGTTTTTTCTTGTGTCGGATAGTTGGTCTGGATGACCCCTTTCTGTTCCGGAGATTATAAAAAGCAGTATCCTCGCCTTCGCTGGTTGAACTCTTTCACGTTCGATCAAACAGTTTTTATGTTATTAATGGGTTGTTTTTTACAAGGATTATATGCTTTTGTATGATGTATTAATTGTAGATACGACTTTGTTATTTCAAGATTATTTTATTTTGTGCACAATTTATTATTTATAGTTTACACTTTTTGCCGCAGGCTCTTGGCGTAATTTGTTGAATATATTTGTTTATCACTTGTTTTATACGCACGTTATAACGTGCGTATAAAACAAGTGCTAAACAAATATGTTTATTTATTAATTTTTCTTTTTGTTATAATGTTCTAGTAATGTTCTACTAAAACTAATGTTCGTATTTACGGCAACTTTGTGTGACTGCTTTGTACCAGTATTTTTAGCTCGCAATAATTGAATGACTACAAATGGGATATTTTTTTTATGGAATATTCTGTAGTCAATGTCTCAACTGCACAGCTCTCACATTTCGAATCGATTACAATTTCTTTCTGAAAAAATCATTTATGGGCATTTGTCGTACATAATTGTTTTTTCTAATGTAAACACTTTCTTTGTGTTGTTTTGTAGAATTTGCTCGACTAGTGCTTGATAAAGTTCACACGGATCGTGTTCTTGGTTGTTCATTAAATTTGGAAATACATCTTTTAGTTTATTCTTCAAAACATCAGAATACAATTTTTCTTTATTGTCTGTTGTTTGTAAAATTGAAAAGCAACAACTCAGACATTCACTGTTAACCTTATTTCTTGGTAGAAAGTGGCTTCGGTTTGAGTCTAGTCACTTAATCATTGGTTTAGTGTGAATTATACATTGGAAAATAGAATTTGCAAAACAACTCAGTACCTCGGAGGTAAACTGCACTATGTCATTCTAGTCAACTTTTCAATCAACAAAAAAATTGCAAGTTTGATTAGTTAGATTAGTAAGAACCAGATAAATATTGTGACAATAATTGAGTCCAACTTCATTTCTAGTCGAAACATAATTAACATACGTAATTATGGAGCACAAAGAGTGTCCGACAACAATAAACCTGCACTACTGAAAAGTTGACTAAAATGACTAGTGCAGTTTACCTCCGAGGTACTGAACTGTTTCCAATATTTTTAATGCCAAAAACTTGTTTGTTTTTGTTGTTTTGTGTTGTTTTTGTGATTCTCTTTTCCATTCTGAAATTCTTCTTATTGTTTTTCTAGAGTGATTTTATCTTTCTTTGAATTTAATTTGCCGAAACTGAGGTGGATTTGATTTTGTATGAGAAAATCAACGCAAGGATTCCATGTTGCATCAGCCTAAATTTTTCGTTTACTATATGAAATGTGTGATAAATTTTTTCTCCTTCAATTTTCACGTAACCGTGAACCTTGCCTTCTGTCATAATACTACCTGATGTTACTCCACGAATTTCCATTTGATTATTTTTCTCAGTTTTTATATATGACTATGAGAACTAATTTTTTTAGAATGCTGATATCTGCACCATTATCAATGCAAAAATAGCCTGTCTATCAATGCGAGTTAATAAACAAAATGTTTGATATTCTTCTTCTGCATTTGATACGGCTGGTAAGACATTATTATGCTTTAGTTTTGGGAGAGGTGGAATTCGTACTTGTCTAATGCTGCCGCAATTGTCCACGATAGCGTTTTTTGGTGAATGTTTTTTTATTGAATCATCTTCATCTGAGCTATCGACTGTTTCTGCTGCTGAATACTGTCTCACATACGTTTGTGGTTTTATGTCTATATGCTTTTTTGTATTTGTGGATCAATCTCTGGCCATATGACCTTCTATGCCACAACGGAAACAATTGAAATGTTGCTGGTTGCTACAAGTTTTATGTTTGAATTTATCGATTTTATACTGGTTCGTGAACATTCTGTAATCACTTTCACTTTTTCTTGCGTTTCCCGACATTTTTTCATTATAGGGAATAGACCGTAGAAAATGCTTTTTTTCCCTCTGAGTAGAGTATTTTACACTAATATTCTTAACACCTTCTTCTTTTAGTTTTGAATAGTAGCCAAAATAATTAAATAAAGTCATGACACGCACTCACTTAGTATAGCTGTTTTGAAAGACGTCCATTCGCAGATTTCTTCTCTCACGTAAATATCAAACGGTTTTCCACGTTATTTGAACACTAAATTTTTAAAGAATGCCTTTTTATCTTTGCCAGAAAGTGATGATCTGTATTGATCACTTCTCATTACAAAATCAACGACATCATCAGAATTCACGTCAAATTCTGGAATTTTTTTAGTGTAACTAAATTCAGACATTTTTCTGCTTGGTGCCTTGCTGTATTGGTTACAGTTTAAAACCTTGGCAGACCTTGTTTTAATACTGTCTTGATTGCCAGGAGTGATGGAAAGGTGCATATACTCTGTTCAATTTTCACTAATTCACTTATATAATTTAAACATTGTAATCTTTGTTTAAAATAATTACCTAGATTTGGGTTTCTTTTTATCTGAAACCACTGTTGTATTTTCACTAATATAATTTATACACACATTACATAATTTAAATCATAAAACTCATTATGTCCTTTTATTCTTATTTTATATTTAAATTATTTTTTGTTCAATACAAAAATGTCCTTATGACTATACGCACATAATTAAATCAATCTTATAATACTTTTCGAAATTTCTAATCGTTAATCAAAACACAAAAATCCACTTTATAATTCTTACATCGGGTTTGTCTTCTTATCAAATCCACGTTCTAAACCAAACTAAAACTTTCGTCCTCTTTTCCAAAACAAAAAACACCTAAACTCAAACTATTTTTGTTGCTTCCAGATGTTGGGATTTCCAGGCAACAAAAATACTTTTACCGAAATTTTAGAATTATTAAAGGATTATTTAAAATAATAAAAGATTTTTGTCGCCTCGAAGTCCCTAGTCTCTACCTCTTCGTTTGTTTTTTTTTCTTAAAATTAATTGTTTTGTTTGGTTTTATTTCAATCGAAATAAAACCAAACGCCTTAAACTATTTTGTTTATTAACTATTCGTTTGAAGATATAGTGGCTCCAGGTTGACAGCAGACGTGTTTAATGTTTAACGTTTAATGCTTTAATCTGCCACCATGAAATCACCATCAATCTTCTCACTGATTTACTACAACAAAATGATATGAAATAATGCATAAAAAAAAGAGAAAAGAGAAAGAATAAACAAAAAAAAATATGAACAGTAAAAAATTAAGATTCTTTGAATTTAAACTACGAGATTGAACAAGAAATTAACATCACTCAAACTCATAAGCTATTTTTTTGCATCCCTAAGAAACATGGATAATATGACTTCCGTTCTAATCAATGACGGTATTTGATTAAATATTGTAGGCACTGTACATAAATAGAAGCTGGTGAAGTGTTGTTTCTTAGCACGGTCTATTATAAAACGAAACGACTAGCTTTTCGTAAATTACTGTTACTATTATGAAAAGACCCAAAACTTGTTAGCGCTTGGAATATCTTCCGAATGAATAATAATAATCCTTTATTGACTTTAAATTTTATAATACAGTTGTATACATTTAATAATTTACTGAGATCAGCTTTTAATAGTAAGCTTTACAGCAGATGAAATTAATTATTATGAGTATTGCAAAAAAATAAATGAAAAAGAATGTTTATAAAATTCAAATGCAGTTCAGTCTGCTTAGTAACTAATAAAAAACTTATATTTACCTAACCTACTTAAATCTAAACTTAAAAGCTACGTTGCAAAAATTAAGCGGTGGTAAAGCTAATTGCGTTAATTAATTCATTTTCAATATAATTTAATTTATTTATGTATCTATCCTTAGCTTCTCTAGCAACTACATTGACAAGCTTTATATTTAATTCGTTGTGCAGTCTTAAAGTGCTATAACGTCTAGGGCGTTTATATATAGTTTTTAGAAATTTGTTTTGAATGATTTGAAATTTCTTTTTATGACACAAAGCAATATCCCACCAAATTGGCGCACCATAAAGTATGATATTAAGAATCACACACTTGTAAATTAGTGTCTTATTATGACTATTCAATTTACTATTTCTGTTGAGTAGAGGATATAGACTTTTGAACAGTGTATTACATTTTTGTTGTATTTGAGTGACGTGTGTCTTAAATGTTAATGATTTATCCAAATAAATTCCTAAATATTTAGTTGAAGGTTTCCATTCCAAAGAAGAGTTTTGAATCAGAAAAGGTTGTTGTGGAAGTTTACGGGATGCTCTACACCTAGTAAAATAAATAGCTTCACATTTTGATATGTTAATACTAAGTTTCCAGTTTTTAAAAAATTCGAGAATTTTAGTGAGGTACAATTGAAGCTTATTGATAATAGATACCGCCAGCTCATCTGACACGAATATTGCAGTGCCATCAGCAAATAATGATAATTTACATTCACTATCTCTTGGAATATCATTGATAAATAAACAAAAAAGCAAAGGACTCAATACAGCACCTTGAGGAACCCCAGCTGGAATACTAAGTATAGAGGACATGGAATCAAAAATCTGGACAAAAAATGTTCTATCAGTTAAGAACGATTTTATGATTTTAATTAAAAATATTGGAAATCCATATATAAATAATTTATAGCAGACTGCGTCTTGCCAAACTTTATCAAAGGCTCGTTCAAGGTCTAATAATATCATTCCAGTAGATTTTAGCGAAGATCTATTAGATTTAATATGATTGACTACACGATGGATTTGATGAACAGTAGAGTGCCCAGATCTAAAACCAAATTGCTCGTTTATAATTATTTGATTGTCAGTTATGAACTCTTCCATTCTTCTTTTGATAATATGCTCAAAGAGTTTTCCCAATGTACAAAGAAGACTAATAGGTCTGTAGCTTGTAGCAAGAGTAGGGTCTTTGTCAGGCTTTAAAACAGGAGTAATTTTAGCTTTTTTCCATTGAATTGGGAAATAGCCTAGCTTCAAGCAGCACTCGAATATTATCTTAAGAAAATGGATTCCACTTTCAGGAAGATTTTTAAGTAAAATAAATGGAATATTATCTACACCTGGAGCTTTGAGCCTTGGAAGGAATTTCAAAATATCAGAAATTTCAGAAGCGTGAATTTCAGAAATTGTAGCATTGTTATCCAAATTATTGAAATTAGTGCAAAAATCATTAACTTGTTCTTCAATTACAATATTGGAGTTTGGAATTTGATGAGCGTCAAGGAAGACATCAGCCAATACTTGTGCTTTTTCTGTATTTAAGAAAATTCGATTTCCAGTGTTGGGAGTAACTAATGGTGGAATGGACTTGCGATGGTTTTTAAAATGTTTAGTTGTTTTCCAGAAGTTTTTTGAACCATTATCCAAGCATTCAAGCTTCGTTTGCCATTTTTGATTATAAAGAATATTTATATGATATTTAATAATTCTATTTAACAAGTTTATTGAGGTTTTAATGTGAGCAAGGCGACTTCTGAGGTAAGATCTTCTAAGCGAATTTCGGTGTCTGATAAAACTTATCACTTGATCAGATAATAACAATTTATCAGTTGGAAGAACAGGCACAAGCGGTATGGATAGCTCACGAGCTGAAGAAATGGATGCTGTCAAAAAATCGACTGCAACGTTGACATCTGAAATAGTATGAATTGAACTTAAATTGAAATTTTCAATTTCAGATGAAATATGATTCTGATAAATGCTCCAATTAGCATTTTTATAGTTAAAGTATTTACGATGGCAATGATCTACTTGATTATTAAATACTATTGAACAGAGGACTGGCAGATGATCGGAGCAGAGTGCTTGAATGGTGTTAACTTCGGATATCAACTGTGGGTTGTTTGTTAAAAATATATCAATAATACTAGGGACTCCAGCAGGACTATAGTGGGTAGGATCTTGGGGAGCAATAACAACACAATCAGAGTTAATAGAATAATCATATAAAGTTCGACCACCGCGGTTAGTTCTAGGACAAAACCAGTTAGGATGCTTACAATTTAAATCACCACCAATTAGGTAAGGAATATTACCACTACAAATTTTTATAAAATCATTTCTGAGATGCTCAGAATTCGAATATGAACAATATACAGAAAATATTTTAAGTTGATTATTATCACTACTTATTATATTAATACCCAGGGATTCTATACAATTTAATTTAAGGTCAGGAAGAAGCGAATGTTTAATGCAATCTTTTATAAGAATACCAACACCACCCCTGCGAAGATTTTCTCTATCATTACGATAAAAGCGAAAATTAGGAATCGAAAATGAAATAGAAGGCTTTAAATGCGTTTCACTAATAAGTAATATATCAATATTAAAATTATCTAAAAACTGAATTACCTCAAATTTTTTATTTTTTATACCGTACGCGTTCCACACACAAATTTTTAAAGAATTATGGATTACAGACATATTTAATAGCAATATTAGCCATAACATCAAATTGTTCTTCTTTGGAATGGCACCCTCGAAGTCCTGAAACAAGTTCTTTGAGAATTTGTAATAATTCATGTGGTGCAAACAAATCATTTGTGCTATCTGAATTAATATTAATTGAATTTTCATGATTGATTGCATTTGTTTGAACCACTGTACTGAACTGCATTTTTTTGTTAACAAAATTATTATAATTATTATTAAAATTTTTATTGTTGTTTTGATGAGGTATTGAAGGAATAATAGGAAAATCCTGTTGTTGAAATGAAAACGTTGGTTGATTTGAAGGTCGACTCAACTTATTTTTTAGATTCAGATGATTTTTTATTTGAATGTATTTTTCTCTTTCTGGACAAATTATAGAGTTAGATGTATGATTTCCACTACAATTACAGCAAACATGTTTAGTAATATCGTTTTGTAAAGGACACTCCATATCATCAATATGTTCATCTCCACCACAGAAATTACATTTTGGCTTCATGAAGCATGCGTTGGCTCCATGACCATACATTTTACATTTATAACATTGGAGAGGACCTTTGCTGGTGGATCGACAAATTTCCCATCTGCACACTGTGTTATTAACAAATCTAATATTTTTTAATTGGTTCAGAGACATTGATCCCTTTTTGAAAGCAACAAAATAAAGGGCATCTTCACTGTTTCGACGATATTTTTTAGGAATAGTTTTCCAAACATTAACAGGACTCAGGCCACTATTCTCGAGGCTTTTCTTAACTTCATTTGTATCCATAT
This sequence comes from Diogma glabrata, assembly GCA_963693315.1. NCBI lineage: Eukaryota > Metazoa > Arthropoda > Insecta > Diptera > Cylindrotomidae > Diogma > Diogma glabrata. Next base: position 110,785,891 of record OY856188.1, read on the forward strand.
CATGGAGCCCACATAGTACAAATTTAACAAAACGGTTTTCCTCAAGCGTATATGAGAACATACCATTGTTATGTTCTTTTAATTTAGTAAAAATTTTGTTATAGTCTGATGTAAGTATATGTAAGTATTTTTATGTAAGAGCTATATGTAAGTATTTTTATGCCAATTGACATGATTTGTATATTATATTTTGAAATATTTAGTTCCTTCATAGTTTTATGAATCTCCGTTGAGGAAGATTTTGTAATTATTGGAAGAATTTTTCCTACAGGTTTTCTAGAACTTTCACCAGACGGAGAACTAGTTTGCGATGTTTTTGCATATTTTGATAAATTAACGTTAGGTGGTAAACCTGCATACCTGTTTACTGTTGGGATATCACTCATTTTAATGCCTTGACTCATCTGCTTAATGTTGCTGAGCGAGCTCCTAGGGAGGCTACGCATCTGGCGACTTATAGTTCTTTTATTTGTGAGCATCCACACACAATAATCACTAAACAATCAATTTATATTTCAATGTTTAACTTTAATTTGATTTGAATTTATAACTAACAACAAATCCAAACAAAAAATAAAACACAGTTAGAAATTTTAATATTAATATTGAAAAATTTGATTATAACTCGATAATTTGATGTTTACTTCGCAAACACCGAATATCGAATGAATCTTCCGAATAATAATAATAGAAATTTTGCACACCGGATAATATTTTTTGCCTACACACGAATCCAAAAATTGGGATATCTCTTATTATTACGATTTAAAACTATTTATAACATTTTCCCGAATGCAAAATAAATTGAAGATAAATTAAGCGATAGATTAACATTAAGGTTATATAAAAAAACTTGACCTACACTGTTTAATTCCGTAATCCGCGAATCCGCTTCCAGTTTCCTTCTAAATCCGAACCAATCCTTATAACTCCTGTGTTCTCCAAACAAATATTAATGCTTTCTTCTACTCTTCCCAAACCAATTCCTAATACTTTCTTCTGCTTTTCCCAAACTTCTCCTGCTGTTCCCAAACTTCTCCTGCTGTTCCCAAACTAATTTTGAATACTGTCTTCTGCTTTTCCCAAACTTATTTTGCTTTTCCCAAAACTAATTTTGAATATTGTTTTCTGCTTTTCCCAAAACTAAATTTTTGGACAAGAAAAGAAGTATGGCTGACACCAGCATGTGTTATTTAGTAAAACATTTTTGGAAACTATGTAATTTCCACCACTAAAAGTAGAATAATGAAAAATTGAAATTCATTTATATTTGCTTAATAATCTTTTATTGTCAACTGTAAGTGAATCTAATACACAGCAACATTATATAATCTCTGATGAATATATTTTTAGGTGAATAAATTTTATTAATTAGATAATAATTCTTTCTCAAACGAGTTTTTTTTTTACGGTAATCTCCAATTTTCCCTTTTTGTTTTATATTTAATATCACATTTGTTTTATTTTTATTTTCTTAAAAAAAACCAATAACAATTTGTTTTGCAGATCAAAACGGAATGAATGTGATATTCTGAAAGACTTAATGTCGTCAACTCTTTTAATATGGGGTGAGTCACTTATAATTTTTTTCCTATTTCGTTTTTGTTAGGTTGTTTGTTTTTATAAGAAAAATAAAGGTCTTTCCGGGTGAAACTATTTTGAGTTTGTCGTTGCTTATATTTGAATAAAATAAAATTCGTTTTTAAAGTATTAATGGGCATTACAATCTTCTAAAAAAAAGGTTAAAAACTTTATATATATAAAGATGCTTTCGTGATAAAATGTTGACCTGCTGAAAAAGTGGAAAGCTGTGCTTCTTTTTTTTTCTTTGATATGATTCTGATAGCATGTTTTTGTAATATTACAGTCGGTTTGATATTGCACACAAATACGCACCGCCCCAACAAGCCCATACTCTTCTTATCTTTATTATAATTTACCAAATCAATATCTTTAAACTTTGCACATTTGTAGGATTTTACACAATTTAATAAAATAACAATTATAATTAATTTTAAACAATATTTTATTTTTAACGAAATTTAATATCTTATAAATGTTAAAGAGGTGTAATACGCACGAGTTGAGTTTAACGACTGACTCTAATTTTCTTTTTTAGGTTATACGATTATATTTTTTTTTTATTTACGATGTTGCCAAAATTAGATTCCACATTCGCCCCCTCTTTTATTTTATTTGACCCGAATATTTAGCATCTTTGTCCCCATAATTTCATGTTATCCGCGCTCGAATTGGTTCTATTTGGACCTTCACCTAATCCAAATTTCAACAACTCATATCTGTCATTTTCTTTTATAGTTATAACTTTATACGGACCCACAAAATTGGTTTTTAATTTTAACCCCGCACCAAACTGGGTTCGTTTTATGGCTACAATATCACCCACTGAAAAGATGGTAGCCTTCTTTCGCTTCTTGTTGAATTGCTTCGATTTTTCTTCTTGAATTTTTAGAATTTGTTCTTTGGCTTTCGCTCTCATATTTCACTGCAGTTAGAGCAAATAATTTTATCGCAACAAATTTTTCATTTCGACATTTTATATGAAAACACAAAAACAAACTCTATTACCGCATTTACAGCGGCATAGCAAATAGTAGATGTAATTTAAATCTGTGCTGTAAACACTTTTTATTTTAAAAGCTTGGAACTAATATAATATCTAGCCTCACTAAAAAAACAATTTTTTTTTAATTTAATACTTCACGCTGTGAACGCCATTGCAAATAAAAATCTTTAATTTCTACACAGTCTCCTTTTCCCAAAAATTAATATACTATCTACTAATTTGCTATGTCGCTGTAAATGCGGTATCAATTTTTGTTACTAGTTTTTGGAAAAAAATTAAAAGTGATGATCTGCACTTCACCAATGTTAATCGTAAACTGATTAACACAGTTTCATAATTTAATATCATTAGCAAAATTTTTAGTTACAAAATAAACAAAATATTACAATAACTTACGACCTGAACTTATTTTATTGACACAGTTTAATTTTATAATCATTAGCTAAAATTACACATTTTTATTTTAAAAGTTCTAAACTGTAACAAGATATTTCAATAAAAATAAAAAATAAACGCCTTATTCTTGTTAAATTGAGTTTTATTTCACTAAATAGGTATTTCGAAAGCTATGCTTTCATCGACAGTAGTATCTAAAAGCAGTTTTTAGATACTACTGTCGATGAAAGCATAGCTTTCGAAATACATATTCAGTGAAATAAAACTCAATTTAACAAGAATAAGGCGTTTATTTTTTACTATTATTATAGCAAAAATTATTAGTTTAAAAAAAAACTAAATATTATTGAATTTAAATAATTTAAATTTTAGGGAATATTATTACTAAATCGAAATATTTAATATTTTGAAACATTTTGGAAATGCTAACGGAATCGTTAATGCTCGTGCACAACACTATCACCCGAAACTATGTAGGCAAATCTGGTATTAACTTACCAAACCAACTATATGCATGGCGGGTGCCCCTTATCCAACAAATTTCCTTCGATTATTATTATTATTATTTTTCAACCAGCCCAAAAAATTTTAACTGGATAACCTTTAAATAATATGTATTTCCTTATTTTTCTTTTACAAAATAACAACTCTAATAATATATTTACACGTCAATTTTAATATAATTTTGTTAATATTAATGCCGTAACACCCATATCAACATCGAAGAAGATATTTTTCTTTTTGTTTCCAGTTGTTCTTCATCAAAAAACAGAAAAAAATCTTTTGCTTCAATCTTTTTACGATTAAACTACACATCAAAATTATATTTATTTTTCTATTTAATAGTTCACACTCAAAAATTTATAGTTTATATCATTATTAGATAATTACAAAAAAAACTACGTATTATTCTAAACATATTTACATATTGTTCTACTAACCCCTTAATATTTAATAAGCTACAGTTCATCATTTCACTAAAATCGATAGATCTTATGATATTTTTGATCTAACAACCTTTGTTTTATTTGAGAAGAATCTATCATACAACTTATTAGTGCAATTCCGTCATATTTTAAACGGATGCTAGATTCAACATACCAATTTTAAACGAGAACTGGAGAAAAGTTTTTATTTGATTAACCATAAAGGATGGTTTTGGCGATTAGTAATATATTGTATGTTGGAATATATATAACCATGATTCCAAATATGAAAATTAAATTAAGCTCCTTAAGCTCTTGGATACATTTACATAAAAAAAAATTATAATTTGTTTGGATGTTTTGCGATCCATTTCCGGTAGCCACTAGCAATTCAAATTTAACTACGACAACACCGAAAAAACTAAGCCACGTCTCGTGGACTACACTACATATGTCACAATTACAGTTATATCGGATTATATCAGTTATAGCTCGTAAACAATTTGATATGACGCTCGCGATCCACGCATCGAATTTATAATTCATCGGTCGCCGTCATTTACAAAAGCAAACACAATTTTCTAATTTTACTCTAGCACGAAACAAAAAAATATCGAAGAGAGCATTTTCCTTTATCGTTTTCTCGGTGGTACTGTTAGCAGAACAAACACCTAATGTCCCTTAGTTCCCAATGGACCACATAAATGCACTAAAAATTACCGAAAGCAATTTTCTAATAAATATTTTCTAAGTATGCTAGGAGTTTTTGCGGAGTTGAATTTGATGAAACTATTGTTATGCGCCGTGCCGAGGGCTAACAGTGATTAATTTAATATACAATATTTTATATAAAAATAAAAATAATTATTAATATTTATTTATTTATTTTCACTTTCATATGATTATCAAAGAAACACTTCTCGATTTTACTCAATGCCCGTTTGCACGACTTCGGCTTAAGAGTTTGGCTTAATTTAAGTGCCGCTTAATGCAATATTTAGTTTGCACCAAATGCCATCTGTCACTTAAATTTTGCTAAGCGGCACTTAGTTTAAGTGGTACTAAAACCATCGCTTAATATTTAAGTGTCACATTTAACCTCTTTATTATGTTATTTCGAATTTTGAATTGTGTTGTGACGGTTAAAAGTAAGAGGAGAATAATTCGATTCGCTGACGAACACCGATACTTAAATTCTAAGCTTTTCTTATTAAACTTCTTGTATATATAGTTTCAAGAAGTTGATGCATAAATAATATTTGTTATATTTTCTTAATCAAACAAATTAAGAATAGGGCGGAAGCAAAATCGATAAAGTAATACATTTTATTGAACAATCGAATTTATTATTTATTAAATTTAATTTATATTTCATAAACAATTATGTTTAACTAGTAAATCTATAACACTATGTTCTCTAACGTCTTTGGGCAACTCCAAGCTTCCCCATCAACTATCAGACAAATCACAACAGTAATGTTGTAGTGATAATATTTGCGTAACACTACTATTTACTAGGTCATTCAATAAGTTCGTAGAATGACACATAGATGGCGTTACTAGAATTTTTTCCATATGATTTTTATTTAGTACTAACCTTCAAACGATACGTGTATAAATTTGACAGCAATCTGACTATTTATTCGTGAGTTATAGCATTTTGTGTGAAGCAACTTTTGTCTTTGAAAAAAAATGGAAAAAAGTGAATTTCGAATTTTAATAAAGCATTGCTTTTTGATGAAAAAAAATACAGTGGAAACCAAACATTGACTTGATAAACATTATCCAAACTCTGCTCCATCGAGACAAATGATAGAGAAGTGGATGGCTGAATTTAAATGTGGTCGTACCAGCACAAAAGATGCAGAGCGCAGTGGACGCCCAAATGAGGCTGTTATTCCAGAAAACATAAAATAAATCCACAAATTGGTTATGAACGATCGCAAATTGAAGGTGCACGAAATAGCTGACATTGTAAAGGTAGCAGATGGTAGTGTTTTTACCATTTTACATGAACATTTGGGTATGCGAAAGCTCTGTGCAAATTGGGTGCCGCGTGAGCTCACAGTCGACCAAAAACAACAACGAATCGATGCTTCGGAGGAGTCTTTGGCACTGTTAAACCGCAATAAAAGGGAATTCTATCGTAGATATGTGACAATGGATAAGACATGGCTTCACAATTACACACCAGAATCCAAAAGACAGTCAGCTGAGTGGACAGCAGTCGACGAACCGAATCCAAAGCGAGCAAAGACGCAACAGTCGGCCGGTAAGGTGATGGCGTCTGTATTTTGGGATACGAACGGAATAATATTCATCGACTATCTCCAACAGTCGGCCGGTAAGGTGATGGCGTCTGCATTTTGGGATACGAACGGAATAATATTCATCGACTATCTCCAAAAAGGAACCAACATCAACAGCGAGTATTACTGTGAACTTTTGGATCGATTGAAGGTTGAAATCGCAAAGAAACGGCCACATTTGCAAAAGAAAAAAGTGTTGTTTCACCAAGATAATGCACCGTGTCACAGATCGATGAAAACGATGGCAAAATTGAATGAATTGGGCTTTGAATTGCTTACCCACCCACCATATTCTTCAGATTTAGCCCCCAGCGACTTTTTCCTGTTTTCAGATCTCAAGAGAATGCTTGCTGGAAAGAAATTTAAGTCCAATGATGAAGTAATCGCTGAAACTGAGGCCTATTTTGACGAGAAAGAGAAATCGTACTATAAAAGTGGTATAGAAAAGTTGGGAAATCGCTATACTCGTTGTATCGCCCTCGAAGGCAACTATGTTGAATAAAAAAATCGAGTTTTGTCAAAATGTTGTTTTTTTCTTACTTATCCTACGGACTTATTGAACGACCTGTTATTTATGTTGCAAAATGTAACGTTTGTTGTTTATAATAAAGTCACTTAATATTGAACTTAAACTGTTTGTAGCTCACAATAAAACCACTTAAAATATTCAACTTATATTTTATTTCAATTTTTTACATAAAGTTTTTATTTTTAATTTTCATTTTATTATATGGGCACAAAGCACTGTATTTATTTACAATAAGATTTTTGATCACTAAATTAACTTAGGTTAAATTATTTGAATAAAAGTTGACGACTAATGGTCATGAAAAAACAAATTATTGATCGTTATCGTTTTAAAATTCGACTTGTTAACGGTTGTGTGTTTACTTAATTTTGTACCGTTTTTGAGTGCACTTGATTTGGTAACGGTTGAATATTGACTTCTTTTAAAAAACTTCAATTTAATCTTCATCAACTAAAAAATGTGAAAGAGCAATTGTTTTTAAAGCGCGTGTTTCAATAAGCCAATTACCTTGAGAATTTCCATTGGTTAATTTCCGCATGCGACACAAAAACAGGAAACTTGTATTCATTTACATGGCTTTGATTTAAAACAATTATTTTCATTATAATTGAATTTTGCCGAATTGCTCTTTAATCAATTGCAATAATTGTTATTTTTATTGCAATGATTAAAGTGCATTTACCATGAGTTTTATATTTCAGAATACAAATTAACTTGTATTTGTGGATGGTTTTATGCTATGAGAAAACAACTGCAAGATATAACTTCCTGCAATTTTTTGTCATCGCATAAATCTGTATCACTATAATGTCACTACAACGGCACAAATAAATGACTCCAAAAAAAAAAATTTATTCCCCTTTGTGGCACTAGTAACAACACAAACACATAATTCCTTTTTTTTAGGCTAGATGTTTTATTTCAATTTTTTTTTGTTATTTGAACAACTCGAAATTCTTCCAACAACTCACAATTTAATCCAAATGTTTATAAGTAAATTGGAATTTTTTCTTTCGATCAAAATTATATATAAACCATTCCATGTGAATGAAAATGCCCACCCTGAATTTAATTGCCAACTCAGTTAATAATTTAATTGCAAACTCACTTAATAATTTAATGCAAACTCACTTTATATGTTAATGCCAGCTCCCCAATCTTATAATGACAACCCAACTTTTCATCGGTGGGACTCTCATATTTATAATTATGAAAAACATCGAGAATGATGCGTTCGTAATCTATGTTTACTAATAATGAATAATATTGTTGGATGAAAACGTAGAAATCACAGTCGCAACCGAAAAAACATCCTCATAACACATGTCCCCAGGGATGTACTTGATTTTTTTTTTGTGAATGCATCTTCGTTTTTTTGTCACTTTAGTCCTTTCAGTTCCGTTTTGTTCTTTTTAATGCTACTTTCATTCTCCTCCTTTTCTTTGTAAGTATCTTTAGATACTGACCGCTAGCGGTCTGAGGAAGCCCACGATGATATTCCGTGGAAATAAAAAAAACACTTCTACTCTTGATCGTGGTCTGTTAAAATCTAACCATCTAAAACTTTATCTTTTCATTTTCATTTGCTTTTACATTTTTTGGATTCTAATTTCATCATTTTAAAACAATAACAATTCCATAATATTGTTATGCCCGCCAAATTACGTGCTATTTAACAAGTGGCATTTATAGGAAAACCTACAATCAACTCCAGAACAAACTTAAGTTATTCATTCGTAATGTTTGCATATGTAAAACAACTGAGGATCATGGTGTATTTTTTCATTTAAATAAATTTATTTCTCAGTCAACTATTTATAACAGTGATCCTTTCATTGCCAATGTTTGGCTAGATGTTGGTAATAATAAATGTTGACGCCCCTATTAAATTGATTATTATCAAATGTAACTCGATTTAATGTTAATGAATAGATTGGGCGTAGTTTATGATTTGAATATTGTGGCTCTTTTTTTTAAGTAATTGAGTAGGATCGTGGTTGATTGATTTTCGAGAAATAATGCTTATGTGATCAAATTTTAATTACTCTTTTTTTTGGGTAATATTAAGAATATTGTTAATTGCGGTATCCAATGTGGCAGTGGACTGTATTTGTTTTTATTTGATTTCTTGATGATCGACGAAAATTAATTGGAGCCACAAAACATAACTCTGTCGTAACCTCCCTTGGGGTTCAATTTAAATTTATAAATAAATAAAAAAACTTACTCTGTCTTGTATTTCAGTTCTCACAAAATATTTTTTAAAGAAACAAATTATTGCTTTTTTTGATTTATTAAAATTTTTTATATATATTTTTTGTTTAATTGAAATTTTTACACTCTATAATTTTATTTTGATTTCCACCAATAACTAATTTTTATTTTAATAAGTTTTCTTCACAAAAGAACTATAAATTTATCATATTTAATTTAAAATTTTATACTCTATAATTTTCTTTTGATTTCCACCAATAACTAATTTTTATTTTAATAAATTTTCTTCACAAAAGAACTATAAATTTATCATATTTTTTCCTCAAGGAAAAAATATAACTTTAACAAATTTTTATATTTTTTTTTTCAATTTTTTAATTCACCTCACCTAATTTCTCACTCGCTTTATATTTGATTTTTCTTCCGTTAATCCTTTTCGAGGATTTATTATTTCGTTAAGATCGCGATACAGACTAATTTACTCTTTGAGATTTCCATCTATTCATGCATAATCTTTGTTGCAAAAAACTAAACGCATAACAAAAGATTGCATTCATTGAATTTGATTTGAATTTCTTTTCTTTGATTTTCTTCATATAAGAAATTGTTTTTTATTATTTATTTATTTCCGTTGTATATTGGAAATATATTTATTCATATGCATTATGCTATGATATTGCTTGGAAATATTTTGCGTTTGCAAAATTGTGAGAACGAATCTTTTTCTGTGGGAAAGTTATTATTAAGAGATTGGGTTACATCCTAAAGTAATATGAATTAGATCATTGTTAATACAATGTTGCTAATACTATTTTTCTGGATTTTATTGTTGATGAAAATTTTGTCTTATGCTTTTGCTTGAAGACAAAATTTTCAAAGATTGTTTTGAGAAGTGAAATTATTGAAACGATTTTGTTTCAAATGGAATTTGTTTTGTCTAACGGAAAATATGAATATTGCTTGAAATAATATTAAGGCTATTTAATTGAATTTTTGGTTATAATGTATGAATAAGATTAAGGTTCTTTGATTGGAATTTTGGTTATAATGTATGAATGAGATTAAGGTTCTTTGATTGGAACTTGGGTTGTATGAATGAGAAGGATTGAGACATTATAGTGAATCTGAAGATCACTACAACTCTTTTTTTGATGATTATTAAAAATAACACCACCCTTCTAGCTCCTGCAACATGGCCGCCAAATATACGATGTACGATTAATGTATTTTTGACAGTACAGAAAATAATATACAGGACGTTGATTGTCTCTGCCTCACAGGTGAAGACGATTCACAATCAATACGAATATTCTTGATGCTTGACATACAGAAAATTATACAAAGCACGTTGATTAATTTCTGCCTCACAGTTGAAGACGATTAACAATCAATAAGAATATTCAGGCTTGACAGGCAGAACATTATATACAGTACGTTGATTGTTTCTGCCTCTATCGAGATTAGGTAAGGTATACTCGATCACTTCACTTTATTTTGGCCAGACAACACTATATGAAATATGTTCACTTAGAACAGTAATTTTTAACACCATTAGTTTTGGTTTAATATATATATATATATTTACAATATTTTGATATTCTCAAAATTCACATTTTATTTATAATAATTGAATGCAACAACTGATTGCTAGAGTTTTTAAACCGAATGAATTTATATAATAAATAATGATTGTTTTTATATTAATTAGAAACTAAATTTAACATTTCAAATAACTTGTTTTGGTGATTGTGTGTATACTGTTTATGTTTATTGTTGTGAGTTATCCAGTGGTAGCGACTTCTACATCATCCTCCCCTTAGATAAAATGTGGTTATTTTAAAAACAGAAAAAAAATCATTTAAACCTTACAGATTTTCCTTTATTTGGTTTACCCAGGCTTCCATCAGCTAGGATTCCGAAAATCGGCTTTACACGATCTATGGAAACCGTTGTTCTCTTCCCGTTCAAAACCACAACAAAATTTTTACGGGATCTGCGAATTACCTTAAAAGGTCCTTCGTAAGGAGCAGAAAGGGCTGGTCGTACTTTGTCGACACGGATGAAAACATGCTCGCAATCATTTATGTTTTTTGGTATAAAAATGGACTTCGTCGATTTGCAAGTATCGACTGGATTTAAATTGCGCATTGTTGTGCGAAGTCGTTCTAGGAACGAGTTGTGATCCATAGTTTCCCGAGGAGCTGTAGACTCTAAAAATTCTCCTGGCAATTTGAGGCTTTGGCCGTATACTAGGTCTGCTGAAGTGCATTTAAGATCTTCTTTAAAAGATGATCGTAAATCTTAAAGTACAACTGGAAGCTCAGCGCTCCAGTGGATTGTATCACCTCGAGCTATGAGCGAAGCTTTTAAAGAGCTATGAAAGCGTTCAACCATTTCATTGGATTGTGGATGGTACGCAGTTGTACGTATTCTATGTGACCCTAGTAGTTTTGTGAGTTCGAAGAAGAGTTTTGACTCAAATTGACTACCACGATCTGTAGTTATCACGAGGGCAATCCCAAACCTCGGAATGTATTGCTCGACAAATGTCTTAGCAATAGTGGCAGTTGTCATGTCTGAAAAAGGGTATGCCTCAGGCCAGCAAGTGAACCTATCAACTATCGTAAAAATGTAATGAAACCTATTCGATGGAGCCAAAGGTCCGGCTATATCCATGTGGATATGTTCAAATCTTCCAGATGGCATTGGAAAATGAGCGACTAGCGAACGAGTGTGTTTGTGCACCTTAGATTTCTGACACGCGAGACAAGATTTGGCCCAGTTAGTGATATCGTTATTAAGATTTGGCCAAAAATATCTTGCCGAAATGAGTTTACGTGAAGCTCTTACTCCAGGATGAGAAATTTTGTGTAAAGTCTCAAAAACAACCCGTCTCATTGCATCGGGGACATATGGTTGTTTGTGCCAGTGGAAGTTTCACAATAAAGTGATAAATTCGGAATTTCAAACTTTTCCAGTTTGTATTTAGAATTCGGAGAACGAGTTGCATTAGAAAGAAGTTCTTGAATTCTCTCGATAGCTTTTATATGTTTATTGTTTATTGTAAGTAGCTTATTTTATTTCAAAAACACAATAAGTGAACAACCGTTTTAAGTGTATGTCTGTCCAGCACGGAGGATTATTTAATCTAAACGAGAGTTGTCCAGCACGGAGGACTATTTAAATAAACACGCGAATTTGTCCAGCACGGAGGACTATTTAATCACAAAACAAATAATGCACAATATATTATCTGACTATATTTATAAATGTCCCGCTTGTATATGAATTTATTGTTCTTATATTTTTTCACAATCACGAAATGTTCCAAATTAACAAAATCATCAAATTAAAACACATATAAATTTATACATATATATTATATATATACTCTATATTTACCAGGCGTAGAAAATATTCAAATTCAATTTCAATTAATAAAAAGATTTATTTTATAAAAATATAGCTTGCTTAAAAAATTTATCTGAATGATTATTTGTTGGTTTCAGTTTGGAGGCTCAGCAAAGAAGAAGGAAATTAATTTTTTATTCATTACAAATTTTACAAATGTTTTGTTTGACATATTTCATTTTAAAAAAAAAATTAGAGAGCTGCGCCATCTATTATTTACTAGCTTAAACATAAATTGCGATAGTAGATGTTGCGTTAACAAATTCCCGCCCATTGAAGAATTTATTCTTCAATCATCAAGTAAATTTGATTGTATTGATCTTGAATTAAATTTGGTATGCCATTAGAGAAATAAAAATAGAATGATGAAGTTTTTAAAGTTTTTAAGTTTTTTTTGAATGTCCTGATATGTAAAAATTTTCTGGACAAATTTGTTGTTTTGTTTCTGTTTTTCATGAAGTTTAACGCTGTAGTAGATTATTCCTCATTATAAGCCAGTGGACGATTTATGTTGATATAGGTTGAAATTGAACAGCAGCAAAACAGAAGACGATGCAATGCAAAAAGCTGTACTACATTCACCACCTTAGCCAATCGGCAATTTGCAAACCTTTGTGATTGGTCTTTTAAAGATTGATGAAGCCGTCTTCACAGTTATCACTCGCACCAAACCTTCCGCATCGGGATGCACTTCCAGAACTTTAGCTATTGCCCATTTACCTGGTGGAAGATTATCCTCCTTTATGGTGACAATATCACCAGTTTTCAAATTTTCGGTTGTGTGCTGCCACTTGTTCCGTTGTTGAAGGTTATTAAGATATTCTGCCTGATATTTTTTCCAAAAAATTTGAACTCTTTGCTGCACCAACTCCCATCTGGTAAGACGATTTATCGGAGTTTCCCTGTGATCCCTCTCCGGAATTAAACCAGTTGCCGAACCGAATAAAAAGTGTGAAGGCGTGAGAGCGGCAATTGCATGATCTCCTCTGGCAATTGAATAGAGTGGCCGAGAATTAAGTATCGCTTCAATCTGCGTCAGTAATGTCACAATTTCCTCGAATGTTGGGTGCATATTTCCGATAGTTTTAAGCAGATGCGTTTTTACAGATTTTACGGCTGATTCCCATAATCCACCAAAATTTGGTGCCATTGGTGGAATAAAATGCCACTGAGTTCCGTATTCGGCGAGGAACTCTAAAATGAAACAGTTATTATTATTATTTAATTCTTTAATTACCTTTTTTAGTTCTCGGTCTGCTCCGATGAAATTCGATCCGTTATCGGTATAAATATCAGAAGGAACTCCCCTTCGTGCAGAAAATCTTCTTAGTGCTGCAACAAATGCAGTTGTTGTGAGATCACTGACCAATTCTAAGTGTATCGCCTTTGTTGACATACAGACAAAAATCGAAATGTAGCCCTTCACTAATTTTGCCCCTCTTCCATTTTTTGTAGCTAACAGAATTGGTCCAGCATAATCAATTCCACATTTACTAAACGGCCTTGCTGGCGTAATCCTTGATTTTGGTAAGCTACCCATAAGCTGTTGTGAGGTTTTGCCTCGAAACTTGACACATGTTACGCAATCTTTTAGTGTTGCTCTAACTGTTGCTTGCCCACCGACAATCCAAAACTTTTGCCGAATGAGGTGAGACGTATGAGTAGGACCTGCATGCAAATTTCTTAGGTGGGTATCTGTTATTATAAACTTTGACAATATGTGTGATTTTGGAATGATAATAGGATGCTTGGCATCATATTCGATGTCAGCTAGTTGAAGCCTACCGCCTACTCGAAGAACATCATTTGAGTCAATAAATGGAGACAGAGAAACCAATCTGCTATTATTTGAAACACCTTTTGAAGATTTTAGATCTCTGATTTCTTTTGAAAATTCTTCATTTTGTGCCCATTTAACGCAAATAAATGTTACTTGATCTTGTTCATTCAATACTACGCTTGCATTTGGTCGCCATTTTCTCTTAAGGTTGTTATAAAATCGTACCACATAAACCAATATTCTGATGATTTTCTTCAATGACGAGTGTTTTTCAAATAAAATTGAAATAGGATTACTGAATGTTGTGACGGCATACAATTCTACCTTTTGCTTTTTACATTCTTCAGATGTTGGAACTTGAAATTGGTTACCAACAGCCGAATATGCCTGTTTGTTATCAGACAGCCAAAGTGGTCCATCCCACCATAGCGCTAAATTTTTAAACTTGGATGCTAGAATACCTCTTGAGACAGGGTCCGCGGGATTTTCTTCAGATCTCACATGGTACCAATGTTGTCTTGGAAATTTTTCAAGTATGTCGGCAGTTCGATTAGCCACGAACATTTTCCACTTAGCTGGATGATCTGATAGCCAAGACAGCACAATTGTAGAGTCTGTCCAAGCAAAATATCTTTCATGTTCTGGTAAAACACTTTTCACTGTTTCCATTAATTTTGCCAATAAATGAGCACTACATAATTCCAGCCTCGGTAAACTGACTTGTCGAATTGGAGCAACTTTAGATTTGGATGTAAGCAAACTGATTTTTATTTCACCATCTTCACCAGTAGTTTTTGTGTAGATCACAGCACCATACGCCTTTTCGCTAGCATCGCAGAACCCATAAACTTCAAAATTTTCTTGTTTAAGATCGACGTACCTCTGAATCTCCAAATCTTCTATATTTTGTATATCATTTCGTAGCTTTTGATATAATTTACATACTGCTGGGGGTACGTCATCGTCCCAGTTTAGTTTTAAAAGCCATAATCCCTGAAATAACATTTTAAATTGAATAGTTACGGGCGATAACCAGTCTAGAGGATCAAATATTCTAGATGATTCAGAGAGTATTATACGTTTTGTAATCTTCGTCTGCGGTTTTACATTAACTCTGAAGCTGAAAGTATCATTTTCAGAATTCCATTGCAGCCCAAGGATTTTTATATCATTCTCACTATCGTCGCTAGATGCAAAAGAAAGACTCTTTTCTTTACCGTATTCAAGGACTTTAGGTGAATTGGACATCCATTTTGTCAAATTAAATCCCGCGGTATATAATAACTTAGACAATTTAACCTTTATATCTATAGCCTCCTCGATAGTGTCAGCTCCTGAAATGAAATCATCTACGTAAAAATCATTAGTTATTAAGTGCGAAACGAGTGGAGATATTTCTTTGTATTCAAAAGCGATTTGGTGAAGGCATCGTATCGCTAAAAACGCTGAGCTGGAGAGACCAAAGGTTACTGTCATCAATTTATAGTGTTGAATTTCTTGATTATTATTTCTCCATAGTATTCGTTGATAGTTAGTATCCTTATCAGCCACCCATATTTGATTATACATTTTTGATATATCAGCTGTTAATGAAATTTTATGTCTTCGGAATCGCATAAGAGTGCTCCACAAACTGGGTTGAATTGTAGGACCAACCATCAGTGTGTCATATAAAGAAACACCGCTAGAACCTTTGGTGGAACCATCGAATACTATTCTGGTTTTTGTGGTTGAACTGCTCATTTTTATAACAGCGTGATGCGGCAGATAGAAGTGCTTGGAATAATCGTAAAGCATTTCTTCACTACTGAGCAATTTGAGATGTCCATTGAGAATTTGCTGATTTATGCATTTTGTGTACTCTTTCTTGAACCCTGCGCATGAATTTAATCTTTTTTCCAGGCTATTGAATCTTTTCTCTGCCAAATAATATGAATTACCCATACTGACTGCATTTTTCTTAAATGGCATTTCTACTATAAAACGAACATCAGAATGTCGGCGGTGTGTCTTCAAAAAACGTTCTTCACAATCAATTTCTTCTTGGTTAAAAGTATTTCCGGTTTCTGGTAATTCTTCTAATTCCCAAAATTTTCGGAGTGTTAAATCTAGATTCATGTCGAGCTGAAAGTTAAGAATCGAAAAATTAGATTCAACTGACTTCAAAGGTTTAGTTGAACTCCCAGAAACCATCCATCCAAAAATTGAGTTCTTTGCTATGACTGAAGAATTTTTTGTCGCTTTTTGACCATCAAGTAGAAGATTAAAAAACCTATCTGCGCCTATTAATATGTCAATGGATCCTGACCTGCTATAATCCGGATCTGCTAGTTGAAGCCCTTCCAAAAGTTCATCTTCATCATTAGTCAAGCTTGAACTAGGTAATTTACATGGCAGTCCCACCAAAATCAATGCATCTATTGAGATTTGGTTTTCGAACTGGTACAGCGAGTGTGCAGTTAATGTTACTACTCCTTTTGCCTTTAGTGTTCCGCTTGTTAATCCCGAAACAGTAATATTGGCGGTTCTTCTCTTTAAACCTAACCTTTGCACGCATGATTCTGTGATAAACGATGCTTGTGATCCTGAATCAAGTAGTGTACGGCATCTTTGCGTCGTTCCGGAGGCGTCAGCTATCAATACAACAGCTGTTGGAAGAATTGCTTTATGTTTTATATACTTTGTATGTTGAAGTGTATGTGCAATCGAAGTTTTGACAGCATTAGTACTTGTTTCTGGCTCTGGTTCAGATATCAACGCATTTTGCTGGATGATATCTTCTTCGTGTAATGTGAGATGGTGTCTTCTCCGGCATTTTCCACATCTATATCTCGATCTGCATGCTCTGGACTGATGTCTAGATGATAAACACAAAAAACATAAGCCACGATTTGTCACAAATAACTTTCTTTCTTCCACACTAAGTTTTAAGTATTCTTCACAATTGTTTAAATAATGCTCTTTTTCACATTTTGCGCAAATATTGGTGTAGACAGTTGACGACATGCCCTTTACATACTTTACTTGGTTTTGACGTATGCCCGTTGAGGATTGACTGATGTCAATCTTTTCCAACGCATTACCTCTCTTTCTTAAGAACTTAAAAAACTGACCAGTGGATGGCAAGCATTGATCGGCTACTTCAATTGACCAGGCTTCTTTAGTTTCGCGGTCCAATTTTTGTACAAGCCAGTAAACCAACCATGGATCTCGTTTCTGAGCATCATCGCCCAATACTTTGAAGCCCCTTAATACTTCATCAGAAACATCTGCCATACTGTGCAAACTTTTTGCTGTTGCCTTGTTAATATGAGGTTGCTCCAAAAACTGTTTTATAAGAGATACAATTACGAGATCTGGCTTGTCATACCGCTCTATCAATTTACTCCACGCTTCATCGTAATTTCCCTCAGTAATATCCATGTGACGAATCACCGATAATGCGGGTTCGCGTAGAAAACTTTTCAAATATTTTAATTTGTACACCTTAGAATATTTTTTATTATTATGTACTGAAGCTTCAAAAACACCTCTAAATGATGGAAACTCGGAATACTCGCCCGAAAAGGTGGGTAAATTTAATGGAGGCAACCGAATTTCGTCGTTCTTGTTGGCTAAATGAAACTCTTGCAAGAAAGAGCGCTGATTGGAAACAAGATCATCAATTGTACAATTCATATCAGGTTGAGTGGCATTATCTTTCAGATGTATTTCAGCTCGCAATAAGGTTTCCTTTGCTTCAAAATATAAAGCTTCAATTTTTCCGAGCGATTCCTCATGCTGCACAATATCCGTAGGCTTAAACGTTTTTCAAACTGCTTGAATTCTTGCCATTCATCACTGAGTAGAGTAGCAAGCGTCTTTACATCCTCAATGCAAGACTGGACGGCACTAGACTTTGATTTTTTGTGTATTTCAGTTACTCTTTTGAGAAGACACTGAAACGCTCTTTGCTCAGCCATATTACAGAAAGCAAGAAATAAAATAAATTTTATACTTTCAATACTGTTTACTAATCGGAATTAAATATACACTGGATATCCTATAATATTCTTTGGATATCCGGCTCGAAGGACCATGAATTCTCTCGATAGCTTTTATATGTTTATTGTTTATTGTAAGTAGCTTATTTTATTGCAAAAACACAATAAGTGAACAACCGTTTTAAGTGTATGTCTGTCCAGCACGGAGGACTATTTAATCTAAACGAGAGTTGTCCAGCACGGAGGACTATTTAAATAAACACGCGAATTTGTCCAGCACGGAGGACTATTTAATCACAAAACAAATAATGCACAATATATTATCTGACTATATTTATAAATGTCCCGCTTGTATATGAATTTATTGTTCTTATATTTTTTCACAATCACGAAATGTTCCAAATTAACAAAATCATCAAATTAAAACACATATAAATTTATACATATATATTATATATATACTCTATATTTACCAGGCGTAGAAAATATTCAAATGCAATTTCAATTAATAAAAAGATTTATTTTATAAAAATATAGCTTGCTTAAAAAATTTATCTGAATGATTATTTGTTGGTTTCAGTTTGGAGGCTCAGCAAAGAAGAAGGAAATCAATTTTTTATTCATTACAAATTTTACAAATGTTTTGTTTGACATATTTCATTTAAAAAAAAATTAGAGAGCTGCGCCATCTATTATTTACTAGCTTAAACATAAATTGCGATAGTAGATGTTGCGTTAACAGTTCTTCTAATTCCTTATCTAAAACTTGAGCTTGAGCAATTTTGACTATATCGATTCTGATGGGATCCAGTTTGGCAATTTCTGGGTCATTTACCCGAGATAAACAATCTGCAACCACATTGTCTTTGCCGTTAACATACTGGATATCGTTTGTAAACTGAGATATGTAGCTCAAGTGTGTTGTTTGTCGTGGGCTTCTTTCTGTTTTTGTGAAGAGCGCTTTAGTCACTAGCTTGTGATCAGTATAAACTGTAAATTGACGACCTTCTACAAAATAGAGAAAATGTTTAATGCAAAGGTAAATGTTAAGTTAAAGTTCCCTGTCAAAAGCAGAATATTTGACCTCAGTAGCGACCATTTCATATTAAACCGAGAGGAAAAAGCAAAAATCTTAGGTGACCATTTCCGATTTGTCTGAAAATGCATTAATAGATTCGTCTCGTAAAAAAAAAAACTAATTTGACCGAAAAAATTCAATAAGTGGTTTTTCATGAGATGAGATATCACCATACAAAGTTTCGCGAAAATCGGCAAAAATCAAAAAAGGAGTCAAATTCAAAAATTCACAGCTCTTTCATTTTTTATCCGATTTGCGTCATTGGAATCGTCATTGCGTCATATCATTGGAAAAAGGTAATTTAGTCTACTTTAAGATAAATTATTCAAAATTTATTGTTGCCTAACGAAAGATGGTCAAAATGTGAGTTTTAATATATTTTCACCCTTCGGCTCAAATCCTTACCTTTAATTTTTTTTTAAAGGTCAACAAATTACCTTTTCAACGATATACTGTTCTTGATGGTATCTTGATTTGTTAGGTTTTTATTGAGTTTTTTATGGGATATGCCATGAATTTTCAGTACAAAGTTTTACCGAATGAGTAAAATATCGACCATATTCTCTATTCGAACAGATAACTAACTTCGCTCTTCGGCAATATTGATTGTTTCGACAAAATCTATATTTAATCCATGCAGCTGAATGACCTCTCACGTAACCTTTGACCTCTAAGTTAAACAAATTATCGATTTTCTTGAATTTTCGATTTTATTATCTGTATGAATACACTATTTATTTATTTATTTAATCAACGATGGCAAACAGGCCGAGACCCAGTTCTTGCCCAGTAGTAACACAAATCTTAAGACTATTAAGA
This sequence comes from Diogma glabrata, assembly GCA_963693315.1. NCBI lineage: Eukaryota > Metazoa > Arthropoda > Insecta > Diptera > Cylindrotomidae > Diogma > Diogma glabrata. The sequence goes on from OY856188.1 coordinate 110,805,923, forward strand.
ACATTAGAAAAATACAAATACATATATAGTAAAAGAAAATCTCTCTAACCAGGCCACACATAGCTGATGTCAGAAAGCAAGTAAAAATCTTTCACGAGTTTAACCGTCTCATGTGGAATGACATGCGATGCCATACGCTTATTCGGCACGCACAAGATGTTCTTTTCTTTCACGAGATTTTTGACGACCGATGCTAAATGAAAACTGACACCGAACTCGTTGTGGATTTTATTCGCCGACCATGAACGCGGAAGAACCGAAAGAATTCTTAATTTTTCTTCTTTATCAGTAGTTATCACGAATTTCTGCTTCAGCTGCCAAATCATTTCTTGCTCATCATTTTCACTTGACGGCTTACTTTTGTTGAATGGTGAATTTTAAACCACAAAATTTTCTGCCCATTTTTGTTTGTATTACACTCAACATATTTTGTCAGTACGCTTGCGTGACCAATTTATCTTTATCAATTCTTGCGACACCAATTAATGGGAGCACTTCGTTTAGTAATTTCACAATCTATACATTGTCCAAAAAGTCATCTGACGATCTAGACGGAGTGGCATGAACAGGTGCACCTTCTGCGACCACATCGATTTCTGGCATTTCGTCCATATTTTCATCTACAACTTGTTGCTGTGCGATTCTTTGCATGGCTTCTTGTCCAGAACGACGATGATTTCCGGATACTTTGTCTTCCATTTGAACTGGTTGCTGAGGTTGTCGATTGGCATTCGTTCGTCGTTGTTTTTCTCCTTTGACTAATGCAGTAATTTTAATGCGGCATGATGGACATATTTTAAATTTTGCTACCAAACGAATATTCAATGTTCGTGCCAATACAACTACGTCACCTGTTACGTTTCGTAATGTTTTAATTAACATTTTTTTACGCTTGTGGTTTCGTTTACCAAACGGATTACAACAGTATTCAAACATTTTTTATGTGTCTACTCAGTTAATTTCACTATAAATATAAATGCACAATTAATTGAATATGTTGTTTTAACACTTAAAATTCACTATGATGTTTTTCTTCACTAATAAAACGATTTTTTTCAATAATAAAGTTGTAATAATTTTTTTTCATATATTTATTTAATATAATTTTATTAAAATAATATTTTATATTTATAGCACTAGCACTTATTTTTAATTTTATTCTTTTCGTAAAAAATATTTTTTGTCACTTATTTTGTTTTTATTTAACTCTAAAAAGATATTTTAACTAATTATTCTTAAAGACCAATTTTTACTGAATCTAAATTTGAACAAACTAACTTATTAAAATTTATTTTTTCTTATCCTAAGTTCTTAAAATATTGTTTTTATTTTTGAGAGGGAGAGAGATAAAAAGAATTAAAAATAAATAGACATTTCAAAAGGAACAAATAATATTGGCGCCTCGTCGCTCTAACCTTTTGCATTTTTAATCGTTTCAGCATGTTGTTACTTTTTGGGATTTTTTGCTTTTAGTGGTTATAGAAAAAAGGGATATTTAGTTAGTTATCTGTGATTGAATAGAGAATATGGTCGATTTTTTACTCATGCGGTAAAACTTTGTACTGAAAATTCATGGCATATCACATAAAAAACTCAATAAAAACCTAACAAATCAAGAACAGTATATCGTTGATAAGGTAATTTGTTGACCTTTAAAAAAAAAAAAAATAAAAAAAATTAAAGGTAAGGTTTTGAGCCGAAGGGTGAAAATATATTAAAACTCACATTTTGACCATTTTTCGTTGAGCAACAATAAATTTTGAATAATTTATCTTAAAGTAGACTAAATTACCTTTCCAATGATATACTGTTGACGCAAATCGGATAAAAAATGAAGGAGCTGTGAATTTTTGAATTTGACCCCTTTTTTGATTTTTCCCGATTTTCGCGAGCTTTGTATGGTGATATCTCATGAAAAACCACTTATTGAATTTTTTTGGTCAAATTAGTTTTTTTTTACGAGACGAATCTATTAATGCATTTTCAGACAAATCGGAAATGGTCACCTAAGACCCCCTCTCGATTTGATCTGAAATGGTCGGTAGATGATAATTTTTTGGAGAAAAAAGCTAATGGTGTCCAACATCTATTGACATATTGTCGTAATACTGCGCCTACGGCAGTATTAGATGCATCAGTGGTGATGCTGAATACACCCTCATTCAAAGGATGAGTTTAAAGTGTAACCTTAACTAACGCACTCTTAACTTCGGCGAATGCAGTTTTGCAGCATTCTGGCCATGTAAAAGGAATTCGTTTGGTCGCTTTACCTTTGGCAGTAGTAAGCGTTGCCAAATGTGCGTGAATGGGTGCTAACAGTTCGGCTAACTTTGGAATGAATCGATGATAGTAATTGATCATTCCGACGAACCGTTGAATTTGAGTTATAGATGTTGGTTCCAAAAAGTCAATGATGGCTGCAACTTTCTCTTGAGAACATGTAATTCCATCAGGAGTTATTTTGTGACTGAGGAATTCAAGAGCAGAAACGCCGAAAGCACATTTTGATACTTTGATTTTAACATCAAATTCGTCAAGTTTTGAAAAAAGAAGCCCTAAATGTTCTTTATGCTTTTCCTCATTCTTAGAAGCCACTAATATATCATCAATATAAACAAATATTGGAAAATTGAGATCTTTTACCACTTCATTCATGAAGCGTTGAAAAGTTTCATTCATGAAGCGTTGAAAATCCAAATGGGGTAGTAATTGCCGTCTTAGGCACGTCTTCGGGAGCCACGGGAATCATATGATAGGCCCTGACTAAATCGATCTTCGAAAAAACAGAACAACCGTTTAAATTCATGAAGAAGTTATGAATTTGTGGTATTGGATACCTATCCGGAATAGTAACGGCGTTAAGTCGGCGGTAATCTCCGCAAGGTCTCCTGTCGTTGTCGACTGTTTTCTTGACCAAGTGGAGTGGAGATGATACCGGAGATAAAGGTGTTTGACATATGCCAAGTTTGGTCATATATTCAAATTCCATTTTAGCAGCTAGATGTTCAGCTGCGTCCAGCCTGCGTGGATGCGAAAAGGGAAGTCGACCTGTTGTAGCGATATAATAAACTACTTTATGTTTTACAGGAACATTATAATTTGGTGGCTCTATTAATTTGGGGTATTCAGCCAATAGTGAACCATAATCACAGTGGAGTGAATACTGTTTTGGAGACGGTGTTTCTACACAAGCTGTCATTGTACTGACCGACAAACCGGTAAAAGTGTCAATTAGTCGTCTTCCTTTAAGATCCACGAGAAGACCATTGCTGCTTAAAAAGTCAGCACCTATTATAGGTCTGTCAACTGAAGCAAGTATAAATGGGAACGTAAAACTGCGCCATAGCCCAATGTTTATATTAAGAAGTTTTGATCCAAACGTGTGAATAATTGTACCATTGGCAGTGGATAAAGATAAGTTTGGATCTCGAGACTTAGTTCCGTAGAACACTTTAACGCGGAGAACAGAAAAATCAGCTCCAGTGTCTACGAGAAATGTTAATTTATTGTTGGAGTCTCGAACAAATAAACGGCGGCTTTTCGTGAATCTACTGTCTGCCGCATTTACAGTAGGTTTTAACAGTTTTTTTCATTTTTTGTAAGCGCTGTGTCACTGTTATGAAAGCTACATGGTGAAGTGCATTTTCGTGCGTTATCTCTCCACTTCCAGTGATACCAGCATAAATTGTTAGTACCAGAATTACTGTATTTGCTACTTAAACGATTTCGGCTTCTATTTTGTAATGGTCTACGCGAAAAAAAAATTGCGCTTGCGCGGAACTGGAGATCGACTGCGACCAAGAGATTGCTTTCTAATGAGTTCTTCAAGTCGAAAGATGCGATCTTCGATGCCAAAATTTGGAATATTGTTAAAAGATGTCTCTTGTCGCATTGGATTGTGGGATGTACTACACAATGAACTAGTGCTAGGCGAAGCTTCATGCATCCTGTCTGCTATCTTTACTATATCGTCGATGGATTGCGTTTTTTCCAATGCCAAAAGAGGAATCTGCATCACGTCGGGGTCACCACTATCGAGATTAGGTAAGGTTTACTCGATCACTTCACTTTATTTTGGCCAGACAGCACTATATGAAATATGTTCACTTAGAACATTAATTTTTAACACCATTAATTTTGGTTTAATATATATATATTTACAATATTTTGATATTCACAAAATTCACATTTTATTTATAATAATTGAATGCAACAACTGATTGCTATAGAGTTTGTAATGGGCAAGATTTTAAATTTTGGGTGTACTTGCATTTTCCATCCTATAGTAATATACTATAGGTCTTAATTTTTCACTCACTTTTCAACCGGTTTGTGTAACAACACAACTGGTTAAACATTCCAACGTACATCCAACACTTCCGGTAATAAGCTGTTTTTTTATTAATTTTCTACATATTTTTTTTACTTAAATATGAAAGAAATTTAAGAATTAATAAAATAAAAGAAAATTTATGCTGACGAAATTTTTTTCGTGCGAGGAAAATTTTTATTAATTGTTTTTTTTTTTAATTATTAGTGAGTTGGTGGGTTTTTGGTGATAGAAACGGTTGGTGATTAAGAGTGAAATTAGGCAGTTGGGGTTGAGTAGTTAAAAGGGTTCGTTGTAATCCATGGCTTGAGTCGGAATTTTGGTTAGTTTAAAGTTTTTTTTTGCCATTGAGTTTTGTTTTAATTTTGGATTTTAATTTAAAAGAACACAAAAATTAAGAAACTATTACAAGTTTGGTGTTTATAAAATTTATCGATTTAATTTTTTTTTGTAATAATTTAAAAGAAAAGTTTGTTTGTGTTACCTAAGATTAAGTATACAAAAAAAAAAAGAAATATATATGTAAAATAAATGTTACAAGTTGATGTGGAAAAACTTATTGTGCTAAGTGGCAAAGTAAAAATAATATGACTAATGTGCACCATGATGGTTTAATGAACCGTTAATAAAATTTAAGGCAATATGAATAATATCAAATGTGTTGTTTCATTATGAGTTGGGGTTCACCTTATATGCAACCCAATACGAATTGTGGGTGTTGAAAATTGAAAATATAATGTCGGGAGAATATATGGATAACCCAAAAGAGGAGTGTACATTACAGTTAACTGAGAAATCAGAACCATCAATTATACTTACAAAAAAATAAGGGACTAACCGATATCACCTAATTACTACAGTATTGGATATTCAGATGATCATCGCTTGGGCAGGGAAGTAGTATTTTTATTTTATCTTTCCATAACTTTATCTTACCGGTTTAAGGTTACAATGATGGGCTAGGTCAAATAGTTTGGGGAGAGTTGTGACAGGGCGGGCCATCCCTTCCACTGAACCATGGTTTTTTGTTGTTTTTTTTTGCACGCGAAATTTTTTTTTTGTGTTTATTTTAAAATTTTTTGTTAGTGAGATTGGTCGAGAACCTTCGCTCTATGAGCTAGCGGCAGGGTTTTTGGCGTGCGTGACCAAATGGTAGACCTTCACGGTCTACCAGATAAACCTCTAATTACAAGTTTTAAAACCGAATGAATTTATATAATAAATAATGATTGTTTTTATATTAATTAGATACTAAATTTAACATTTCAAATAACTTGTTTTGGTGATTGTGTGTATACTGTTTATGTTTATTGTTGTGAGTTATCCAGTGGTAGCGACTGCTACACCTCACAGTTGAAGACGATTAACAATCAATACGAATATTCTTGATGCTTGACATACAGAAAATTATACAAAGCACGTTGATTAATTTCTGCCTCACAGTTGAAGACGATTAACAATCAATAAGAATATTCAGGCTTGACAGGCAGAAGATTATATACAGTACGTTGATTATTTCTGCCTCACAGTTGAAGACGATTTACAATCAATAAGAACATTCTTGATGCTTGACATATAGAAAATTAAACAAAGCACGTTGATTAATTTCTGCCTCACAGTTGAAGACGATTAACAATCAATAAGAATATTCTTGATGCTTGATATACAGAAAATTACACAAAGCACGTTGCTTAATTTCTGCCTCACAGTTGAAGACGATTAACAATCAATAAGAATATTCAGGCTTGACAGGCAGAAGATTATACAAAGCACGTTGATTAATTTCTGCCTCACAGTTGAAAGACGATTTACAATCAATAAGAATATTCTTGATGCATGAAAATGGCAGAAAAAATATTATACTGCTTGATGAATATTTCTGCCTACCAAAAAAAAAACAGCTATTTTGATTCTGACCTGAAATACAGTTTTAAATTATTTTATTTTCTTTTTATTTTCACGGAATCAAACATTATTTTATTTTCACAGAAGAACCGGTAGTTTTTAATTTAACTGAATACACATTTTATTTAGTTTAGCATAAACATTTATCAATTTAACAGGATTAACAATTTAAAATTTAATAATTACAATACTTCCATCTACAAACAACGAAGAAATAGCCGAGACCTTTTTTCAAAATGTCTGACCTTAAGCGGGGCATTCACATACAACAGAAACAGAAACCGAATTTCATACAAATTTGACAGATAAAAATTCGGTTTCTGTAAAATTTGTATGGAATTCTGTTTCTGTTGTAGGTGGTTTCAAGCCTTTATATATTAATTCTGTATCAGTCCGACAACTTAACAAAACTACGTTCCACACTCAAACTTTTAACTAGAATAAAACTACTGAACGCACGCAAAAATATTGTGTTGAGTGTAGAGCGAATTCAATTGTCAGACTGACGTTTCTATAAATTAACAATAACATTGACATAAAGTTAAGTATAATTAGACTATAATATTTTTTACAATATACAAAAACTAATTTTTATTTTCTAATTTCTAGGAAAACACGGATTTTTTGCATAACTGACCAATTACTGGACAAAATAATAACCTTGACAGTAAAATTAAGTTTATGTTAAAATACCTTTTAATTTATAAATGCTAATTTTTATTTTTATGCTTTAGGGAAATGCGAAGCATTTACAAATATAAATAACAAAATATTTTTAAATCTTGTTGAGTAATTTAGAACTTAAGGCTAAATTATGAAAATTAAAATCAAGGAGTGCAGTGATTGTGGCACAAAAAAACTGTATAAAGAAAAAAATGTTTTTATAATTGTTTATTAAATTTGTCAAAGTTAAATTAAATTTTTGGAATTTGTGGTTTTTTATCCTAATAGCGTTAGATTTTCGCTTCATTTTGATAAGTTTTGTGTGTTTGAAGTTGGGTTAACAACTTTTAAAATAAATAATGCAGGCCAATAAAATTAAATGTTTTAAACGATATGGCGGTGGTTCGAGAAAGGCCAGATGACAAAAATTTAAAAAGGGCCCAACCTATGTGGATATGACTATCAGATCATTTGGTTGCACAAGGTGTTCCGGAATTATATGGGTGTAGTGTTTTAAAGCCGGTGTGCACCGGATGGTCAAACGACGATGATTTGGGGGTGAGTTCATTCCATAATATGTTATATTTTTTTGATTGATATATGGAGTTGGAAATTGCTGTGGGCGTCAGCACGTTGGCTGAAGACTATATTCGTGTGGAGATCAGTACGTGGTATCATAATTAAACCACTAGACAGATATTTGCTTATTGTGAAAGTGGCACATTTTTGTTGCCTTGTATTTGCTAAAGATCTTCACGTCCACTATAATATCGTTATGTTAAACAGCGTTTTTTGGAATAAATATAATTGTTGGCTGAAGAAAATAACAAAAAATTAAACCTGGTGTATAATACATATTGATTGGAAGTTGACACCAAAGAAGTTGACACCTACAATCAACAGTATTGTATTTTATCACTTCTCTCAATGTTAATTTTAGTTTTGCATGTTAGATTAATAAATTATTTTTGTTTGTTTTAATAGTCACAATGAAATTTCATAAATAAATTATCTTTGTAAATTAGAGATCTTTCTAGTGTATTAGTCCGCGTTTTAGTCCGTACATTCGTTTATGGTTAAAAATTAATTAATACCCTTAGAAAGTATCTATTTTCTAACCATATATCTATTCTTATAGATATGGTATCTATTCTTATCGTGAAAAGTCCTACGTTTCATTATTTTTACTTTAAGCTTCCTTTTAATAAACACAAATGCATTTTATTTATTTCCAATTTCAACTATTTTAAAATCATTAACTATATACTTAATTTAAAAGTTAACGATCACATCATCTTCCTCTGTAATCTCTTTTTGTGCTGTTATGTTTTCTTCCTTTTCTTTCTGGAATTTTCTTTTACTTATTTGTCCCTGTCTGTTCGAACTTATTCCAATATCAAACGAAAATCAAATAAAATTCTCTTTTTTTACAGAGTATACTATTCTATTTAGTTACCGCTTTAAAGTTATACTATTAATAATTATTATTTAAATTAAAATATTTATATTCCTATCCACTTTTATTTAAATATTGTTATTTAAATATTATTATTTCTTTAGTTATTGTTCGATTTGTATTGATCTTGTTTATTTTTTAGAATTATATTATTTATTCCAGTAATCGAATAATTTTAAAGGTTTAACTTAATTAGTTAATCATGTAATCTATTATTTTATCCAAGCCGAGGTTTAGATGATTTAGTTTGCATAAATCTAGCTTTAATAAAATAAACCCAACGCATCAATCGAGAATCACATTTCTTTAGTTACCTCAATATGATCGTATTTTATTAAAGAATGTTTAAAGGCTATGATTCCTACTTCCTTTGATTCTTGATTATATTTTTTTATCCTAAAAGTAATAAATTTAACAAAATATCTTGTACGACTTATCTTAAATTTCCTTTTCTTCTCTTTGCGTCTGTCTTCGTTTTTTCTTGCTCCAATTAAATTCTGTGGATTATATTCTAGAAGGATGTGTTGGGGTGCAAGATGATTTTATCCAATTTTTATGATCTGGAAAACTTCACTTATACTTAATTATACTATTATTACAAAATAAAAGAATCAATTATTTATAATTCGACTTGTCTTCAGCAATGGCCGTTATTAATTAATTTTATTTTATCTTAATTTTGTTAAAAGACAATAATTATATATATACAAAAATCTATAATTACATATACATACATATAATAAATTTTACAGTACATTAAATTATATATTTGATTTGATTGATTCTTTATATTAAAGATTAATAAAAAAATTCAAACATGAAATTACGTATAAAAAATATATTTGTTTCGAAGTAGATTTGTGTTGATAGAATGAAGCGATTGTGGGAAGAATTGCATAAAGCCAATGGTTGCTACAGATGTTTTGAAATAAAATGGCTGATTGATGTCTTCTATGTTATTTTGATTATGATTTGTGTTTAAACACATGTATAGTTTTGTGACTTTTTAGTTGTTGTAGGTCCAGGAGATGACAGGCAGCTGAGTTGAACCAATTCTAGTTGAGCGGTTGCGTGATTTTTTATATGAAAGTTTTTTTAATGGTTTAATGTAATTGGATTTAGGAATACTTTGTACGAAAATAATTAGAATTGAGTTTGGGATAACTTTGTTTGAGAATTAATTGAAATTGGGAGAATTTATAGAAAGCTTTTATTGTCCGATTTTTGGGATATTGATTTTCTTTTTTGTTCGATGTAACATCTGCGGGCTATCCTGTTTTGATTTAAGTCGTCTAGACTTTTAATCATTACAGTCGATTCGGGATAATGGTTTTTGTCGACGTTTGTCTCAACGAGTTTGTTTGGGTGTGTGTTTGGGTGTTTGTTTGGGTGTTTGTTTGAATGGGGATCAGTCTAGTTTCTGGTCCAACACACTTGTGTATTATATTTACAATACTGTGGTTGATGCACATTTAATCCAGATAAAGCATTTCTTATATATATTAATTATATTATGAAAGAAATGGCGTGTCTATTTTTTATTCAACTAAAACTTTGAGATTATATAATCTAAGCCTCGCGTAGCAAAAATATCCTTAATTTTTCTTATAAGCAAAAAAACATGGAATATATATTTGACATTTTCAATGGCGGGATGCTGCTGGAAAACTCAGATAGAGTTAATTTGAAAGTGTAAAAATCTATTACATTTTATTATAAATATAGTAATTAAATTACCCAACCGAGTTGGGGTAGGTTATTATTAGTTACCTAGTAGGTTGTTGTGTCTGGTAACTTTGGCAACCTGCTTGGTAACTTAGGCAACCTTTCATATATTATTCTTAACAAGGCCGTTTTCATTCATTTATTAGTCTTATTATTAATTTGGAACTGACTTTTATCGCCACAACTTAACCTCACTTTTGTTTAAACTAAACATGTGCTTTCTCTTGATTTTTGAAAATTCTTTTTTTTGACGATTCATAATAAGTAGAATTAAAACGCCGCAAGAGATATAAACTGAAACAAAAAAATTAAATTCATAAACAATACTTAAAACAAATATCGACGGCTACAGCTCATTTACATTTTATATATATTGAACAGAAGCTCACAAAACGATTTATTGCGATTCTAAACAAGCTTTTAAAAAAAAATTACTATCAATAAATAAAAACAAAATAGTTTTTTTAAGTTACTGATAAAACTTTTTTATTTTCAAACTTGTTTAGAATCACAATAAATCATTTTCTGAGCTTCTGTTCAATTTTTATAAAATGTAGTTACACGTAAATGAAATGTAGCCGGCTATATAGCAAATATTATCGATGAATATTTCAATGAAAAAAATTATGAAAATATTGCTTTAGAAATAGAGCAAAAATTTGATTTTTATTTATTTATTTATTTCTTTTATTAACTTTTGTATAATGTTACAAAAGAATTTATCTTGTCTGGTAACATTTTTTCATTTTAATATAAATTTAATATTTTATTTACGTTATATTGTTATATTTAGTAATTTAATATTTCATAATTTTATATGGAGCCTAAATTAATTTATTTTTAGTGTAGTATTCACGAAGAAAGATTATCAATTTTTTTTGTTTAACAATTTTATCATCATAATATTATACTCCACAATTTTAATTGTTCGTCACCGGTACTACCGTAACTGCCATAAAGGAATTGTGATGAATTTAAAATATATTAAAAGAATTTGCAATGAAAAAAAGAAAATTGATAATAATATAAATAAAAAATTTATTTTATATTTAAATGATACAAGGCTAATAATTTATTACTCAGACAATTCGTTGATCACGAATTACATAACATATGATAATGGTCTGGATGACTTTTAGTTTTTCTTTTTTTAATTTATTTACATTTTTTGTTAAAATTATTGACGAGAAAAAAGACAAATGTTCATCTTTTGCGAATATATATTTTGTATATATTCGCAAAAAATGAAATACCTATTTATGTATTAAATGAGGAGGCGAAATGACGAGAAAGAAGAGAAATGTTCATCTTTTACGAATACATATTTTGTATATATTCGCAAAAAATGAAATACCTATTTATGTATTAAGGCCGTAAAGTATGTCTTTTCCGATTAAGAGTGCAATTATTGCTCGAGACGTTAGTCGAATTTCAGGAACATTGTTTGGGTGACCATCTCTGCAGAGAGCATGACTCGTAGTTTATTTTTTTTAGAAAACTCGGAATTTAGAAAACTCAGAAAAACTCCATTTTAATATTTTTAAGACGTTAGCTCTCTAGGGGAGAATACGATTATTTTTATAGGGCTTAAAAGTCCTTAGAAGCGTCTAAATTTTTTTTTTAAAACTCTGAAAATGCCACATATTTACAATCGATACTAAAACCACAATACAACTTAGAAATTAATTTCAAAAGGAACACGACAGATAAAGATTTGATATATTAATATATCCTCATGAATTTTCGGTTGTAATACCACGAGTCATTGAAATTTTTTCGAAAATTTTTTGATTTTACGAATTAAATTATTTAGCAACACTGCGAATCAAAGCGCACAGTAAACCACGAGTCCGAAGGACGAGTGGTTTAAGTAGTGGTTTGATTGAGCAGTGTTGCTTAAAAATAATTTAATGAGTAAAATTGAAAAATTTTCGAAAAAATTTCAATGAAGAGTGGTATTTAATGAGATAATTTTTTTTTAATTATAATTTTGTTTAAAATATAATTATTAGTTTCTAAATAAAATTTGTTCTACAAATTATTCAATAATACAAAATTATGTAAAAATGCAATTCACAAATAATAAAAATGGCCGTTTTCATTCACAAATGGTTGCATGTTTATGTTTATTTATCAAAAATAAATTACAAATTTATAGCATTTATGCGCCTACTAAGATAAAATTATATTTCATTTTGTTAGAAGAAAAAATGACAACAAAGAATTTTCATAACGACAAAGCAAAATTATCGACGACAAGAAGAATTGCCGACAGTAAAAACAAAGCCTACTGTTTAAATATCATAGTTTGTATGAATGAAAAATAAAATTTCTGACAGCAAAAAAAAATTATCTATCAAATTTGCAATTTTGTTTTTATCCACCATACTTAGCTTTATAAATATAAATTTATTCTCTTCCATTTAATTATATCAGCTTTATTTGTATGTTTTTTCGATAATAATAGTATGTATTATTGTATTGTTTTTTAACCTATAGCCTAATGAACTTAACCTATTGCCTAATGAAACTTTTATTCAATTGGTATGATTCCAATTGGTCAAATTATTTTGATTTCATTAAAATTATTTTCAAATTATAATCACATTTGCTTTGATAAGTTTTGTTCAAAAATCAAATTTTGAGTAATTCTCTTATTTCGTTTAGTTGAACTTGGTTGATTGTATGAGAAGGGCGTTTTTTATCATCAGGGTTTTTTTATTAAGAAATTTGATTTATCAATTAAAACAATAAAGATTTATTGTTTTAATTGAAGAAAATGTTTTTATTTTTTATAATACACCATTCTTTTTTATAATAAAATCTTTGTCAGAGAATAAAGTATTGTAATCGATTCGTGAATAATGAATTTTATTCTCTCGCAAATTAAAATTCTCGCTCGTGCCTCGCTCAAATTTTAAACTTTTGCTTGAGAATAAACTACTTCATTATTCACTCATTGATTAAACTACTATTAAATATACATATTTTTAACAATTATGTCAAACTTTCATGCTTATCTGATAAATATCTGGTACCTCAAGTAACGAATAACTTTATCCGTGCTTTACGAACAATTTTTGAATCGTAAAAGTGCATTTTAAGGTTTACTCGTACAAAAAATATGTTTTTGAGTTCACAATCGAGCACCGACGGGGCTGTTTAAATACTGTTCCATGATACCCTTTCGAGAATGTTTTCAGCAGATGCTTTGACTATAAATAAAACTAGCATGATTGAGATTAATTGGAAGGCGCCTGCATTTAAAAAATAACGAATACGTGAAATTAGTACGGATCATAAAAGAATCACAAAACTTATTTCCTGACTTTTTTTTATTGAATTAGTGAATTATGGTGATAAATCAGTTGACTCAATTCCAGATCAGCATGTCTAATATATTGTTTTTGTTTACAACATTTATTAATTTTTTTACTAGTATTGGAATGTATTACATTTTCTTCTTCTTTCCTTTTCGTCCGGTTAATTCCTGGTTTAAAAGCCCGGTTAGAAGGCTTTCCGCATATGAAACTCTTACGGACAGGCGTGGGTGCGAGTAATAACGACTAGAATCTCTAGTGAATATTTATTAAATATGCTTGCGTATATTCATCATTTAGTGATCCCTCAGTTGTGTTCTTCAACCTCAACAACCTTCCTCAATATTAAGGATGTATCTGTGCATAGTTAAGTATCTGGTTCAATCGGTTTTGATTTCTTAACCAAAAAAGTTAAGCTATTTTAGTAAGCTAATACTTCCAATTTGATTTTTTTTTGGTTGGCAGGTTCAATTTATTGGTTTCGCGTTATGTTTTCTTTATAAAAACAAAGAAATAAAATAAAGGAAAGAAAAAAAAGAAAAAAGGGAAAATTGGGACCTGAACCGTGCATGAAAGGACAGGCTTAGAATATATTTTGTGTTTTCTTCAATTACTTTTATTTGAGTGCTTATAGGCAGAAACGTTCCAGTAGAGTAATTTGGCATATCTTAGATTTTTGTCTGATTTTGTTTTCACTCACACAGTGAATGTTTTGATTTCATTGGGGATGTCAAGCTTTGTTGTATGAATAGTCTCGAAGAATATTATGAGGGGTTGAATTTTTGTAAACATAGCAACTGGTTCTTAGAACGAATATAAAAGAAAAAGTAACTTAGAACCACTAAAGCACACTCTAATCCTATGTAAAGCATTAAATCCTCGTAATGCCACAAATTGGTGAGGTCGCAGGCATATGGAGAGACAACTACCAAAATATTCCGACGCAAGTCGATTATTGTTCAACGTAATATTGTTCAACGCAATATGTTCAACATATAAAATTCAAGTGCTACGTGTCATAGACATGAAAAAAAAGCAAAAAAAAATTTTTGTTTGAAGAAGTGGTGCTAACAGAAAGGTTCAATTTTTAAAATCAATTGCTATGTTCATTATCCCACGGGAAGAAAAGTAAAACATAAATTAATAATTTATGAAACGCCCAAAGCTTGGCTTCTTCAATGAAAGGCAAGAAACAGGATCTATAGTTTTAATGTAAGTTAGCGATAAAAGCTTAAGTGCTGCAGGTGCCCTTTTGGAATGATTTTTGTCTATGGCAACAATAAAACCAACCGTTTTTTTGCTAAGAAGTTGTCCATTCATGAACGGTCATCCAGGATTTATTTTTTTTGTTGATATACCTCGGTTTTTTTTCTTAAACGTGATATTTTGAAAGTGTCAACTGAAACTCCTTCTAAGATACTTAAATATTAAATTTGGAAACGCTCGTTGCTATACATTAAAAAATAGAAATAAATCTAACTAAATCATATACACCCCTAGTTTTGAATTGATCTAGATATTTTTTTTTTGTACTGAAACATTCCTTTAGAGTTTAGAAGTTAAGATGGTTGTAAGATATCCAGGGTCAACCATATTACGTTTGTTATCTGGAGTATATCTTGAAGAAGTTCCTTCCATTTATGTATTGCATTTATGATCCTCTCCGATTGACCCTTTTGCTTTTATTAGCATTAACAGAGCAGAGTCCTATATAGTTTTGTTTTGGTTTTCTGTTAAACCACAAGCTCTAACATACATCACGAAATTAATGGACAGTTCGAATAATGTAGATCAGTGTTGGAGCAGGTATGTAATATTTATGAAATTAGAAACCTCAAAACAGGCAAAGCTTTTTTGTCACAGTACAGCACTCCATTCTTGAATTACTCGTTAATTTTACGTATACTTTTATCAGTCAAAGGTGATAGAAATCATAAAATGTGTATTCTTGACTTTCGTGCACGATACTATTCGATTAAAAGGTAATAGAAAATAAAAGAGTGGTTGACAGCAGATGAAAATCAAAATAGAACAATTTTTAATTTGGGTTCAACTCAGTTTGATTAGTTTTATTATTAAATATTAGATAATATATATTATATATAAATTAATTATATAAATTTATTAATATATAAATTTTTAAAAACTGTCTCTCAGACAGCTCAAAACAATTTATCCGCTACCGCGTTGAAGAAGAGGTTCCACTTGTGTTTAGCGCTGAAAGTAACATCATTTGATTTATTGATTCCAAAGACATCTGATTTATTTATTATTAAAGGGATATCTGAAATATATATTTATGTTAAAATACCTTTCATAGGAAAATGCACAACAAATTGCTATTTACTGCAATCCAAACTAAACCATCTTACTATATGTCACTTAAATTTATTTGATTAATTTTTAACGTTAATTACTTCGGTCTGAAAGACCTAAGTATTACATTCATGAGCTAAAAGTGAAATTCTTACCCCCACTTTTTTTGGCATTTCTCGACGTTTTAGGACCTACTGGTTCTAAAAAAGCAAAACAAAAAATGTATGTCTGTCTACCGGCCCTCACAACCGACGAATTCTAGAAAACGGCTTAAGGGATTTGAAAAATTTTGAATTCTAAAAATAGGTACACTCAATGGTAAGAGTCGAAAGGACGATGTGTGCGATAACTGTACCGCAAGTGTGTCAAAAAAATCGTCAAGTGTGTCAAAACAAGGAAATTTGCATATTTTTTGCTTAAAAAACGTTCATTTTAAGTGATAATGAGTTGGAACAAAGAATGTGGAGAAATCTGGATGGTCGGGGATTGGTATGTGAGATCAAAAACTAGATTATTGCATTATAAGTTTATCAAAAAATGTTGTCAACTGTGTCAAAAGAGAGATTTTTATTTATTTTTCTACCCAATTTTGTGGAAAAATATAAAATTAATTATTGGTTTGAAATGAAATTTTATTATTATTATAGAGAATTATGGCATTATAAGTTTGTCAAAAACATAATGTCAAGTGTGTCAAAAAATGATTTCATTTATTTTTAACCCAATTTTTTGGAAAAAAAATGTAGCTGTTTTTATGACTTAAATGTAATTGAAAATGAAATTGGACATGCAAATTTTTTAATTTGTTATAGTTTTTGGAGTATTTTTGGAATTTTGAAGAAAGTTTGTATTTTTGATTTTGTAATAATTTTTGCAATATATTTAGAATTTTGGAAAAATTTTAATTTTTGATTTTGTTAGAATTTTTGGAATACTTTTAGAATTTTGAAAAATTTAAAATTTTTGATTTTATTATAATTTTTGGAATTCTGAAAAAAATTTCAATAATTGATATGTAAAAAAATTTTTGCATTATTTTTAGAATTGTGGAAAAAGTTTGAATTTTTAAGAATTTTTGGAATATTGGAATTTAGAAAAAGTTTTAATATTTGATTTTATTCTAATTTTTGGAATTTTGAAAAAAGTTTCAATTTTTGATTTTATTATAATTTTTGCAATATTTTTAGAATTGTGAAAAAAGTTTCAATTTTGGATTTTGAAAGAATTTTTGGAATATTTTTAGAATTTTGAAAAATTTTAAATTTTTGATTTTATTATAATTTTTGAAAAAAGTTTGAATTTTTGATTTTGTAATAATTTTTGCAATATTTTTAAAATTTTGGAAAAGTTTGAATTTTTAAGAATTTTCGGAATATTATTGGATTTTAGAAAAAGATTAAATATTTGAACAAGTTAGCTTTTCTTGCGGGATCATTGACGATTAAATCATCATCAATAATATATATGTCTTAAATATTTTTAATAATTACAAAAACACCAATTTTTATTCACTTATTTTTTATTAACGACCGGTTTCGATTTTCAAAAAATCATCTACAGGTTTAATTTGCAATTAAAAATTATAATTAAATTACCAACTATATATACTAAATTTACAAGTTATAAAAACAGAATTAAGAGCTAAGTAATAAACAAGGGGGAGGGGTAAAACTTAAAATTTAACTATTTAAACAAAAAATATAAAAGTAAAAAAATAAAAAACTATACAAAATAAGGGGTGAATTACTAATTACGGGAGGGCGGTGACTCAACAGTTTCAATTATCAATAATATAGCCTAACAAAAAAGGCACTGGATGATAAATCATAATATTGTATTTTGAATGTAATATTATAACATCATATGCAGTCGTCTACAAATGGTAAAAAGAAACAAATAAAATATATTAAGACCACATGTGTAAAAAACGAAAATCCGGAGAACAATATAAATTAAAAAAACTCGATGCGACTTGATTTTCTCTTTTACTGTTATTTTTATTAATTTCAATTATGAATATTTACGGAGATAACGTTTTATATTCTTTTTTGGTTCGAGCGAAAGTGTCATTGTCACATTATAATTCAATGGTACCAACCTTACAAAAATAAAGTAGCTAACTTAATATCTACAAAAATTAAAAATAGATGGCAGTGTTTTTATTTAATTTTACTGTTCTACATATTTTTAAACAAAATGTCTGCTAATCTCAAATATGATCACCAATTTCACTAACTGAAGACAATGTGATTCTTTAACACATCATTTTTTAAAACTGTTTGATTTAATTTACAATTGTTTATTAATTATTTTGTATTTAAATATTTTATATATTAAAAAAAAATATAAATAACTAAAATGACCAACAGTCCGAAAAAAAAACAAACAATTATAGTAAGAGATATTCATCTTAAAAATTATGACATACTATATATGTATACTAACCACAGTAGTCTTTAAACCGTCAGCAGAGTCCCTATGTTAAAGAAACATGAACTATTTTGATGAGTATATTTTCAATTAAGTAAATACTGGGGTTTGGTTTCGTAATGTTGACACACCTGATCTGCTTTAATTAAATTAATATGTCAAAATGACATGTAAATATAAACAAACGAATCAGGTAAGTTAACAACTTATATTTATATAGTTTTTCCGAATATTGTGGTTGATTTTACAATTAAACATTTTTTAATTTTAATTATAGATACATTAATGGAAATTTATAATGATCGCGAGATTTATCGACAATGGAAAAGCAGACCAATGGTGGTAAGTCTGATTCATTGGCATAAAGATTTTTTCTTGTTTTTATTTGCAGGCTTTATCCAGCGTCAACACCTATATTTAGAATGTAGTTCATCATGTTTCGTATTTAAATTTCATAATTGTAATATGATGAATAAAACAAAATTTACTTTATTTTTCGTTTCATTCCAAAACAATTAAAAATTATAAGTTCACGTTACTATGCCATCAACTTGAAATATATGGCTTAATAAAAAAATGCTAGTATGAGTTTCTACAACAATAAAATTCATAATCAAAACAAAACAAATAATTTGTGTTAATTTGCTCATTCGGAAATGACCAATGTATGTTTAAGGTTTTAATCCTATTCTCAGGTTTTGAGATATGATTACTCTTATGAATCAATAACCAAATCAATGCGTGATGCATACGCATTACATCCCTGCTCTTTGAGAAGAACTCTTCTGTTTTAAGAAAAGAATATTTTCTCAGGTTTTTTTAAAAAATAAAAATTTTCTCTCCACCTTTACATCATATTACATTTTAACTCTTCTGTTCCTTTTTAAATATCCAAATTATTTACTTACTATTGAGATAAAACTTCTTTGAAGTTCCTTATAATTATATCACAGACTACTTTATCTTGACGTGTTCAAAGCTTTTTCTTTAACCTATTCTTATGTATAAATTTCACAATATTTCCTACTCTTATCTTCACAATACTATCTTTAACATCTACGACCTCATATGGTCCTCTAAATGGTGACTTCAATTTCTTTCTTTCGGGTAAAAGAAAATCTTTTAAACTCAGAAACACGAGTTCGTGATCACTGTCATTTCACTGGAAAATTTAGAGGAGCAGTTCACAATGGTTGTAATATAAATTATAAAGACAGCCATATTGTACCAATTGTTTTCCATAATCTAAGTGGATATGATTCACATTTTTTGGTGGAACGTATAGCCTAGAATAGATTTATTATGGGTTATTTATATAACCTATAAATATGGAAAAGTATATTTCATTTATGAAACATCTTCAAAATGGGATTACCCAACTTAGATTTATTGATTCGTACAAATTTATGGATACTTTCCATAAATGTTATATGCACTTGCCTTGAAATGTTATCATCATATTTAACTTATTTTCCAAACTTAAAACATGAGCTTGCTTCATGAACCGCTAAAAAATTTGATCTTTTACACAAGATAAATTTTTTGAAAATGCATTACCATCACACGATCAATTTTATAATCAGCTTAATGAAACAAAGTAGGTAAAGTTGCACTGTGCCCTGGGAACCAGGTTACCTTGCCACGCCCTAAAAATTCGGTCTTCATTGACCGAGATACTCGACCTAGACTTTAAACAGGAAATAAACAATAAATATGAGATAATCATGATAAATATGAAGTGGTGGTATGATTGAATAAAAATTCCACTCGGAAATATTATAACTTTGTATCCGGAAATTTAAAATGGCATATGATTGAAAGTATTTTTCGAACATTTCTTTCGGAAAATTTTTGGAATCCTTTTTGCTTGTCGGAAATGTATATTTAACGTTTTGTTGTAAATTATACTATTGTTCTGCCACTGTATAATGTGGCTTGGACTTTTATGACAAAAAAATATTATTAAATTTAAACAATAAAAAAAAAATAACCAAAAGGTATACGGATCAATCTATTATCCCCACTCGAATCCTGAATTTTGAATCTCTTAATCTTGTTTTAAATTTAGCTCAACATTACACACTCATACATTACAAAAAAAATGAAAAATTTGCCATTCAGCAATTCCAATATCACTAATAATTAAAATAGAATACCTTAGACTAATCTTCTCGTTTTTGTTTTTAATTCATTGGTTGATCCAAATATTTTGCCAGTTTAATCTGACTCCCTCAAAATTTTGGTCCAGTTCTGTTAATATGGTTGAATTAATTGGGTTACGGTTCTGCAGTTTTCTGATTTTCACAACTCCATTGAATAAACTGCATATAAATTTGATTCAATAGTGGAACTATCCCAAAGCAACAAAATATCTGCAGCACTTCCTCTTTCACTATGTCAGAATTAGTGATTTACTCCCAGCACGGTGTATATTTACGCCAAAGCTCATATACCAGTTAGACTGTGGTAACATGACATTTCAATTCAAGGCTGCCATTTTCCCATAAAAAGAAAAACTATGGTTTACTTTATTACACTGGAATATAGTTTCCCTCAAAAAAAAATAAAAGAAATCAAATTAATTTTGAATCACATATAACTTTTTCTTTTATTCTATTTCTGTTCTTGGTTTTGGAAAATCAAGTTTTCTACAATAATTATAATAACTATTAACTTTTCTCTTTGCAAGGAAAAGAGAATAACATTTTAACTTTATCCAAATTAATTAAATTTTACTTCTCATTTTGGTTTTCCTTAGATAAATTTTTTTATTTTTACAACACTTTTAGTTTTAATAGCAAAAACTGGAATTCTTTTTCGTTTGTGAAACAAAGATTGAATGAATCTCAAAAATGTGATTTTTGATTTTGACCTCCTCCAATCAAAAAAAATCAAATCGTGTAATATTGAAAATTCAACAAAGATTAACAACGACATCTGTTCATCAGAATTGGAAATAAAATTGAGTACGTTCGTTTGCTTTTTATAGTATATTCGAAATTTAACTAGCAGTTAAGTTTTAGAAAATTTTAAAATTATTATTAATGTAAAAATGAACGGAAACTAATGAAATACATTTTTATTGAATTGAAAACGAAGATGAATTTGGTTTTATTATTGTTTTTCGATTATTGCGAACGTTACACTATGGGTGAAGTGAATAAAAATAAGTAAATGCTTTAACTTGTTGTTTTTTAAGTATTTACTTATAATCAAGTGAATAAAATTTTAGCATTTACTTGATTAAAGATAAATACTTAAAGAATAAGCAAATGCTTGAAAATTAAGTAAAAACTTATAGATTTTCTAGTAAATACTTAAAAATATGTGAATAAAAAAGGCAAATACTTTTACTTTTTAAGTAAATGCTTATTTTTTTTAAGGTAGCATATAACGAAACTTGAATTTTATTATTGTTTACTTTTCGCAACAAAATGACTGCTTTTATTAATCTTCGAAAAAGAAAAATTTATTTAGAGCACCGAGATATAGATTCAGCCCGAAATAAACAACTTTTGCGATTTAATACCGAAACTGTACAGTTTATGGCCGATTATTTTTTGGGTGAAAATAACGAAAAAAGAGGTGGAAAAATAAGTGCTTTTGAAAAAATTGTAATTTTTTTGCGCTATTTAAGTGATTCTGGATACCAAAATGGTGTTGCTAAGGATACCGGAGTACATCGAACTACAGTTTGTAAGACAATTTCATTTGTAGCTGACCGGATTTATTTTCCTGATACAATAGCAGTTTCCTGATACAATAGCAGAAATAGAAGAAGCTGCAACAAAATGTCAACAGCGTTTTGAAATTCCTACCGTTATTGGTGCATTGGATTGTACCCATGTGGAAATAATAAAATCTCAACAATTTGGTGATAGCTATGTAAACAGGAAAAGGTACCCTAGCTTAAATATACAAGCAACTTGTAATTCGGATGAATAACTTACTAGTATCGACGTCCAATGGCCAGGAAGTACACATTATAGTAGAATATGGAAGCATAGTGAAGTGTGTCGATCAATTTCACGATTCAAAAGCAAGGCATGTTTACTGGGGGACGGTGGATATGGAATAGCACCGTGGTTAATAACCCCGTATAAGAACTCCAACAGTCGAGAAGAATTAAATTTCAACCGAATTCATGCCAAAGAGAGGGTGATAATAGAAAGATGTTTCGGCCAAATAAAAAAAAGGTTTCCTATTTTGGGTAATCGAATTCGAGTAAATTTAAATAAGGCTCCGAAAATTGTTGTTTGTTGTGCTGTTCTACACAACATTGGCAAGCATTTGAATGATGTGTATGATATTGAAGAAGAAATAAATGTTCCAAATATTAATAGTGAGGTATGTGATGTAGAGGATGAAGACGGGGACATACAGATACGGATGCAAGGCCAGCAAAAGAGATTAGAAATAACAAGAATTTTAAACGCTACACCTTAAAATAATAATTTGTTTTATTTCATATTATGTAACAAGTATAAATAATAAATTTGCTAAATTATAAATTTATAAATTCAGATAATTCATTTTCAATATTTTTATTGAATGTTATTTGATATTCATCAGGATCATTATCGCATTATTTATCTTTTAGGCTTTGCATTAAAATTGTTTCTTTTGTAATCTGTAATTTTGTCAGTTCCAATTTTTTTATTACAACCAACCTAGAGTTTCTGCTCGAGAAGTCCGATCTCAAGATTCTCGAGAAAGAATTGCAATTTTGAACTCTCGAATTCTAGAGAAAAGATATTTCCACATTTTCGAGATTCCCATTTCTCGTGACAAATTGTCGAGAATCTCGAAATTTAACAAACCACCATAAATCATTCAATATTATTATTTTTAGTATTTTTTACTTAACAAAAATTGTTAATGTCAATCTGCATCACTTTCTGATTGTTAAATCTAGATGTCGATGCAAACAGTAATACCTAATACGAATTTGGGATAATATTATGTTATTTGTTATAAATATATTGGGAAAACTTATTTTCATTTCTATGGCAAAATAACCTTAGATCACCAAAATGAAGGCTTTTAATCTAATAGACTGAGAGCTCGCGACAGCCAGACCTTCGTTATTTTATAAAAGCTGAAAGTTTCTCTGCGCATACCCTCTATTCAGGTAGGAACGATAAGTGACATATGAAGTTTGGATCATAGTGGTTTTGGCAGGGAGCAGGTTCCAAAGGGGCCTCCAAAGTTTCGTGAAAGTATAAAAGCTAATTTTTTATATATTATTCAGGATAGTATTAGAAGTCACGTCACCCAATGCCAGTCACTTACTATAGTGGAAACCCCCTGCCAGACACCCTTAAACTTTAAAATTTAAGGGTGTCTGGCAGGGGGTTTCCACGATAGAAAGTGTCTGGCATTGGGTGACGTGACTTCTAATACTATCCCGAGTAATATATAAAAAAATTAGCTTTTATACTTTCACGAAACTTTGGAGGCCCCTTTGGAACCTGCTCCCTGCCAAAGCCACTATGATCCAAACTTCATATGTCATTAATTGTTCCTACCTGAGTGGGGGGTATGCGCAGAGAAACTTTCAGCTTTTATAAAATAACGAAGGTCTGGCCGTCGCGGGCTCTTAGTCGTTAATGTTTACCATAGCAATTGATGAATGGACAAGCTTTTGCAAGCGTAGATATTTGAACGTACATTTGTATTATATTAATGGGAAATCGGAAAACCTAGGATTGATGCGAATTGAAGGTTCATATCCAGCTGAAAAAGCCGACAAAAATTATGTGCCAGATATTGTTTTCCCTACAAGCGATGAGCCACTGTAATGTTGAAATACGGCAAAATATCTCCAGCTTACCAACAGTTATATTACAGTTATGGGAAACACCAAGCGATAATGTCAATATTTTATAAAGAAAATGAAACCAGTTAAAAAGTCAGTGAAAGTGAAGCTTTCAATAATCAATAGTGATTCCAATTCAGTTGTACAAGAAAATGAGTTTTTAGCTGCCAATATAGTATTGAATCAAAATACGAGAAACGATTTAAAAAATTTGGGTTATTGTAAAATTATTTAAAAACTCGCCAGTGCGCAATGCTATTTTGCAAAATTATATAAAAAAATTGAATGAAGAGAAAAACGAGTTGCCATTACTCCTGGATTGCAAAACTAAACGGAATTCTATTGAAACCATGGTTGAACGGTATTTGCCAGTCAAGCCAACAGTTTAAAAAACTTTAAATCTTCTAAATTTAAATCATTTTTGGAATACTAAATAAGATTATGTAGTTGCTTTAAATATTTTGAGTGCCATTCAACCAGCCACAAAATCAATAAAAGCGTTCAACCGCCAGGCTGGCTCATTATTATCTGCAGAGGGAATCCTAAAATTTATATTCAAATCTCTACGGAAAAACAATTCCGAAATAAGCTTAAATTTTTTATTTGAAATACAATCTCAAATTTTTAAAGGAAGAGATAACTCAATAAATTCGTTATTGAAATTTCTTCACAATCCAAAGATAGTCAACCCGAGGAAAATTATTTTTTTCTATTTGCTCTAAAAGCGAAATTATTAAAACTGCCAAAAAAAATCTCGAAAATTATTTAAAGAACCTGAAATTGATTCTTCTAATTACAATGAAAGCATTACATATATCGACGAATGATATCAACGAAAGCGAAGAGCTTATATAGCCATCGGACTCAGAATTAGAGGAAAAGGGTTGCGTTGAGTTAAATTTAGAAGTATTCGTGAGAGTTTGAGAACGGAGTCAACTATAAATGACAACTACCGTTCACTATCTAAGGAAATGAATATATTTGAAGCTACTGTTAGATCACTTTCAATTTAAACTTCTAAGAAACACTTTAATTTTGATAAAACCTACAGACACTGAAAACAAGAGAAATTTTTCTATATCTGGAAATTTTGAAAGTAAACGAAGGGTTACTTTTCTTGTTAAAATTAATTTTTAATAATTCTCGAGAATCTCGAGAAATTCAAATAATTATTCCCAATTTCTCGAGAAACACAATCACTGATAAACTCGGGCTTCTCGAATCTCAAGATTTATAAAAGGTCGATAAATCAGAAACTCTACAACCAAACTTTGCAGTTCAGGTGTTGTAAGATTTTGTGTTTTTTCAGAATTTAACAGAAATTCTTTACTTTAATTTTTGATGTTGTCATCTCTTTTAAAACAATATTATCTGTTTTTGACAGCCCAACTGTTGCAGCACCTGGTGCTTTTTGAAAAACAGGGTCTTCATCAAACTGCATAAGCTCCATAAAATCCTTCTCCCATGGCAACAGTTTTATTAGCTTATTGTTGTTTGCTTTTTATCGGTTTTCTTTTTTATCTCCGTTTTCATGTTGTTTAATTTATTTTTAAGTTTAATGATATCTTGTGTTTTCACTGTTTTCTTTCTAAGATCAATTTTAAAACTTTTCCAAGCATTTTCTTTGGATTTAGTTAAATTGGTGGTCATGCCACGATTTAATAAAATAGAGAAGTTCTTTAAAACAGAAACGAAACTTGAGCGTTCATCGTTGCCTAAGCCCGATTCTTCCTCGTCACCTGACATATTGGACACATTTTATTTTATTATTATTTGTCAATTGATTAAATTGAATTTATTATATGCTTATGCCACTATTTTGTATTTAAATTAAATGATATGTTTATTCAAAAAATATGTATTTTGTTTAAAATTATTGGTTTGTTTACTTTTCGACAGCAAATCACCTAGGTAACAATAAAAAAATATACATTTATACATATACAAAATATACATGATCTATCTTCTATAATAAGAAAACAAAGTTCGTTTTAAATACTCAGATTGCTTTGATCGTATTTTTTTCTATTAGGAAAATTTTCATATTCGAATTTTCACAAATTTCCAATACTACGAAATGGAATTTGCACCAATACTGTACGTCCCATACAAGGTTGTACAACTGGTCCAGTGATGGTCCATTACTAGCAGCCAGTAATGCAGCAATTTGCGAGTACTGGCAACCACGACTGGGCCATTAACATAATTTTACTGGATGATAACTTCGGACAATAAATGGTTGCCATTCATGGGCCAGGAAAAAACAAAAGCAATGGCTCATACCAGGTTGTAGAGTTGGCCTAGTAACGGGCCAATAATGATGACCAGCATTGTAGTAATGACCAAATACTGGCAACCATGACTAAGCCGTTAAAAAAAATATACATTATTATCACATGTAAATTTAAATAAATTAAATACAAACTATGTAATTTAAAGTAAAATAAAAATGACGGAAAAAATTTCAAAACTTTCCATACAACTGGTTCAGTTGCAAGAATGGCTGAGTAATGGCAAACATAGCTGCCAGTACTCCGTCATTAAAAAAAAATATAAAATAATGTTTTCATACATAAATTTAAATAAATTATTTACAAAATAATTAAAATTAAATGGAAAGGAAAATAAATTAAAACATATACCAACCTTTTCTATATTATTATAGTCTTTCAACCGACAAGGCGATAACTATACTATATATGTGAAATTTTTCAAACTATAACTCTTAGAAAAATGACATAGATTGGCAAATTCATGGCTACACTACTGGCCCAATAACAATACCTAATTAATGTTAACCATTAACGCTTGACCATTCAAAGTAAACTGCAGTGGCAATTTTCTATAAACGGTATATTGGCCGATTCATGTTTCCAGTAATGGTACGATAATAATAGCCAAGCAATATTTACCATTCATGGGCCATTGCTTGGCCATTCAAAGGTAACAATATACTGGCTATTTTCTGTAAACCATAGATCGGCCGATGAATGGTTCTAGTATTGGCTCAATAACAGTAGCCAAGTACTGTTAACCATTGATGGGCCAGTGTTTGGCCGTATGTCAATGTCTGGCAAAACCTACTTGGAACGTATCTAATATGCAAATACATATTATATCATATACAGCTGCGAAAATTTTGTATGTACTGTGAATGTAGAAAAGTGGCTATACCAAAACCGTAAACTATATGCCATTTATGATGAAAAACCTGAAAAAATCGAAATTTGAACTTGACCATTTTTGATTTTCCTTAAACTTGGCATATAAGGAGTATAGACAAAATAAAAAATACTATTTATTTTACATTTTTTTTTCAAAAGCTTTATTTAAGCATAGGCAAAATGAACATTTTGTCAATCCGATGTAACTTTGAAGAAATTTGTAAATAAAAATATTTTTATTCGAAAAAAATATGATCAAAGCAATCTGAGTATTTAAAACAAACTTTGTTTTATTATTATAGAAGATAGATCAAAAATGTATATTTTGTTTATTGTTACCTAGGTGATTTGCTGTCGAAAAGTAAACAAACCAATAATTTTAAACAAAATACATATTTTTTGAATAAACACATCATTTAGTTTAAATACAAACTAGTGGCATAAGCATATTATAATAAATTCAATTTAATCGATCGACAAAAAATAATAAAATAAAATATGTCCAATATGTCAGGTGACGAGGAAGAATCGGGCTTAGGCAACGATGAACGCTCAAGTTTCGTTTCTGTTTTAAAGAACTTCTCTATTTTATTAAATCGTGGCATGACCACCAATTTAATTAAATCCAAAGAAAGTGATTGGTAAAGTTTTAAAATTTATCTTGAAAAGAAAGCTTACAACACCTGCAGCCAAATTCTGTAGCTGTGAAGCGGTGAAGTTATAAAAATTTCTTCGTTTCTTTTCATTAAAAAACTTATCACTTCACCGCTTCACAATTACAGAATTTGGCTGCTGAACTGCAAAGGTTGGTTTTAATAAAACAATTGGAACTGACAAAACTGCAGATTACAAAAGAAACAATTTTAATGCAAAGCCTTAAAGATAAAAAACGCGATAATGATCCCAATGAATATCAAATTACATTCAATGATAATATTGAAAATGAATAATCTGAATTTATAGATTTATAATTTAGCAAATTTATTATTTATACTTGTTACATTATATGAAATAAAACAAATTATTATTTTAAGGTGTAGCGTTTAAAGTTCTTGTTATTTCTAATCTCTTTTGCTGGCCTTGCATCATACAGGTTCACTTAAACTGGGTTCATTTGGCATTTCACTTCATTTAAAATTTGGGCAAAATGGCGGGGGTCTTCCGAACACCTCTAAGTTTAATTCTTGAACAACTTCTAATCCAGGCTTATCATCTTAAGGAAACTTGGTATAAAAGGTGTTAGTACTGTGGCCAATATTTCTGCATACCAACTTCCAGTTTTTCACTTCCGGTTAAAAAGTTTTTTTCAGGTGTTCATCCCTACTGTAACCTACAATTACCGATCGATTGTCATGAAACGTTAGTAAAAGCTTTCAAGTAACATGAAAAAGATTTTATCAGCTTTTGGATTACATTGGATAAAAGCTTGGGGTGTCCACCATACAACAGGTGGTTTTTTCCACCATGTTTTTTATGTATACTGGGAGCATAATAGATTCGTTCGTGTATGAATTTTGATGACACTTTGGAAAAAATCGCAAATAGGTATGGCAAAAAACTGATTAGTTTTTGAGCGATAGTGAACAAAGTGGTGGGGGGTGTCCCATACACCTGTTTTTTTAAAAGCTCAATAACATATGTACCTGATAATCGAATTAGATGAAACTTGGTACATAAGCATTTGGTACGGTTCACAATAGTTCTGCATCCCAAATTCCGGTTTTTAACTTCGGGTAAAAATTTTTTTTGTAATTTTTTGAAGTTTTTTCTGTGCCTTTATGCACACTACAGCCTACAATAATGAAGTGATTATGATGAAACTTATGAAAAAGGTTCCAATTAGTGTGAGAAGATAATTATCATCTTTTGGAACATATTAATTGAAGTGGGGGGTCTACCACATAACTGCAGACTTTTCACAATTTGTTTTTAAAATTTGTTGGGAACATATACAGACTTCATTCATTAATCACTTTTAATGACACTTTGAAAAAAGATGAAGATTTAAATCACAAAGAACTGATTAGTTTTTGGACAATGTTGGGATAGGTGGTGGGAGCCCACACGCACAAATGTTTATTGTTTCAAAGTTTGTTGGGAGCATACAATATTCGTTGATGAATTTTGAATGAATTTTGATGACACTTTAGAAAAAGATGCAAATATGTATGGCAAGGAACTGATTAGATTTTTAGCGATAGTGAACAAAGTGGCAGGGGTCCGCCGAGCTTCTGTTTTTTTGGAAGCTTAATAACATCCGTATCTGATAATCGAATTGAATGAAACTTGGTACATACACATTTAGTACGGTTCACAACAGTTCTGCATCCCAACTGCCGCAGTTTGTTACTTACGGTTAAATTTTTTTTTTACTTTTTCTCGTACAATAGAATTGATGTTTGTTGGAATACTACTGCTTTCTTTAATATTTTTATTATTAGAACTACGAAGTCCATAATATTGGTTAGCTTTTAATTAAAGTATTTTATGGATATTAGCTCATTATATATCCAGAACACTATGTTTCCAGAACTGTGGTGAAGTCAACCTATGCATCAGCGTCGCAATATTTTTTTAGTATTTTAATCTGAGACACTGAATAGATTCACACAACGACCAATTTTCGTATTCGCTGTTAAAAAAACTACTATAAATATATGAGACGCATGGTAGTTATAACTCTATTTACTTCCTTTATGTCTTTTAAGGAATTTTTGGAAAACTATTATT
Organism: Diogma glabrata; assembly: GCA_963693315.1. Classification (NCBI taxonomy): domain Eukaryota; kingdom Metazoa; phylum Arthropoda; class Insecta; order Diptera; family Cylindrotomidae; genus Diogma; species Diogma glabrata. Next base: position 110,835,780 of record OY856188.1, read on the forward strand.
CATCGCATTGAGTGATCAGTTTTTGCTAATTTGTAGATTTTTGAGAACAACCTTCTGAATTGAATGTCAACATAATATAATTCAGTATCTATTCGAATAAAATATAAACAACCACGTTGAAAATAGTACGAATTTAATAGTACATTATGATGCTAGGACGTAAAGCTAAAGATTTTGGACGGATGTGGAGTTTGCAAATCGAGGCGCTAGCCGAGATTTGTACCCACATTAAGTCCAAAATAGCTTACGTCCGTGCATCATATACTATTTTTTATTCGCCAAAAGCTAAATATTTTAAGAAAATTTGTTTATTCTAAATTAAAATTATAAATTTTAAAATAAAACTATGTGGAACAAGTAACCTTTGACAAAATATTTAATATTTTTTCCAAATTATTGTGTAGCAATGACAACAAATGATAACAACTATTTTAATTGGATAACGAAATTTTGAATTTGAGGGTTGCTGTGATAAAAATTTTTCTTTTTCTTAGAACTTAAACAAATTCAAATGCTTTTTACTTTTTTGGACGTAGCTATGACAACAAAATAAATAGTTGAAAAGTGATACTTTAAAGCCGCAAATCACAGTAATAAAGTAACACTTTAATATATAGGCGAATAAAAACAGAATTGTATCGTATGTTTTTATTTACTTAATTTTAATCTTTATCAAAATGTTTAAATAGAATATGAATTTAACTGTTTAAACGTTAAAAAATTTCACTTCATATTTGCGGGTGATTCTCCAAAAACCTAACAATATCATGTCCGAGTAGAATAGCACAAAAATGGCTTGACATAGAAATTTTTTTTTTTTTTTAAATTTTATGAAAGAACTTCTCCTATGTATTCCTATGCATATAATAGTACATTATATACCGAGGTGATAAAGTAAATTTTCTACATTGAGGTGGATATTAATTCGCGAGAAACGAAGTTTCGAGCGAATTAAGCACCGAAATGGAGAAAATTTTCTTCACCGAGGTTTATATACTATTTTTCTTACTACTTGATATAAAAAATGCACTAAAACTCTTAATTATTCACAAAATAAAATGTCAATTAATAAGCAAATGGTGAATAAATAAAAATTTTGATTTTGTGAAACATTGTGTATCATATCATTGGATTGCGTATTGGATATTTATTATTCAGGGCTGCTTAGAGAGAAATTTATTTTCAATGAATTTTCTTAAAACTATATAAAAATCACATATGCTTTGCATTAAAAAATATAGCTTTTATTTATTTTTGACATGAATTGAATTGAATTGAAAATCTGTTCAATATTGTTGAGTCAAATTTAGAATTTTTTTAGTCTACAACTCACAACTAAACTAAATTTCTACAGAATTCTGTTTAACACGAATTAAAATTTCAAATAAACTAAACTATAGTTGCAAAGAAATTTTTGCATTCATTCATTATTTATTATTATTAAAATAAAATCAAAACGCTTATTATTTTTTAATATATTATTATTATTTTAAGAAGAAACTAAAAAAATTCAAAGAACTCAAAATTCATGAACTCAATTAACAAACGAACAAAAATTATATTTTCATTATTTACTAAGGTGCTAAAATACTTATTATTAGGTGTGGGGAATAATTATTAGTAACCTTAGCTGAGAAAAATACCTTTTGCCTTGGGTTTTTGAGTAAATAATTGAAATTTCTCATACAAGTAGTAAAAAAAAAATATTACTCTTTTCATATTACAGTTTCCAATAAATTTAAATTCCCTTAATGTAGTCTAATATTAATACATATAGAACTACAAATTGGCCAAGTGTCAGCCAGTGTTGCCAGATCGCGGGATTTTTTCTAGTTTGTGGGATATTTTATATAAAACGGGAAAGCGGGTAAAAACTTGGAAAATGCGGGATTTTTCACATTTAATAGTAAAAAGCGTTTTAAATAAAAACTTATTTTGAAATGGTTGCACCAACCTCTTACGGATTAATAATAAACACTTTTATTAATTAAATTCATTCGCTGATGCTAATGTTTTAGCCTTTAACACTCGCAACACATGTATTTCAATGGATATCTGTCGTTGACAAAACGTTGCTGTACAAATTGTACGAGTTGTATACGAGTTGTATACTACTATTTCTTTCCATTTTGATCGGAAACTTTAATGTGAACTCGAATTCGACACTCGTTTGCGCTGCTGCTTTAAACATTCAGATTCGTGATGTAAGGGTTATTATTTTGCCCTCGTAGTGCTTTATTGTACAAAATACATAACCAAAAATATAGAAACGGTTATAAAGTTTATCTATAGAAGCTCAAAAACCCTTTTATTGTGATCCCGTATTCTGATAAAACGTTTCAATTATCAAATAAATCTATTATAAGTATTACCTTAAGCATTAATAAATGCTAATAAGTATTACCTTAAAAATTTTCCAGTTTATACTTTTAAGTAAAAGGTTTCTATTATTCACAGAAATGTGAGTAAATACTTATACTTAAAAGTATTACCTTATACTTAAAAGGTAATACTTTTAAGTAAATACTTATTTTTATTCACTTCACCCTATGTTATACGTTTTGTATTTTTAATATAATATTTTTACATTTGTTTAATAAACGTTTTACAATGGAAAAGCTATCCATAATCATAAAAAAACTAAACTCGCCATTTAAACTACATATTCAATCAACATCAACACAAAACAAATGATAAATACGAATATTGAAAAGGTTTAGATATTTTTAAATTCTGTACTAAATGGGTGCGTTTATATGAGAATCGAAAATTTTACGAAATATTTCAATCATACATCAATCAAAAAATTTGTCGTAATATTTTCGATTCGAATAAAAATTTCCGATCAAATTCAATCATACCATACCAGGCTTTTGACCGGAAAACTGTTTCATTTTAACCAGACGGTCTACCTAGAGACAGTAAACAGGAAATCAAATGGTTAGTTATCAATTACTTTGTACAATTTGGCCTTGAAAATATTTTAAAAGCTAAAAGAATAGTCACTACTGATACGGTAGATTGCGCCATAGCGATATAAAAGTCTTGGCATACCCCACGTTGATACGATCCTTCAGCTAAAAATCTTAATGTCGTTGCTAGTTTTAAAATTGGTGGTATGGCATCTATTTTTTGAATAAGGGAAGTGAGGTCAGTTAAAATATCCTTAAATAGTTGCTTAGATACTCTGAATAGCTTTATGAAATAAAAAACATTAACATTTAAAATTATTATAAAATGACCAACATAAATCAATTTGAATTATCTTTTATTTGGCATGTCAAGCACGTTTGAACTATCACGTAACCGCTTCCTACTTATATTTAACGCAGTTAAGCCATCGTCTGATCCATCATCACTTTGTACAAAAACTCTGATGCTTGTAAACATCATTATCACAAAATATATCACAAAATAAATAATTTATACTATAAATATTTATATTTTGTTTTTTTATGTTTTTTTTTTTTTGCCATTTTTTATGGAGCTTTTACTACAAGTGTTCTTTTGTTACACTTCAAAATGCTCCTACTTATTTCATTTAAATTACAAATTTAATTATTATCTGGCATTTGTTTATTTAACTATTGTATGGTTATAAAAATTTTTTGTAAATTACTGTATACGATTTTTATTTGTTTTTGATTGAAATAAAGATTATTATTATTATTATTATTAAATATTTATTTATTTAGTAAAATATTTATAGCAAACAAAACATAAACTAATAATTTTATTAAAAAAAAACTAACACACACTGACAGTTATCAGTTAAATAAAATTAGGGTTGTATGTAATCGATATCGAATATTCCATAATTGATATTTTTGAAACTATCGAAACTCTTGATATAATCGAAAAAAAACACTATCGAAAAAACCATAATAAACCCATGTGCAGTTTGAAATATGTATAATCTTGTTGAATCATCATAAAAACGCATATTTTCCAATATTTACATATTTCAAAATGCAAAATGTAATATAGGTTTATGTTTAAAGGAAAAGAATAAAAGCAATAAACCTGTTTTTTATTCAAATTTTTTTAGTTTTTACACAAAAAAGTGTCTTTTATGGGAAACTTTGCGTACTTTCCTTTTCTGCCAGCTAGATAATCGTTCTAGACAGCAAACAGGAACTAAACTAATTGATAAATAATAAGAAGTGTAGAATTTTCTTTTGAATTTGCCAGTTTCGGAAACAATCTAAATGAAATCTGAAAGTAATCGCTTGAAAAAAATTAAGACTTTTCATTTTAGTGTTTTTATTTTAAAATATTTTTTATTTGTTTAACAAAAGATTATTTTAAAAAGATTAATGGCTAAAATAATTTTTATTTATTAATAATAATGTGTGAAAAATAACTGAATCGCAAATTTCGAAAAGGGCTCATCTTGAATATTTGAAATTTAAGAGGAGATACAAAAAACGAAAAAAAATTCTTTTGAACAGTTCGAATTAAGAAAGCATTTTTCTCTAACTGCTAATAGTTGTGTTGCATCAGTACATACTAAAACAGTTTTTTTGAATGCAAGTGTGTCGGGGAAAACGGCTGTTACAGTTTTATGAGATGGGACCTTTTCGAAATTCATCCAATGAATTAGATGGTTTTAGTAATAAAGCGACATTATGAAAGAATGTGTATTATTAAAAAAAACATTTTTATTATTTTATTATAGGTTTCATTTTAAATTTAATTTAACGGCTGCTCTACCCTTTACAATGCGTCCACCGATAATTAATGTCGTTTGCAATTGATTCTGGGTTCTTACAGTATCAATACTAAAGATTTGTATTATTCTGATTTTTGGCAAAACTATGAACTTCAATTAAATCATAAGTATCAAATAATAAGTAAATTACTATTTTAGAATATGCCTTTTGCTTAACAGATTATTAAAACCCCATTTCAACGTCATACTCTTTTTTCAACTATAAAAACCAGATATGAGACCTTCTCATAAAACGTCGGTCTACATGTTTACATAGAAAAAAGCGCAAAAGTCTACTTTGAAAAAAATCCGAGTTGAGCTCTTTTCGAAATTTGCGATCCAACTATAATAATTATATTTTATAAATTTGTATTTATACAGTTGTAATTGGAAAAACCACTCGTTTTTAATAACTCTCAAACTAAGCAGTTCACTTTTCGAAAAAAGTCCACCAGTCCACTTTTTTCGATTTTTCTAGACCAAACTCGATTCCTTACAAAAAAAACTTTTGTTTTACTATCTCCTTATATAGATAAAATATAGAAAAATATAGAAAAAAACAATATTTGAAATTTTTTTGTTATAATCAGGTGTGGAAAACACATTGAATAACTGTAGAAAATTTCAAGTTGATAGTACTTTTAGTTTGTGAGTAAAGCTGACTTTAACATCCGCTAAGATAAGAAATTGAATAAGTTTTTTTATCATCGCAACATGTGACCGCAAATATATAAACTTTCATGTTCATATCTTTGCGGTCATGTCCATTCTTTTTCGTAAATATTTTTTTTTTTGTTGTTTTATACAATTAGTCAATCATAGCAATATCGTAAATACATATAATCTCTGATTGTGTAAATAAATATATAAATTCTGTTTGATGTCTGGACCGAATAGGCTAAGAACATAGGCTATGTTTCCATTAATTTTCAATACGAATCGTTATTTCCTTCGTGTGCACTAATATAATTTATCCGTTTGTATTTTGTAAATTGTAACTGTGATTAGTTGGTTATAAGCGGAATTAGGTTTATTAATTCTTTGGATGTGACTGGTTAGTAGTTTTGTTCAATCAAAAATAATACTTTTAATTTTCAATGTAGATATTTATTTATACGTAATAGAGTAATAGACGAATATTCGGCGTGCGGTGAGGATCATTAGAAGGTGAGTATAATTGAATAAATATAAAATCGAGTTAATTTAAAATGTGTAAACCGTTAACTCACCTTTTATATTAAATTATTTGAAATGTGTTTTCCTCACTGAGAAAGTCAGCGATTCATAAAACATTATTGTACATTATACAAATTTCCAAAACTTGTTTTAGTGTTAAATAGCTTGAGCAGATCATTATCAAACAATTTTTATAGAAATAAATTTATTTATATCAATACTTTGAGGTGGGTTGAAAGTTTAATTTAAAATTGTCCCCTGATCGGTATAGTGGTAAAATATATATGAGTTATCACATGTATGACTAGTAAATTTAAGTTTCTGGGTATCGTTTCTCGATTCAAGTATTAAGGGCAGTAAGAGTGTTTTGCCGATTGAGGATATATGTTTTGAGATCGAGACGAAGTCGAGATCTCTAATGTATCCGAAATCGGCAATACTCTTAATGCCCAAAATGCTTATTATATTATTTGCACGATCAATAACAATTCAATTAAAATTCATTTCTAAGTATTAATGTTTTAAAGAAAATTTCTTACAATTTCATTTCAAAATAGTAAGTTCTTTCACCGTAATCCTATAGGTTTTTTTTGTTGCAAAACTAACTTTTATATAATATTTTTTCCAAATAAATTGCGTTTTAATCTTTTAATTGCAATATTTTTAAAAGAATATTATTAAAAGTTGAAGCTAGTAAATTGCGCTACATAACAATTTAAATAAAAATCAATTTTATTCACAATGTGGGGACTCCCTCTCCCTCTCATAGTCTTGACATGCTTTTTGCTTCAATGAGAAACTATTTCCACAATTTATATCTTCAATTTGCCAGAACCGTTGGACTTGATCATGTAACTCATTAATGTTACAACAGAAAAATGAACTAGGAATTGCCGTTGTATTAAAAGAATTATTTATTTTACCACAAACAATATACCCAAATTTAGTATTTCTAAAAGGTAGCAGTTCTTTTGTAATAATTCTACTCTCAGAAGAATTGACAATGTCGAAAAATATTTCAGCACCAATTAGCATATCTAACTCTTGGGGAACGAAAAATTGTGGGTCTTCTAATTGCAATGATGCAGGGCAATTTTGAACAACAAACTGCACAGGATACAAAGGTAAATTGTTTGAAATCTTAGGTAAAACTAAAAATTTTAAATTGGCTTGAAACTGCGAAACTCGTAATTCAATGGATAAATCCACTTCATTATCTACAAATGAAATTTTTTCGTTGATACCAGAAATGGGAATATTTACACGTTGTCGAGATACTCGTAGTTTTTGGCAAAACGAATTCGTATTAAAATTTGATTGAGATCCCTGATCTAATAATGCTCGACATGGAAGTCTAATACCTTTTGAACTTTCAGTCCATATAACCACCGTCGACAACAAAATCTGTGAAACTGAATGTAAATTTACACTGGGCATAATGCTGCCATCTACAACGGGTTCTTGTACATTAGAAGAACCAATGGATATCAAACTAACTTTTTGGCTCGAAATATTTGATATGTCTTTTTCAATTTGAGTTGATTGTCTGTTTTAGAAGCATCATCTGTATTATCTGGAAAACTGGGTTTTTTGTACTGATAATGCAATAGTGCATATAGGAATTGCAATCCCGACCCATTTTTATAATCCCGCAATCCCGGAATTAATTAAAGAAAATTCCGGGACTACAGGATTGTCATATTTGCAGGGATTTATCAATGAAAACACCGAATCCTGTTATCAAGTTTTGTTGATTTGTAATTTTTTTATTTTTGGTCATATGCAATGAGATCATATACCATTGGCAATAGCAATGAGATAATACTTGTCAAGATTTATATCATAGGGGTGCTTGCGGATAAACTCTATTCAGTCCACGATAGCACTGTAATGGAGGCTTAAGCTAGCTGCAGCCTGTGGGGACGAGAATAATAACCTGCTGCTCCAGTACAAATAATCAGTATAGTACGCGTTCGAGTCAATACGGATCAAAAAAAGAAAGCAAGTGGACAGAGAAGACTCTGGCGACCCCGTTCGGGTTGAACCTACGACCGTCACGTCCCCCATTATTTTAATTTTCCTTGTCGTTTATTTATTTATTTATTTTCCCCATAGTGTCAATAAATCCCACTTTTCTATTCCCTGGTCTCGCCTAGCCCTTCATATCTTCGCTTTCCCATCAAACGGTAAGAGTAAATTCTTTTCCTTCCTACTCACTACAGTTTCTGCTGAAATCACCAGCCGTCACTGTAAGCCAGCGAAAGGCTTTTCGTTTCACCGCTCAATTCACCGGTTACCACATTCAGATGATTAAATAAAAAAAACTCCAACAACAAATAGCGTAGAGAGGTCATATATTTCTCAAGACAAAAATAATAATTTGTAATATCTAGATTCTAGCGTACAATAATAGTTTCACGCTTCTACGTGAATTAATTTGAGAAATTCTAAGCAAACATTGATTTAATAAATTTTCCGTGATAATTCATTAATTTGTTAGCGAGAAAAAAACTTTTTTCTACAATTGTTGTGAAAGTCAAATTTTCTACCATGAATTTGATAAAAAGTAGGCATTGAAAATTAATCTTCCCAAATGACGTGTAGAAAGTACTTTCTGCACGGATTTGCCGTGTAGAAAGTACTTTCTGCACAGTTGTGTTTACATTGGAAAAATAACTGGAAAATAAATCTACAAAAAACATATTCAATGCAATATTTAAAGTGAATCGAATTTTATTATAAATCAAATTATTCATAATTATAGATTAAACATTAACAATAAATTATAGTTTTAATTGAAATTTATTTATTAATATTTATTGTGATGTTGCATTAAGTACATGCACTAATATTTATCCCCTCAGTCGTATTTTTAGCAGCCTTAACAATTGTTCTATTGAATTCCATAACTGATTCCGCTGCACTTCCAACAATGGAGTTACTACCGCGACCTATATTTTCATTATCCATTGCGATATTGTCACTTGCAGGGGCTCCAGTTATTTTCTCACACACAGATATTTTATTTTGAATGGAGCTGTCGACATAGCTTTCCGCAACAGCAGAGGATTTCCATCCGCCATGCCTCTTGAGTGTTAAATTTTCTCCACCCGCATCTGCGAGTAACGTAGCAGATGTTCGTCTGAAACAGTGCCCTGTATATTCATGCAAATTTGGAAGATTTAAGTAGCTCGCAATTTTTAGTGGAATTTTTCCAAATGTATTTATTCCAATAGCTTGCGAAGTACACTTACCATTCCGATAGTTAACAAAAAACCTGTTATGAGTGGTGTTTGCAGTGCGAAGATTTCTGTATTTACGATAAACTGAGATCCAATCACCAACCCCATTAGAAACAGTAAACGTTCGAGTGATGTGAGTTTTGGTGTCTGGCACCTGTACAATTAATATATTTTCCTTATCCTCAATATGATCCAACATCATTTTCAGTAGCTCCTCCTTTCGACAGGCTCCAGCGATACCCATTATAAGAGCAATCTTTAATTTGAATTTTTTGAATATTAATATTAATTTTATACATTTAAATATTAAATAACTACCTTCATCATCAGAAAATCTTTGTCTGGTGCTTCATTCACAAACTTATTTATATCTTCTCTAGAAAATGTTCTAGATTTTTTAGCAACATAGCCCACTGATTTTCTTTTCAACAATGCAATCAACTTATGATATTTAGAGATATCGACGTTGTCTTCTAAAATAAGTGTACTCTTTAACATAGAGCACATTGACCATAAAGTGGATGACTTGAAAATGTTTGATTTTTCTGAAAAATAAGCCAAAAGAACATTCTCCATAATTTTCGTGGCTTTTTTCTCTACACACCATGTCAAGAAAGCTTCTCGTTCTTTTCTATATCTAGTTTTAAATTTTTCAGGTAGAAGTTCCAAACAAACATTTTTAGCTGCCTCAGCAATGTCTGGAGGAGTTCCAATGATAACCTCTTCATCACTTTCACTGAAATCACTATTCATTTTCACCGATTTATTTTTAGAACGTTATTCAAACAAAATCAAAAACGATATGGGAAAATTTTTGACAACAATAAATCATGACATACTTGATATAGTATAAAAAATGAAAATTTTAAAATCTACATTAGTTTATGGTATTAAATATTTGTATAGTATATGACTATCGAATCTTGCAATTGTAGAAAAAATAGCGTGTATGACTCGTGTAGAAAGCACTATTGCAGTACTCATGTGAATGCAGCCCTCGACTAGCGTCTCGTGCTGCAAATTTCACACTCGTACTGCAATTGAATAGGGTTCATTCTACACTCATTATACAATATACTATTGTTAAACGGTACAAACTCGTATTTATTTATTACACGAATTAGAAGGCCCTACCGTAATCAGTATACGATATTTCCAAATTTTTGGTTTATTTTGATAAGCGCAGAATCACTTTTCATTTAAAATACCAATTAAGAAACTGAACATTAGTCTTTATATAATATACGTTTTAATTATAATAATTTAACACAAATGTTTAGACATTACATAATATTCGTTTTAATTATAATAATTTAACAAAAATGTTAATTCAATTTAATTTAAAGGACGCCAACAAACAGACATATATTAATTTTTTTGTGTTTTTGGTGATCCAGAGGCAACGCACTCCTAAGTGACTTACGATATCATGACCAGCATAGGTCTTTCTAATTCTTTAATTTCATCTATCATTCACTTTAGTGATTCAGTATCTCAAAAAAAAAATTTGCTAAACCGGTATAAACTCGTTTGCGTGACCTATAAGGTCTTACCTTGGGCATTATGAATTATTTTAACTTTAAGAGATGCAATATAACATCACCGACTATACAATTTAAATTCGTATATGCCTTCAGGAGTCGCACCTCGGATATTTTAAAACATTCTTCGAATTTGGTTTTAATAATTTAACACTAAATTTATTATTAGTAACACTCACAAACATGCAATAATTATTTTTTTTTGTTTGACCCTGGTCATCCAGTGACAACACCACACTTCTAATCACAGAATGACAGCAAATAATATCAGACTAAGAGACTTTGCTGGTTTGTTTGTTGTACCGTCACAAACATATAAACTTTTACTAAATTGCACTAGTAAATTGAAACTAAATAAAAAAAATGAACCAATTAAACTATTTAATACTAATAAATTGACTTTAATTAAAATTTCACTACTTAAATTAAGAACCAAAACGTGAATTTAAAAAAAGAAAACCATTTTTTCCTGATATCCACGAGAGAATTGACAAGAAATATAAGAGAAAGAGGACCTCTATCGGCTGGTATTTATAGTTGGTGAAACACATCAAATTCGTTAAGTTTTCGACACACTTCACCAACCACAAACACCAACCGACGGAAAATGAAATTCACCACAGTAGCGGTTGAAATTATTGCAGCATAACAGCGCCTTCAATCGTGTTCCACTCTATCATGATATATTGGCCTATGCCCTTGCAGCTCTTCAGGTTGTACTGAGTAAGTTAGAAAATGAAAGCAACCTATTAGTTCGAGAGTCGACTGTAGTCCCGGGATTCATAAAACACCACGGGCTTGCAATCCCTAAGTATATTATGCATTCTGTGACATACTCTGCAACCTGAAGAATTACAACGTGAAACATGATGACCTAAAAAACAGTTCACGCAGAGTTTAGAATTTTTTACAATTTCTTCCACTCCAACTCAAATTTAGAAATTTTTTACATACATAAATAATGTGATTATCCTTACAATAAAAACAAACTAGATTTGTAGAAACTAAATTAGTATTTATTTCTCGTCGTGGTTGGGAATAATCGAAGGTTTTAACTTCTGAATGAGAAGCGTGACTATTAATTTTAGAGGTAGATGATTGAAACTTATCACAAGTGGTCGCATTTTTCATCGGAGCCATGGATTCCAACAACATTGCATGATCATTCAAAACTTGGTATGTTAATTTTTTATCTTTAGATTTTTTACGAATAATCTGCTTACGTAGAGAGGGATATACTAAATTTTTAATGTGGCATACTAAATAAACATCCCAATATTGAACTGGAATGTTATAGACCAGGGTAGAAGCCTTTAAAAATAATAAAAAGTAAAAAAAAATAATAGTAGGATGAAACCCATTAGAAAAGGAGGAGAATATTATACAAATGAAAGGTAAAATAATTTACGGGCGATCTGAGGTCGGGAAGGGGAAGGGGTGAGTTTTTAAGGGTAAAAAACGGTTTATCTCGATTTCCGACAAAACTAAAAGTCTTATGGAAAAAATTTATATAGCAAAGTTGTAGGTAATAAAAAGATCTAAAACTTTTGTATCGACACTTTTTTCACATAACCTCAAAATTTATGTGAAAAATTCAAAAAACCAAGTTTTTGGTTTTTTATTTTTATCTTTTACAAAAAAGTTTTTTTTTTCCCGAAATTTGGTGAAAACTTACCTTTTTATGTCCCAAATACGCTGTAATTTATTTGATTGGAAATTTTTATTTGTTCACCTTATTTTGAATTAATATCGAAAAAGCACCCTAATTTTCAATCGAAAATTCACCCGTCAAAATATCAGATTTTTTCAAAAAGTTGGTATGCTTTCTGTTCGTTAAAATCTCTACTTTGAGATGGTGAAAAAAAAAATATATTACTATAGTAAATCTTCTCAGAAAATGCAAAAAATGAATTGAATTTTCGATTCAAAAAACCATAGTTTTTGGTTTTTCATTTTTATCTTTTACAAAAAAATTATTTTTTTTTCACAAAATTTGGTGAAAACTTACCTTTTTATGTCCCAAATACGCTGTAATTTATTTGATTTGAAATATTTATTTGTTCACCTTATTTTGAATTAATATCGAAAAAGCACCCTAATTTTCAATCGAAAATTCAATTCATTTTTTGCATTTTCTGAGAAGATTTACTATAGTAATATATTTTTTTTTTCACCATCGGAAAGTAGAGATTTCAACGAACAGAAAGCATACCAACTTTTTGAAAAAAGCTGATATTTTGACGGGTGAATTTTCGATTGAAAATTAGGGTGCTTTTTCGATATTAATTCAAAATAAGGTGAAAAAATAAATATTTCAAATCAAATAAATTACAGCGTATTTGGGACATAAAAAGGTAAGTTTTCACCAAATTTCGTGAAAAAAAAAATTTTTTTGTAAAAGATAAAAATAAAAAACCAAAAACTTGGTTTTTTGAATTTTTCACATAAACTTTGAGGTTATGTAAAAAAAGTGTCGATACAAAAGTTTTAGATCTTTTTATTACCTACAACTTTGCCATATAAATTTTTTCCACAGGACTTTTAGTTTTGCCGGAAATCGAGATAAACCGTTTTTTACCCTTAAAAACTCACCCCTTCCCCTTCCCGACCTCAGATCGCCCGTAAATTATTTTTCCTTTCATTTGTATAATATTCTCCTCCTTTTTAATGGGTTTCATCCTACTATTATTTTTTTTGTTTTCAAAAATTATCGACCCTGGTCTATTAAGGGATTTCGATGAATTATATTGTATTTTAAGATTTGTAATAAATTCCCGTAGTAATTTTAAATATGTTTCATCCTTAAGAGGTTTGAGGAAATATACATTTTGCATATAAATTTCAATTGTTCTTTCGTCATTATCGTAATGATCGATTAAACTACTCCATACCTGCACGTAGTTAGATGAAGTTAAAGATACCCCATTAATAAAATTAAATACGTCGCCGTTGCGTAGACTTTCATTTAGAAAATTTAAATATCGGCGCGACTTTTGTATTATTATGAACCAGTTCCATAAACATTTCTTTAAAACTAATCCAATTCGTATATTTGCGATTTTTATATTCGCGATTTAATATAACCTCTAATTCCGAAACTACATTTGCCTTGAATAGTGTTAAATTTATTTTTATTTCGAGTTAACACCCCTTTAAGACTTATCAAAGACCGTTTGAAATATGTCTCACCCATTTGAATTATCGTAGACAATAATTTAAGATATAATTATAAATTTCAAATATATAACCATATAACATAAGACTATTAAACATAAAACTATATAACATAAGAAACCTCACTAATACTATGTCTTGACGTAGCAATTAATTGACTGCAATTATCGTACACTACAATTAATTGATGCGTGAAGACGAAAAATATAACAATAATTGAAGACTACAATAATTATGTTTTCAACTCAAATTATTCGTTTGGAATATTTTAGTGGCTCCAAATGACGTTAATTTATTGTTATATAAAATGTCAAAATATATTATTAAAATTTTTTTTAAATATTTAGACTATTTTAATAATAAACATTCAATAATAAATTAATATTTTAATAATAAGGACTATTTTAATAATACCGATAAGTATTTTAGTTTGTTATTATAAAAATGTTTTCTGTTTAATTTTTGTTAAATCATTGAAGACATTTTGCTGAAATAATGGTAATAATATAGAGACTTGCGCAACGAAAATTACTTTCAACAGTTTACCGTACAGATTCGAAAAATGTAGTACAAATAATAATAATGAACAAACTGAAATTTAAAATGTATATAGTCAGCTAGTTTTTGTATTGACCACTAAGTGTCAGGTCGAAATAATTGCCTAATAATTTTTATAGTCAAGACTAAAACTAGAATTAATTGACCTGAACAATATATTGCAGTAACCAATTAATTGCAACGTCAAGACATAGTGTTATACTAAATAAAATATAGTTTAAACATTTAAATATTTTAAATGAATAATTTGTTGAATTTTTATAGAAGAATATTTAATCCAATTCTTAATTTTCTACTACCTTTATCCAAAATTTATAGTTGTATTTGTATGTGGTTGAAGAAATATGTAGGCAATGAAATAAATTTTTCGAATTTTTTCGTTGATTTCGTTGAATAATCGTCGTTTATGAACAAAGAACGATGTCGTGGTGATGATCAAACACAAATTCACTAAATGTAAATGGTGTTTACTTTCACATATAATAATTTTTTATTTTTTATTTATAATATAATGTCACGTATAACTTTAAAATACACGATTTTTCTTAATTTGCACTGTCGATCCGGCTCGAAGGACCAAAAATGTTGCGTTGAATTTGTGGACTGTAATAATTTTAAATTTGAAGCAAAACACCACTTTTCTGTTTATGTATTTATTTCTTTATTTTATTTTGTTTTGAAACCAAAATTTTATGTCTATCACCGATGATATTTTAAACGGAAGTGTTTTATTTAAATTTTCTGTGATATTTATTAAACGAAAAAGTATTGCCTGATGAACAATAATCTCCATAATTCGTTTTTCGTTGAGTTTTATTTAGCATTCCATTTTGAATTCAACAGAATATTTGATGATTATTTATGACGAAACTGGACACAACTGTTATGCAAAAACAGAAAACTGATAGGTATATACAATATATAGCGCGTTTTCACAAAAACTTAATTGTATAGTTAAACTTTGATTTATTACACCAGCAGATTAATATCTGAGCATTGACAAACTATTACGAGAAATTAATTTTGACAATTCAATTTACTAAACAAAGTTTCGATAAGGTCCAATAAAAACGCTTCATTTACTATTTTTTAACAAATCAAAACGAATTATATCGATTATTTTTCTCTGGTGGGAAGGAACAGCGAATTATAGTGACTATTTTCGGCCTACTTAATATATTAATTTAAAACTAGAGATATTGAGATAATGTTTTTTTCAACAAGATAACTTTTTTTTATTTATAATTTTGTTTAAAAGATAATTATTAGTTTTTAAATAAAATTTTTTCTACAAATTATTCAATAATACAAAATTATGTAAAAATGCAATTTGCAAATAATAAAAATGTCCGTTTTCATTCATAAATGATTGCATGCTTATGTTTATTTGTCAAAAATAAATTACAAATTTATAACATTTATGCGCCTACTAAGATGATAATATTTAATTTTGTTAGAAGAAAAAATGACAACAAAGGATTATGTTGAATGAAATAATGTTACTATTTCTGTTCGTTAAATTGTCTGCTAAATACAACTCGTCACCAAATGATTGGTCGATTATTTTTCAACATTATCACTCCATTACAGGTTTTGAAAATTTTTAACCATTTGAGGTTAAAAATTTTCAAAACCTGTAATGATCCAGGGTTAACATTGCTTAATTCCGGAGATAGCAGTTTTTACATTGAATACTTTTGGGACCCCTGCTCATTACATAAAATTTTAATTTTTTTAACAATAAGACATATATAAAAAAATCTTCACCCCGACTCGACGATGAGCCTGAATCGTTGTTAAATTTATATTAAGAACATAAACGCACTGTTGGCAGAAGGCCATTACCGTTCCCGACACTCCAATCCATATCTTTTCCTACTCTAACATTGAGTCACTTTGCACGAAGTTAATCACTAAGATATTAAACATCAATAACATTTCCATTAACATATTTTATATTAACAACAAAAAAAAATTCAGGGAAAAGAAACGGTTAAAAAAAACCAAACTTACATTAGTAACTTCAAAGTATAAATATAAAAATTATTTGTCTGAGTATTTATAAATAGTTCTTCTTTTTGTTCCAATTCGTTGCTCGGCGTTACTCTGGATTCCACAAGGATGTTTTTTGTTTTTTTCTGCTTTGATCACGTTGGCGCTTGAAAGGTTACCGGCACCCCAAGGTTTCTGTGTTGCTGTTTTCTTTCTCCTTTGATCACGTTGGCGCTTGTAAGGTTAACGGCACCCCAAGGTTTCTATGCTGCTGTTATTTTTCTGTGTCTTGCTACCGGATATCTTTTTTGTCTTTAATCAATTTGTACCATACTTGATTTGAACCCCACTGACTACTACCGCCCACCGTGCTAATTGCAGTGTCACTGAATTCACTACTTTATTATATTAATTACCTGTGGTTTCAAGACCCATCTACCACTCAAGCATTGTATATTTATTTAATCTCGAAAAACACCAATTTCGTTTGTTTCCGTTTTCTTTTCTTCCACAAGTCGTGATATTCACTTTTACTCAATCGCCATCTTGAAAAAACTAGCTTATTAATAAACTTAAAACCAACATTAACTTAAATTTCACTAAAAACATAAAACCGACTATCGTTTATTAAAACTAGAACTGAAATTATGACTTTACTGTCTACGAACTAAAATTCCACTGCCATCTAAACTATAATCCAATAATTTATATTATTTAATTTAGCCAAAATCAACAAAAATGATTTGGCCTAATTTTAATTACAAATCGAATATAAAAAACAATTTTATTAGAGCAGGTCAAATACAATTATTTCAATATTTCGATTTATGCAATTAGTACATTAGTTAGTACATGTGATCAGTATTTACGGGTGACAAGACCTTGGGTGACAAGATCGTGAACCCGGTCCGGATGGAGGTCAAAAATTTTGGTGTTTTTTTTTAAATTTATTTGTTTTATTTTTAAAATCACTTCTTGTCTTTTTTATGTTAAACTTTTTTCTTTTTAACTTTTTTCTATTTGCCCGTAGGTTTTCCCACTTTTTGAATTAAGTGTACAAGAATTAAAATAAATGCGAGATTATGTATTCCGGCTGCGCCAATTGTAGGAAACTCCTTATCGCTCCCTACAATATTTAATATTCAATAAATAAATAAATTTATTCTCTTTTATAATTTACACTTAAAACTCGAATTTTTTGGCTATTAATTTTTTATTTATTTAATTAGTTTTTATTGTTATATTTTTACTTGATAAATTTAATAACTTAATAACTCGATTTAATAACTCGAAACACTCGTAAAACTTTTCACTCCGTATTTTATATTTCGTAGTTAACTCTCTTGGAGGACCAGTGATTTCTTTAATTCGCGATTCAGACTAACTCTTCGCAAGATCTTCCAATGTTATCTACTAAGAATTTTTGGAATGTTGAAAGTGATTGAAAAGTGTGTCATATTCTTATGTTTGTTTGTTGTTGTGGCTTAATGAATGAGGTTAGCTAAAATGTGACGGTCTAACACCTAAATTTGATATAGAATCGCTACAGTGGTAGCACTATTTTATTTACATAGAAAAGACAATCACCTTCACAACTCAAAGAATTGCGTTTTTCAAAATAAGGTTTAATACTTTCATTTATATTATTGTATATATTGTTTAACAATACATCTTGTCTAGTGACAGTGATAGTGATTTCGATTTTCTGATGATATTGGTGTCTGCCCTTTAATTTCAATACAACTTAATGGTCTAGCTTTATTGTTTAAGAATTCTACCATTTTAATTCAAGTTGGAAATTCATTAGACGAGATTGACATTTCCCACTGTTTTCGTGTTTTTTATCAAGTTTTGTTGAAATTACATTTATTAACATCATCAATTCATTCATCCCAAAACTCAATTGGTTCATCAAGCGCTTTTAAACCTCTGAGATGAATATTCATATCATCGACAAGACGACGAATTTCTGACGCAATTTCTGAATTCATTGGTTTCAAATTAAAAACTTCTGTTATATGTTGCTCTACAATGATTCTACACTCAGAGAATTATGTTGTTAAAAACTATCAAAATAGCCATTAGATTAATAATTTGGTGATTATTATACAGCTAATCACAACTTGTGATTATTTTCACTAATTTTGTAATAACAGGCATTATTAAACTAATATTATTTGTTCGTAATATTTACTAACAAAAAAAATTCAAATTTTAAATCTAAAAACGATAGCTTTTATATTTATAAAAATTCTTATTGAATTAATAACATAATGAGTTAAAAAGGTTGTTTTTCATCGGTGTAGTCCAAAACAAATTAAAATAGATATTTAAATAATGTTTAAATTTTTTATATTTGCAAACGTTTTCTGTTCTAAACAAGAACCATCATCAGGCAAAAAAATATAATATAATAAATCTAACAGTTTAAGGAAAAAAGAGAAAAAAGCTAATTCAATTCAATAATTCAACTAATTCAATTCAATAATTAGGATAGTTATTTTCAAGAAGAGTTCTTTTTAATAAATCAAAATTTTTTTGATGAAACGAAAAATGAGATATGTAATTTAAAAATTTTTTCAGATAAAATCGTTACGGTATTTATTTTATAAGAAATAGGTAAAGAAGAAATATAATTTAGATAACGACCAGACCAAGTTGGTTTTAGAAACCAATCTGTTATTAACATACCATCATCACATTTAACCACTAAAGTGTCTAAAAAAGAAATTTTGTTCCCAATCTCAATTTCAATTGTGAATTTAAGTCGTGGATGAAAATCATTAAATTTTTCAAGAAAAGAGTCAATTTAGTTACAAGGAATTGAAGTTAGTATATCATCAACATATCGAAAATATAAAGGAGGAGTAAAATTAAGAGATTCAATAATTTTTGTTTCTAAATATTCCATAACTAAATTAGCTAAAACAGGACTTGCTGGAGAACCCATTGGTGAACCAAAAATTTGTTGATAGAAATGATTACCATAAAAAAAAATAACAATGGTTTAAAATTAAAAGAAGACCTTCAATAAATATTTCTGTATCAAAAAGTTTGTGTTGAATATTGTTTTTTGAAATTTTCATGATTTTGTCGTCGGATATTACTTAAATCAAATTCTTTCATTGATAGTTCCTGAAGAACCGTTTGAATTTCGTCCCATTTCTTGTTAATACATTCAAGAACTAAATCAGTTGGGATATTAGTAAAAAGAGAAATAACATCTAAAGAAATTAAAATATGTCCAGGAGATATTACTACATTTTTTGACTTCTCTACAAATTCATAAGAATTCCTTATATGACTAAAAGTTTTACCAGTGACCAAAGATAAAACCTCATGATAAAATTTAGAAAGATTATATAATGGTGAATTAATATAAGAAACAATAGGTCGTAATGGTTCACCATCTTTATGTAACTTAACAAGATCATAAATCCTAGGAGAAATACTATTATATTTTCGCATTAAAGTAGCACGTTCATTTGTTATATTGCTTTTAGATTCCAATTTACTAATAAAAGTATTAGTTTTCCTTTGTAGAAAAGCAGTTTTATCTTTAGGTACGATTTTATATGTATTACAATCATCCAAAAGTGTACTCATTTTAGATTCATAATCAGAACGATCCATAACAACATTTATATTACCTTTATCAGCCTGGGTTACAATCAACTGTGGGTTGTCTTTAAAAAAAATAGTTGTTTGAACAAGATGCCTTTGTAAAATTTTAGTTTCAAAATGTTTCTTTTTGTGGAAATTTTTAAAATTATTAATAATATTATAGTAGGGGAGCCCAAGCGGGGATTTTGCGAGTTACTCGAGCGCGTCAGAAAATCATATGGGGAGAAAACTTGCACCCTGTAATGTACTCCTACCAAATATGAACCCTTAACGTAGTGGGGTGCGTCGAGGGCAACCCGTCAGATTAGTAAAAAAAAATCAATCGTCAGAAAAACTCAAGCGCGTCAGATTAAGAGAAGGTAAGTTAAATACATCCAGAAAAGTGTATATTTCAATAATCTGACAATTTGACCGTGACATAAGGAAATAGGCGAGTCACAAAGGTGTAAAAAAAACGACACCTTGAAATACTCGAGCGCGATAAACTTTTTTTTAATTTTGAAGGTAATCCTATCAGGATTACGGAAAACATATATTCTGACAGTTTTCATGGGGCGATTCAGGTAAAATCGTCAATAAAAGATGGAGCGTACAGATGCTGAGAGCTGTGTATTCCCCACTCTGCGCCTCACTTCTTTCTCACTCTTTCTTTATCTCTTACTCTCTCGCACCGACTCCACTAGAGCGTCTGTTGGCATGACGCCATCTCAGCTGATCACCATAGTGTACACGTTTTTGGTGGCTGCTAGACGCTTTGATTTGTTTGTTGTATTTATTTGTTATTTTGTGAATTTCATGCACTGTTTAAAAATAAATTAAAAACACTCCAAAATCTAGTAAATGTTTGCTCGCTTAATTGCAGGAAAAATTAATTGTCAAATATTTCATATTACATTAATTGTAGTAATCGTAATTTTCAATCCAAAAGCATTAATATAACTGAGATAATCCTAGTAACATAAAACAAAATGGTAAACTATGCTTTTTAACTATTAAATTTACTACAGTTGTGGATTAAAAATACTGTTTTTGAAAAAAATTACATAGAAATAGAAACGACAAATAATTGTCACTTTAAAATTGTCAGACGAACAGTACCCCTCCATATAATTGTCAGATTATCATCCTGGAGGACGAAGACATCAAGTTGATCCCCCTGCATAAAAATCTGACGCGCTCGAGTATCTCAAGGTCACATTTTATTTTTACATTTTTCAAAATCAGCCATGACTTTTGGTCACGTTTAAATCGTCAGTCATTTAAATAGGACACTTTTTTGAGTTCACTTTACATAAACCTTGAATATCTGACACGCTCGAATAACTTTTTTTTGTTTTGTTTTTCCACCTCTCTATACGCCCACCTCCCTTTAGTTAATCGTCAGATTTATATGTATCGGTTATCAGAAAGACAAAGCGCATATACTCTATGAATATCTGACGCGCTCGAGTATTTTTATGTGACTGTTTTTTTTTACATTTTTAAAAATTCTTACACGCGCTCCCCTCCACTAAAATGGAAAACTTGACATAAACTTTTTTCATTTTAGAACGTAAACTTAACAATCCAATAAGTCCCTATAACGCTCTAGTAACTGCAAATTTAGCATCCCGGGCTCCCCTACTATTACACATACTATTACGAGCTACAATTTTATCTTGATCATTCAAATGAAAAATTGCAGATTCTAAATGAGTAATAATCTCATGAAAATTTATTTTTTTATTATGAAAATTAAAATTCGGTCCTAAACTAAGAATGAAAAGAACATTAGATGGGATAGTTGTGGAAGATAAATTCTTAATCCATTTATCAACAGTAATATTAGTAATTTGAGTTTTCAAAAATTGAAAATTACTTTCTAACAAAAAATCTAGCTTGGTAATGTGTTTATGTTTAATTTCAAGAAAAGCTTTTTCATAACTGTAATTAATATGTTCATTAAAATCAGTGAAAATATCATGACTGACAATATTATTTAATCTAAAAAACATCTATAGTTTTTTGCCTGATGATGGTTCTTGTTTAGAACAGAAAACGTTTGCAAATATAAAAAATTTAAACATTATTTAAATATCTATTTTAATTTGTTTGGACTACACCGATGAAAAACAACTTTTATATTATTTGTCCAATGAAACTATATTACGTTTCAGTAATGTTTCGAGCATAAACATTTACATGGTCAGTATTAACACAATGACGATCAAAAGAGAAACTTAGAAAAAATTGGTTGACCATTTTTAAAAAGTGAAATATTTTACAAAGTTTGAGAACTATAGTGTTTAGTTAATCAGTTATGATAACTGATGTGATTTATAGATAATGGTCAGAATTTCCAATACTATAACCTTATCGACATCGACACTCGTAATATCTGGCATAGATGTGAGAAAGAGATCTAAGATCTTTTATCGCCGCCACTACAAGGAGTGAAAGTTGGGCTTTTTACAATTTGCGTCAGGTCGTGCGATGCGACAAATATTTCTGCCTGCCATTGTTTTCGCCGTCGGTTGTCTTAGAAAATTCTAACCACGATTTGTTGTGGGGGTTGAATTCACCGGTAACGATAAATTGTGATTTTGAAATTTTGCTCTAGTTTCGTTCACAAGATTAGTCAAAAGATTAAAAAATTCGGATTATGGTTGTGTGGAGACAGGCATAATACTATTGTGAAAAAAAAGTTCAGGTAGACGAGCCTTTAATACTACTGTGTTGTAGC
Organism: Diogma glabrata; assembly: GCA_963693315.1. Taxonomy (NCBI): domain Eukaryota; kingdom Metazoa; phylum Arthropoda; class Insecta; order Diptera; family Cylindrotomidae; genus Diogma; species Diogma glabrata. The sequence goes on from OY856188.1 coordinate 110,858,520, forward strand.
CATCACCATGTAGCTCAAAACTGTAAAGCGTTTACATGCAACACTATCATGAATGTATGCACAAACACCTTGATGAAGTTTAATGCTGATTCAAGCCTATATTTGAAATTAAGTGTTACATCAGAGGGATAGATTCAGAAACTTTTCTTTCTGCAAGAAAAAGAATATGCGGTTTGTCATACTCGAGATGATGTTGCACTGTATCACGGTTGACATTCATTCCATAAATATTTTGAATTTGCATTTTAAAATTTTTATCAATTGTAATATTCATTTGATCAAAAAATATTTTGTTTTAAAAATAGGTACTAAATTATAAATCCTATCACGTAGTAAAATACGGCAGAAGCCAATATTTCGAGATAGGATGTAAGAATAGTTTTTTACATATCGAGGACTGCAAGTAAAAGACTACAACTGCGGTTTATATTAAAGTCCGATGCGAAGCGAGGGCTTTTAATGAACCAAGGGCGTAATCTTACTTTCAGCTTGAGTGTATGTACAACGTCTTACGCACAAATTCAGTACATAGAATGGTAAAATAAATTAGTAATAAATTTTATAAACTCGCTAAACATTTTGAAAATTTGAAAAAAAAAAATAAACATGCCATGATATTCATTATAAACTTCATACAATACATATTTGATTTGTTTGTTCTAATTTTATAATAATTTTAATTAGTTTACGAGCGATTATTTTACAGGCGGTAGAGTAGAAGAATATAGCAATGTTTTATATAGCGGGCTTTAATTTAACGGACGTAAAGTTCAGCCTTTCAGTCACGATAACTAGGTTGTAAAATGTGTTTTACAATTCATTTGTACGTAATTTCATTACAAATTACAATTCTTGTGTACGTACAGGTGCAAGAAGGATTTTTAGAAAATTAAAAAGATTGCTTAGATATTTTTTCATATTGCTTCCATGAGTTAAGGCGCAATAAAGGTTAACAACAGACCTTCGTTAAAACCTGTTAAAATTCTATATACAGCTGGGGGCGAAAGGTGTCTAGAGGTTTATTCGCTAGCGGTGTTATAAACACTGTGACCCCTAATGGTGGTCAGCCTTCAAACAATTATTTCTAACCATAAACATTTTCAAAGCCTACTTTAGTATTTAGGCCTCGAATAGTATTTAAGCTATTAAAATCGTACTATAAAAATGCAATCGGTACATAAATTTTCGTATGACATAATTTCCCGGGTAGCCCGTGTGTGGTGCAAATAGTAATTGAGCCTTCCAGATCGAGGTATTTAGATCTAGCAGGTCCAAATTGCTATTTTATTTCTAATAATAAACGTAATTAGTGCCAACTAAACCAAATTATAATCAAAATCGGACTAAAAATAGCAATCAGTACGTAATGTTCACTATTTTTTCGTATGACACAATTCCCCGAGCAACCAGTTTAAATTTATTTGATCTAGCTGGACCAAATTGCAATTTTGATTCTAAAACTAAACACTATCAAAGCCTACCAAATCACATTTTAATCAAAATTCTACTAGAAATAGTAATCCGAGGTAATATTGACCATTTTTTTTTATTTAAGCCTTTCAGTTTGAATTTATTTGATCTAGCTGGACCAAATTGCAATTTTGTTTCTAATAATAAATATATTTTTTCGTATGACACATTTTCCCGTGTAACCCGTGTGATGTTCGAATAGTATTTAAGCCTTTCAGCTTGAATTTATTTGATCTAGCTGGACCAAATTGAAATCTTGATTCTAATAATAAACATATTTTTTCGTATGACACATTTTTCCGTGTAACCCGTGTGATGTGCGAATAGTATTTAAGCCTTTCAGTTTGAATTTATTTGATCTAGCCGAACCAAATTGCAATTTTGTTTCTAATAATAATAGCTATTTATGTATTAAGGGCATAAAGTATGCCTTTTCCGCTAGAGAGTGAAATTTTTGCTCAAAGCGTTAGCTGAGAGAAACAATCACTCAAAGCAAAAAAGATACTTTATGCCTCAATTGCATACAAGAATTTTTGTACGAGTAAGATTCTGTGTTATTTGCATAAATAAAAATACATATATTTACCCAAAATAGTAAAATATTTTTTCGGCAAACGGCTGTAAAGTTTAACTTTACTGCCGCTAGCGCGTTAGATTAAGTCTTACTTTTTAGCCTGGCAGCAAAAGTAACGCCTAGCGACAGCAAAAGTAACGCCATTTTTATTTTATATTACGGAGGCTGTAAAGTAGCATTTGTTATATGTTAGTTTGTTATTTTTTCAAACATATTGTATAACCATGACAACAAAAAATAAGTTGATTCTCATATTATGAAATTTTGAAAAGGCTGCTTTGATAAAAAAATTTTATTCTTACAAATTTAAATGTTTTTTTTCTTTTTTGGAAGTAATTATGACGATAAAAATTCATATTTAAAAAAAGTTTGATGTATTAATTTCATATTTATAAAAAATTTAAACGTTTGCCGAAAAAATAGTGTATTTAATTCGGAGCTTAAGTGACTTTTTGTGTTTCGTCTATAATTGTCAAACTATAGACTCAACACAAAAAGTATCACTTTAGCTCCTAATTAAATAATGTACTATTTTCGAAAATTATTTTTTCGACAAACGGCTGTAAAGTTTAACTTTACTGCCGCTGGGGAATTAGCTAAAGTCTTACTTTTTAGCCGACGGCTGCAAAAGTAACGCCATTTTTACTTTATCTGCTGGCGGCTGTAAAGTAATTTTCATATTTTTACGGTGGCAGTAAAGTAAAATAACATGATATTATTAATTTGTTCAAAACAGAATGCATTTCAGTTCATTTTAATGAATTAAAATAAAAAAAAATTAATTTCAGAAAATTAATTACCTAAAACATATTTATAAAAAATTTGATGCATTAATTTCATATTTTTAAACAAATTTAAACGTTTGTCGAAAAAATAGTGTATTGAATTCGGAGCTAAAGTGACTTTTTGTGTTGAGTCTATAGTTTGGCGGCCGACCGTACGACTTTAGCTCCTAATTCAATAATATATCTACTATTATCAAAGTAGTTTTTCGAGATAATAGTAATATAATAACTTTAGGCATTGTTATTTCAATTTAAGGCATTGTTATTTCACTTTTAGCATTGTTTTTTCAATAGGAAAAAAAGGCCTGCTTTATGTACAATTTTTGAATCGCAAAAGTAAATTTTACGGGTTACTCGTACAAAAACATATTTTTTCGTATGACACATTTTCCCGTGTAACCCGTGTGATGTTCGAATAGTATTTAAGCCTTTCAGTTTAAATTTATTTGATCTAGCTGGACCAAATTGCAATTTTCTTTCTAATAATAAACATAATTTTTCGTATGACACATTTTCCCGTGTAACCCGTGTGATGTGGGAATAGTATTTAAGCCTTTCAGTTTGAATTTATTTGTTCTAACTGGACCAATCAAAGCCTACCAAATCAAGTTTTAAATAAAATCGTACTAGAAATAATCAGTACGTAATATTTACTATTTTTTCGTATGAGACATTTTCCCGTGTAACCCTTGTGATGTGCGAATAGTATTTAAGCCTTTCAGTTTGAATTTTTTTGATCTAGCTAGACCAAATTGCAATTTTGTTACTTATAATAAACATTATCAAAGCCTACCAAATCAAATTTTAATCAAAATCGTAATAGAAATAGTAATTAGTACGCAATTTTCACTATTTTTTCGTATCACATAATTTCCCGTGTAACCCGTGTAATGTTGCAAATAATTATTTGGTGATTTTAATTAATAAGTTAAAATATTGAAAAAAAATCACCATAACTCCCCATGAAAATGCATAAGTAAAGTATTATAAATATTTCTTATGTATCGGATTTTATTATCGTATTATTTGGTAGTGTACACGTATTTCTTTTTTAATAGCATATAGCATGATTTCCCGTGTCACCCTTGTGTGGTGCGGTTAGACACTCCCAATATAAATATATTGATAAAATAAATAAAACAAAAATTCTGTTATACCTCAAAGATATGTTTTAATTTTTTCGTATAATAAACATATTTTCCAAAATGATAAACATTTAGAATACTAGATTTAGGTTTTAAAATTTATAGTGAATTCTTTTCGACTGTACCGAACAATTTTCGGTACAGTTCCAACAGCGAATTGCCTATGTTTTTAGTTTTCGTATTGCGCTGCTTCCAAAAGTATACAAAATTTGACAATTTGGTGTTGGAACTTGTTCGGTACAGTCAAAAAGAATTCACAATTAGGTTTATTTTTGAGGTTTTTTTAATTTATTTGCTTTGGCCCCTTTCGCTATGTTTCGTTTATTTCTTTAATTTTAGCCATAATACGTTACATCCGAAAATGTTCGATGAGTTCTAAACAAAAATACATACTTCTTCGATGGTTTCTAGTTCAACGGGTTCTAAATTAGGTATTTCTTGTTCCATCATATATTATAACTAGATATGAATTTTCTGTCAATTAGCAAAATGCTACAGATATAAAGCTTCATTCTGTAGCATAAATACCTGATGGCCGTTTTAAATAAAATAACTAAAACACATTTGATATTAACAAATTCTTTTATTTCAGTTTTTATAAACAATATGACATGCTACACCTTTTTTACTTTTTTTTATCGAATTATGACATCTATCAGTAATGTCAACTTAACTTAACTTTTTATTATTATATAGAGTTACATGATTTAAATTGTACTGTAACGATCGCAATAATCGCAAAACAATAATAAAACCAAATTCATCTTCGTTTTCAATTCAATAAAAATGCATTTCATTAGTTTCCGTTCATTTTTACATTAATAATAATTTTAAAATTTTCTAAAACTTAACTGCTAGTTAAATTTTGAATATACTATAAAAAGCAAACGAACGTACTAAATTTTTATTTCCAATGCTAATGAACAGACGTCGTTGTTAATCATCTGCTGAATTTCGAATATTACACGATTGATTAGAAGAGGTCAAAAGCAAAATCACATTTTTGCAATTTTTAATTTTGGAAAAAATTATTATTCATTCCATTTTGGTGATTAAAAAGAAAATGTTCTATTATTCTTGTTTTAAAACATTAAAAATAAACATAGCTTATAGTTAAATAGAATTAAATTTTGTGTCTGGAAACATAAAGAATATTTTCAAATAAATTTTTACAACAGTTTCATCTGTCAAGACAAGTAGAAGTTTTTTAATTAATTAATTTCTCGTGTTGTTATTTTTAATAAAAATTAAGTTATTTCTTATCAATATATTTGAGAAAGTTCAAGTGCGATTACTAATTAGAAAAATGAATACTGGAAAACAATATGCGAAAGGTTAATTATTGTATGAAGTAAAATAATTTTGATCCAATTTCTATGATCAAAACAAAAATGTTTGTTGCATCTAAAGAATAAATGATAATGATGTCTTGGAAGGATTTTTTATGTCCGATTTGTAAAGAAGATTTAAAAACACCAGAACGCCTAACATCACACGTCGAGAATTTGCACTCAGAAGAACAAGATTTATTGAAACCATTGAAAGATATTTTTAGTATTGCAAGGAAAAAAATATATAAAATTATTGATGAAACAGTGGAATTAGCAAGAAATTTTGATGAACCAGATCACCAATCAACGGTTATATTTAAGGTATTTATTATAAATATGTATGTTAATTTTAATTTAAATATTAAATATTGGAATGTCAAGATAAATTAAACAAAATAAGAGATTCCCAATCTCAAGGGTTTGTACCGGGGGGGATAAATAGATATCCGGCGTGCTAGGAAAATTTCCAGCATAACATATTAGTACCAAAGGTCCAATGGTTAATACGTGACGCCGAACAAAACGGGACCCTTCAGGTTTTTTTTTGCTTTGTAGTATAACCGAAATTACGGTTAATTTGTGATATAATGTTGATTTATAGAACCAGTTCTGGCTGAGTTATTTATTATTTTTATTGCTGGGCGTTGGCAAGCCGGTTTTTTGGTAATAATATTTTTGGAACATCATATATTATTGTTTTTGAAAATAAAAATTGGTTATATAAATTTTTTGGATAACCAGTATTGGTTTTTTTTGTGGTTATATAAATTTGTGGGAAACCAGTTATTGGTTTCGTTTTGATTAGGAAATTATAAGACTAATTTTTTTCTTTAATTTTGAAAAAAACCGTTTTGGGACAGCAATTTTTTTGGAGATTGTTTTTTGTGCTGTCATTTGCTTTTAGTAATACTAATTGTTTTTTTATTTGGAAAAAAGAAAACCGTTTTGGGGAAGCAGTTTTTTTTTTGAAATTTTTTTATGCTACCATGTACATATTGTACATATAATTGTTTATATATTGTACATATTTTTGGATGATGCAATTAATTTATATATGAAATTAATTGTATGTTTTTTTTGATTATGGTTAGATTTAGTAAGTGTTTAGCTGGTTTTTTTCAATGCACTCATACGCGATCCCCATATTCGTCATTGGTTTAATGTGAGTTACAATTTCGAGGTATCGATTTATGTATTATTCACACTATAGAATGGATGTCAATAGAACATGTCTCATTACAGTTCTATAAACTTTTGAACTTGTACGGAAATGTTGAAATATTTTTATTTTGGCTAATATAATGTTCATTTTTGGCCAAAACGACTTCTATTGCAGTACGCCTTATTAGATTTTATGATTTGTACATGAATTATTTTGTGTATCTCATATATATATACAAAGTAATTTATGTCAAACCTGAAAGCCTGGGTAGGTTTCCTATTGCAACACAATTCGTTTGGCGAAAGAATTTTTTGTGGTTAAGTCATGTTTTTAGGAGTTTTAGGGTGTTATTGACGTAATAAAAGTTAACATTGACCAAACAGTTTTTCGACAGTTTTGTATAGGTTTAAATCTTTCGTCACTACTGTCAAAGTATTATTGGTCTGTGTTTATAGAAGTATAATTGAAAATAGTTAATTCTCATCAACTTTATGGAGTGAGCGGATCCAAATCAATATCTCTACATTTGTCATCATATTGATCTGCTAATGTACGTATACAGATCTCGTATGAGTCCATTTTAGTTACCATTTTTTAAAATTATTTTTTATTGCGATTAATCTAAAAAATAAGATAAATATAGAAATAATTATTTTTAGCTAACATTTATTTTTGTTGTTTGTTTTGAATACAATAAGTAAAGCGGAAAAATTTGACCTAAACAAATATATTAGAATTAATAACTTAAAAATTAGTAAGCTTAGTTTTAAATTTAAAATAATTGTAATTTTTTTATAATGTAAATTACCAATTTATTATCTAGTCTGAAGATTAGATTTAATTAATTTCATGTAAAACTTTGTTGACACATATTATGTATTTCATGTTTCGATTTAGCACTTTTTAAGTGGGAAATTATTTAGATTATGGATAAGTTATATATTATTTAGGTTTATTGATTCACTTTTCCCAGCGGTAGGCCTAAAAAGCCATCCATAGAGCTTCACTCTTTACCATTGATGTCGTTCTTAGATCGCCTATGACCACCGGGGTTATGCGATCGAAGAACATTGGTTTCTTCTCTCATTCGGCGAGGAAGTTCTCAGGGACGAGGAGTGGTGTTGCTGTGTTTGTACTTAGGTGCAAACCAGTAGTACCATTCCTTGCTCAGAGGCTTCTTCGGTGTAATGAAGAGAAGAACCAATTGTACTTTTGCTTTCAGGATCAGAGGCTTCACCTCAAACAAATTCAAAAAACTTTTCCACTTTTCCACTTAGCTTTTACAATAGAACAATTTTTCATAGAGTTTAAGATTTGAAGTCTGGTGCTCGGGAGCGTTCTTCAACTTTCGCATTAGGTTTAGTTGTAATTTATTTGTAGGTTAAACAAGCACAACTGGGTCAGTAGAAATGGACCTAGTGTCTAATCGTGACAGTTGTGATTGTTTTTATTAGGTTGGGGAGAATCTGTTCTGTAGAATCTGGTCGTTAGGGGCTTTTCCAGTAGGTTCTCACATGCATGGTTGGAGTGGGCTCGCGAACGCGATATTTTAAATTTAAACAATATGGATATTGTAGCCATACTTACTTTTTAAATTGTCTCCAGACGAATCTTGATTTTGGGAATCTCTTATGATATTAAATAAAAAAATAAAATAAATCAAACAAATTTTTCAAAAAAATTAAATAAATATTTTTTATTAAATAAATAATTTTTTTAATTTAAGTTAATTTTAGGTAGCTAAATAAAATAAATTTTGATAATTAAGCAAAACATCAAGATATAAATAAATATCTATTATTTTTTTAAAAAATTAAATAAATATTTTGAGTTAAGAGGACCACCCAATAAATAAGCATCTTTAAATATTTTTTTCAAATTTTAAAATAAATAAATGTTTTTTCCATAGGGGTGTGTCGTCAATAAATAATTTTAGGTATATAATTAATTCTGAAATTTCAGCATATCTGAAATCAAAATAAATAAATTATATTTTTACATATACAATATCTTAGGAATTTTTGTACAGATTCAGCAAGGATTAGCTACGACGATCTTTCCTTTGGTTCCTTTACGAGTTTGTTTTTTATTACAAAAGTTTTCTGTTTTTTTGGGGCGTTCGTTGGTTTTTTTTTTCGTTTTTGTGCTTTCATTTTTTTTTTACATTTACAGTGTACTAACTCCATTTTTTTGTTGAGAATTGGTTTTACTATTGTTGGTGATTGCGAGTCATGATTTTGCGGGTTTTACCATCGAAATCTCTAGCGTCTGTTTCCTATATACCAAGCCTAAGTTTTTCAATGTATTTTTTTTTATAAAATTAAATTTAGTGTTAGAATTATTAGTTTTCCTAAATTAAACCTATATTCTTAGTTATTAGTTATTATAGTTATAAATTTAATTTTCGGTTTTTAGAATTTAAATAGGTGTTAAATTTAAATTACTATAGTTATTACAATTTTTTTTATTAGTTATTAGAATTTTTATTATTAGTTTAAGTTTAATAGTGCTTCGGTGGTTTCTGTCATGAAGGGGATGGCGACGTTTTTGTGATTTCAAGAGTAGAAATCTTGGTTTCTACCTTGAATTCATGGTGTAACGATCGCAATAATCGCAAAACAATAATAAAACCAAATTCATCTTCGTTTTCAATTCAATAAAAATGCATTTCATTAGTTTCCGTTCATTTTTACATTAATAATAATTTTAAAATTTTCTAAAACTTAACTGCTAGTTAAATTTTGAATATACTATAAAAAGCAAACGAACGTACTAAATTTTTATTTCCAATGCTAATGAACAGACGTCGTTGTTAATCATCTGCTGAATTTCGAATATTACACGATTGATTAGAAGAGGTCAAAAGCAAAATCACATTTTTGCAATTTTTAATTTTGGAAAAAATTATTATTCATTCCATTTTGGTGATTAAAAAGAAAATGTTCTATTATTCTTGTTTTAAAACATTAAAAATAAACATAGCTTATAGTTAAATAGAATTAAATTTTGTGTCTGGAAACATAAAGAATATTTTCAAATAAATTTTTACAACAGTTTCATCTGTCAAGACAAGTAGAAGTTTTTTAATTAATTAATTTCTCGTGTTGTTATTTTTAATAAAAATTAAGTTATTTCTTATCAATATATTTGAGAAAGTTCAAGTGCGATTACTAATTAGAAAAATGAATACTGGAAAACAATATGCGAAAGGTTAATTATTGTATGAAGTAAAATAATTTTGATCCAATTTCTATGATCAAAACAAAAATGTTTGTTGCATCTAAAGAATAAATGATAATGATGTCTTGGAAGGATTTTTTATGTCCGATTTGTAAAGAAGATTTAAAAACACCAGAACGCCTAACATCACACGTCGAGAATTTGCACTCAGAAGAACAAGATTTATTGAAACCATTGAAAGATATTTTTAGTATTGCAAGGAAAAAAATATATAAAATTATTGATGAAACAGTGGAATTAGCAAGAAATTTTGATGAACCAGATCACCAATCAACGGTTATATTTAAGGTATTTATTATAAATATGTATGTTAATTTTAATTTAAATATTAAATATTGGAATGTCAAGATAAATTAAACAAAATAAGAGATTCCCAATCTCAAGGGTTTGTACCGGGGGGGATAAATAGATATCCGGCGTGCTAGGAAAATTTCCAGCATAACATATTAGTACCAAAGGTCCAATGGTTATAGTACGTTTTACTACTTGATTCTACAGTTCGGCCGTCCTGACGTTACCATCGTCCCGATGAGTCGATGATTCCTCAGGATCAGAGTCGTTATTCAGAATCCATTCGTCTTTATACATGTACTGATCGTTGTCAATACTTGACACCTCGTCTAATATTAAATCCTGCTCTAACTCTAATTCAATATCTCCATCTGACGAATATTCATTTCCTTCCTTTGAAGTCCATTTTTTCATATGTGAAGGATCGAAGATTCCAGTAAAAGGTTTTTGGGTAATTCTAAAATCCTCACCTACGTCTGTCAGTAAATCTATCATTCGATAATACTTTACTCACTCCATAAGGGCCTTTGTATTTGGGAAGAAGTTTCCTAATCACTCCCTGAGGTGGAAAGTTTCATTTTTGTTGATAATTTTTTGATAAAAAACTGTCATGTCTGTTATCATGTTCATCATTGAACTCGTGCCTTCATCTATTGAATTTTCAATCCAAAAATCATCTCTATATCAATCCAAAGGTTATGGAGTGTACAACAGATTCTCAACAATACAACAGATTCCCAATTCGTATTAGGAATTTGGCCATAACTTCCACAGTATGGAAGTCTAATCGCAAAATTTGCCGAAATCTCGCTTTTAAAATCCCAAAAGTGTTTTCGATTTTGACTCGTGTTTAAGAATGCATTTTGTTAAATTTTTTCTCCAACTGAGTTAAGTTTCCATAATCTTTATATGGCGTCAATAAGTATTCACGTATAGGATAAGCTCCATCACCATGTAGGTGGTATGTTGATCCACAAAGTGATGGAATGATTTTTGAAATAAACAAACGATCACTTATATATACGTGAATCGTGTATCTTACTGTGAACCCCAGTATAAACGTCCAGGAATCTGTGTTTGCTGTCACAGATACCTTGTAAGGTAATCGAAGTCATATCATATCGATTTGTATAAGTTGATTTGATTTTATATTTTGGTGTCTTTATGGATATTAACAGCCATATATACCACCTAATACATTAGGAAATTCAGAAATTTGTTTTGAAAAATAAAAAATAATTATTATGATTTTATTTATAAATAATAGTATATCACATGACGAGTTATGAATTCTTTCTACTGCAATGGAGAACTAGCTCCATTAGAAAACCAATGGTGTTGTTATAGCAGGCCGCGTTCCTAGTTCGATTTTGAACCCTAAACTAGCTTCAGTTTGCGGGAACGAGAGAATATACCTGCTGCCTAGTATAAATTGCGGAGTTGTACGTGTGTATTGCTTATTGATCGGATCAGAGATCAAAATAAAAGTGATAAAAAGAAGACCCTGGCGGCCCTACAAGTCGAAGAAGCCACGACTGTCACGTTCACCCTCTTGATCTACGTCGCTCTCACATACACACACACCACCTACATTCACGCCCACACGCAGGCACCCATATACATATATACACATCCACACATGCATAAAAACACCCCTACACATCCATACACTTAAATATATATACCAAGGTACTCACTCCATATCTGGCATGGATCCACCCTAATCTCCAACACATGTTCTCGCTTAGACATTCATACTTATCAGCCAATAAAATTCTTATGATTCAGAATATCGTTTTCAGTTTGGATAGTAGGATTATTGCCATTCCTATTGCTACTAATATGGTGAATTGTAATTATGGAAACCTCATAAAATAATATTATTCTGATTATTAACGTAATCCTCTCCCGTTGTAGTTTGATAACCAAATTTTTGTCAGACGGGTCTAACTGATGATGCTGTACCGCTTATTGTTCACCACCCTGTATCGGAGGGTGATCCGGTAAGTCGTAATTCGTGGGAAAACGCAAAAGAATTGCGAAGTTTTCACGTGTGAACAATGTTTCCGCTATTCATTTCACACAATTTCACATTTTTTTCTGTTTTTGTCTAACTAAAGAGCCTTTTAACACAAGAAATTCTCAAACACTTTAATAAGGTTTTTGTTTTTATTTTAGATTTCTTTATTTAACAGTTTATTTTATGAACTAATGTTTGATTTAGATATAAATTAGTTTAACAAACAAACAAAATCTAATCTAGAATTCTATAGATCGCCATTTTGATGTATAAGCAATTCAATGGTTCAAAGTATCATTATAATATAAATTTTCCTGTTATTATCATTTTAACTTATCATTTTTATTTAACAGTTTATTTTAGGAACTAATGTTCGATTTAGATATAGATTAGTTTAACAAACAAATAAGGATCTAATCGAGAATTCTATAAATCGCCATTTTGACGTATAAGTAATTCACTAATAGTTCAAATTTTATTATTATTATTTTATCATATTATTTTTATTTAACAATTTATTCTATGAACTAATGTTCGATTTATATATAAATTATTTTAACAAACAAGGAAGAATCTAATCGAGAACTCGATAGATCTCCATTGTTACTTATGGGTAATTCCCTACGGTTCAAATTATCATTTTTTTTATATAAATATCCATACCATTTTATTTGTTGTATTACTATTTTAATGTTTTTCATCTTTACCCCAGCGTGTTAGACATATCTAATCTATATTTTTACAACCAGAAAACAACACAAAAATGACTACATAGAATATATTAAAACAATGCTATCACACAATATGATGACTGACACCCCACCATCAGACGTCAAAAAACAATAAATTAATAATCCAATAAGAATAAGAGAGCCTCTGTAGTTGAGTCTTCGTATTTATAGTCGATGAAAAACATAAAAGGTCGATCTCCACAATAAAAAAAGAAACGATCAGTTTTTTTATGTTTCCATCAACTAAGAATACCCACTAAAAAGTTGGTTTGCTTAATGTTTAGTTTTTCCCCATTACACTACGCAATTCTGCAAAGAGAAATTCGTCACACTTACGTTTTGAAATTGACTGGCAATTTGTTTCTTTGAATGTTCATCAGTTGGAAATTTAATTATTGAAGGAGCTATTTCTTCGGTTAAAAATAGTAGCATATTCTGATAAATATTGTTAAATGTCGATTCGGTCATATCGAAAATACTAGCAATCTCCTTCATACTACTTTTGTTACTGCAAAACCTGAAAAATGCATTTTAAATGAAAATTCTATCAATTAAATTCGAAATAATCTAGTTCGCTCAACCAAAAGGTTATTTTCTTTTTTTAGCATAATTTTAAAGTAATTTGAAATGTAAATTTAGATTTACTATTTATTTTTATAAAAATTAATTAGCTTCTAAAAATTAATTAACAAATAACTTAATTAATTAATTAATTAAATTAACAAATAACTTAATTATATATTTCTTTGGCATTTTTTATATAATAATTTTTGTTAAAAAGAAGAATTATTAGGTTATAAACAATTTTTTCTCACTAGTTATATATAAAGTGGGAATCAATTCCATTCAATTATTAAAATCTTATTTTGGTCGTGCAAAAAAAGAGCATATAAACATAAAAAGAGGATGTTACATCTGACAGTAATTTGTACACAGACTTTGCCATTAGGACTTCAAATGTCTTGCGAAAAATACATCTACTTCTCTCGTTTGGCAGAAGTATTACAAAATGAAATAAAAATGTAATGTCATAAAACAGCCTATAACTATACCATTTTACTTTCAATATAAGAATAATTCTTATTAAAAGACTATAATAATAATTCTGGTGTTGAAAGTTATTATTATATTTTGAAAATTTCTATTCTCATATTTATAGAACAAGAGCCCGCGACGGCCAGACCTTCGTTATTTTATAAAAGCTGAAAGTTTCTCTGCACATACCCTCTTCTATACATGTAGGAACGATTAGCGTCATATAAAGTTTGGATCATAGTGGCTTTGGCAGGGAGCAGGTACCAAAGGGGCCTCCAAAGTTTCGTGAAAGTATAAAAGCTAATTTTTTTATATATTCTCGGGATAGTATTAGAAGTCACGTCACCTATCGCCAGACACTTACTATCGTGGAAACACCCTGCCAGACAACCTTAAACTTTAAAGTTTAAGAGTGTCTGGCTGGGGGTTTCCATGATGGTAAGTGTCTGGCAATGGGTGACGGGACTTCTAATACTATCCCGAAGAATATATAAAAAAATTAGCTTTTATACTTTCACGAAACTTTGGCAGCCCCTTTGGTAACTGCTCCCTGCCAAAGCCACTATGATCCAAACTTCATATGTCGCTAATCGTTCCTACCTGAGTAGGGGGTATGCGCAGAGAAACTTATAGCTTTTATAAAATAATGAAGGTCTGGCCATCGCGGGCTCTTAGTCTATTAAAGCTATTATTCCATTTTGAAAGTCGCTATTCTCAGCTTGAAAGTAAAAAGTATATTTCTTGTTTTTTATAAATAAATAAATATAAATAAAAAATAAAACATAGGTAGATTACCACAAAAAGGAAAAAACATGCTCCTCTACACATTTTTGCTTTTTGCCACCTTTATATGCTCCCTACTTGTAAGCTTCGCTCCTTTCATACAAACTACAAATGTGATTGGCAGTATTCCATGTTACACGTAAGTTAGCTTTAAGCTAGAAGAAAAGTTTTTATTTAAATACATTTTTTTATTTTACGATTGAAGGTATCTTAAGCACACAAAATTACTGAAATAACTTAATTAGAATTATTTAGACTTCTTCGGAATAATGATGAATAACATCAGTAATGAAACACTTTACACGATGACGCTTTCTTCGTTCAGTTAAAAACAAATTTGCTTCATCTTCAGATGAAGCACTTGAATTTAACAATTCACTTTCAATGAAGTTAAAAACAACTGGCAAAATTTCTGTTTTGTTTTTTAATTAATTATTTTTATTATTGTTATATTATTAGATGACGTTAATTAAACAATATATTTTAAGTTATAATAATTTATTTTGAACGTAAAAACCGTAATACCTTAATTAAATTAATTAGTTAAGGTATTACGATATTAATTAAAAGATTAATTTATTTACTTTATTAGAATGGCTTTAGTAATCGAGGACAACTCTCTATGTCATTCTTGGTACTAAAATAACAAAAAATGATCTAACAACCAATGAACTATAAATATTATCTATACTATTTAATAAGTCAGTGATCGTTATAAAATATCTATAATAAATTTATAGTTCATTGGTGGTTAAATCTATGAAAAGAATTACACTTTTTACATGGCCTTTTAAACTGATCATTGTCATTATCACTAATTTGTGCCTTTTGAAATTGTTCTTTGTTGTCATATTTTGCACTATTAAAATTTTTATTTGAGTTCAAATTTTTATTATAATTATTATAAAATTTATGTTCATTATAATTTTCAAAATTCTTACTTGATGTTCCCTTTATTTGATCAACTGGAGTTGTAATATTTTGAACTTCTGCTGCTTACTTTTTATTAATTTCATGGGTTCTGCACATTTCTACTGCTTTATCGAATGAAAGATTTGCTTTACCCAACAATTTCTCCTGAAGATCCTTATCGAGAATTCCCAATGCAATTTTATCTCTCAATTGAGATTCTTCGTCTAAATATTCACACGATTTACACAATTTCTGTATGTCATTTAGAAAAGAATCAAATTTTTCGCCTTCCATTTGTTTGCGACTTAGAAAAACAAATCTTTCATAAACTTCATTTTTTTCTAGGATTACAATAACTTTCAAATTTTTCTATCACACTAGTCTATATTTTATTATCATTTACTTTATCTTTCACTCCATTCTTTTCAATTTCAATTTTTTAAAGGGTAAGTTATTATAAATTCTTAGCAATTCATCACCTCCATAATGAATAAGTTTGGCAATTTTAACGTCACCTGGTTTTGTATGTGATTCTGTTGCCAATAAAAATATTTCGAATTTTTGTCGAAATTCATTCCAACTATCATTATCGAATAAAAAGTGGACTTGGACTTGGACCATTTTGCATCATTTTGCCTAATTTTATTTTTCACTTTTTTAACTTTACTTTTATTTTAAATCAATTCAGTTTTCATTAAAATTTTTATTTGCTTAGGTTCTTTACTAATTAAATTATCAACTGCACCATGTCGTATTATTAGATGACGTAAATTATTCAATATATTTTAAGATTAATTTATTTACTTTATTAGAATGGCCTCGATTACTAAGAGGACAACTCTCTATGTCATTCTTGGTACTAAAATGGTTCTATGATAAAATACCACACGAAAAAATCCCACACGAAAGAATATCACGTCGAAAATATCACAGCGAAAAAATCACACTATACGAAAATATCACATCACGAAAATATCACATCTCAAAAATTTCACATCCTAAAATCACACGCAAAAAAATATCACATCCTAAAATTACACGCGGAAAAATATTATAGAAAAAATTTTATTCCAAAAAAAACAGAAATATTACAATTTTTGAGTATTGCAGAAATGCGTAGTTTCGATCTCTAGTTTTGGAGATATCACTACAGCAGAAGAATAGCAAATATTTTTACAAATTACATTCGTGATCGAAGAATCGAAATGTTAAGAAGAATTGCTCATGGATGGTGCATATAAGAAATCAAAATAATAAAAATACATAATTGTGAAAAAATGCAATCAATTTATTTTAGGATTCCTTTAATAAAGCGTGTCTGTCTGTTGCCGTTCGCTATCTTGTAAACTATAAATCTTCTCGATCCAAAATTTGAGATGAGCATTGCTTAAATCATTCCCAAAATACATTAAGTGGGAATCATTTGTTTGATAGGGCTATGACGTGAAATCGTTCAAAACGTTTTTACTAAGTCAAATACGGTTTCATGTGAAAGATTGTGTATCAAATCTGAATGGTCGTTACAATTGTAAGCATAGAATTCGTTTAAATTTATATATATTATATACCGACTTCTGTTCTTTTACAATAACATGTTTTCCATGATATGTTTTCGCGTGTGATTTTAGGATGTGATATTTTGACGCCTGTGATTTTAGGATGTGCTTTTTTTGCATGCGATTTTAAGTTAGTCTCCACTGAGATCTAGTAGATCTACTCTCCACTACACGAATACAAACAACAAATGTTTGCTAATGTTTACTAACGATTGCTAACAATCTGTCTCTATCAACCAAACTACCTTTCTAAAAACAAATGCTTGCTAACATTTGTTGAAGTGCCGAAAATGTTAAAATATAAAACTTTGACAGCTTTTATTTGCCAAACAAATTGATAAAATCATTATTAAAACCAAATACACAATTTTTTAATATTTTAACAATATGTATTTTTTGTTTTATTCTAAATTTTCACTTAAAAACCAAAATCAAATTTAATTATCAACGACAGATCAATATATGCATGACAGATGATGACTAGTTCCTAAATAATATGAAGTGGAGACAGATTTTTGTATTCACTTCATATTATGAAGCACGAACATGCAAAAACATCATGTTTTCCATATTATTCGGTCAACTAACAAATGTTAGCAAATGTTTGTTCGTGCTCATATTTCGTGTCTCCACTAAACAAATCTATGTTTGCAAACGTTAAGGCTGAAATTCACATAAAACAGAAACAAAATTTCATACAAATTTTACAGCAATAGAATTTTTACTGTCAAATTTGTATGAAATTTTAGCAAACGATCAGCGCCGTTAGTGGAGAGAGCCTCAAGAAAGCGATATTTTTACGCGTGTGATTTTAGGATATGATATTTTTCCCGTGTGATTTTAGGATGTGATATTATTTCGCGTGTGATTTTAGAATGTGATATTTTCTCGCGTGTGATTTTAGGATGTGTTATTTTCTCGCGTGTGCTTTTAGGATGTGATATTTTCGTGATGTGATATTTTTGAGATGTAATATTTTTGTATAGTGTGATTTTTTCGCTGTGATGTTTTTGACGTGATATTATTTCGTGTAGGATTTTTATCACACTACTAAAATAACAAAAAATGATTTAACAACCAATGACTATAAATATATTATAGATATTTTATAACGATCACTGACTTATTAAATAGTATAGATAATATTTATTTAGCATATAATTCAATGACATATTATCTAACAATTTGTAATGATTATTTTTAGCAAAAGAGACATACACAATTTAGTATGACATATAAACAATAAGCATAAATATATGACAATATATTCAATAAGTTTTATTTTTTTATTAACTTTTGTTATGTTGTCGTGCTTTACAAGTCAAAACTTTTACCCTGTCTTCTAAAAAATATCAAAAAATGCAAAATAATTGCCCTCAAAAAGTTTGAAACTTGCATCAAATCGAGAAAAGAAAACGCAAATTTTTTCAGGTCAACATGTTTTCGAGAATCCAACAAAAAAAATAAGTGCAAAAAGAAGTCACATTATTTTGTAGTATCGAAAACGCGATAACTAACTTCTGTACAATTGAAAATTTCACATTTTCTTTTTGTTTACAAATTGCCAATTAAATAAATCAATGAAAATTCTTCAAGAAATATTTTTATTTCTTTTCTTATATTGCAAATTGTGTGTTAAACCAAAATTAAGCATAAAATATAGTTTTTTATGTTAAATAAAAATAAAAACTCAACATACATTTACATGAGATAAACGAAATAAAAAAATTTCATAAAATTAAAAATAAAAAGATGTTTGTTACTTATTATTTTCCTCTAGACACAAATACAAACTACTTTTCCTAAAAATATAAATATTTTGATGATTCAAATTGTGCAATTTAAAAACCAGTTGATTTCCTGTTTGCTGTCTTTAGGTCAACCATCTAGTTCAAGTGAAAACTTATTTCAGGAAAAAAAACTACATATTTACCAAGGTTATGTTTTATTTGAAATAAACGAAATATAAAAAATATTTGCACCCCGATTACTGAAGTCGTGGCACATCAAGTGACATGACTATAGTCACGTCACGTCGCTTAAAAATTGGTATTATTGAAGTCGATAAAAACGGTCACGACTAAAATTAAAAATTCTGAAACGAAAAAACTCCAAAACTAAAAAAACTTACATTTTACGGTTTTCAATTTCATAAAAACAATTAAAGATGTTTGAAATAGTTATTTACATATCGAGGGCTGAAAGTAGAAGATAACGCCTGCCGTTCATATTGAAGCCCGACGCGAAGCGAGGGCTTTTATTGAACCTAGGGTGTAATCTTCCTTTCAGCCTGAGTGTATGTACAACGTTTTACGCACAACTGCACAACTTTATTGTAGTATAAATCAATTTTTGAATTTTTTAAACTCCTAGACATTTTGAAAATTATGCTAAACATGCCTTTTCTCTATAAACTTCATACAATACTAGGTCATTCAATAAGTCCGTAGGATGACACATAGATGGCGTTACTAGAATTTTTTCCATATGATTTTTATTTAGTACTAACCTTCAAACGATACGTGTATAAATTTGACAGCAATCTGACTATTTATTCGTGAGTTATAGCATTTTGTGTGAAGCAACTTTTGTTTTTGAAAAAAAAAATGGAGAAAAGTGAATTTCGAATTTTAATAAAGCATTGCTTTTTGATGAAAAAAAATACAGTGGAAACCAAACAATGGCCTGATAAACATTATCCAAACTCTGCTCCATCGAGACAAATGGTAGAGAAGTGGATTTCTGAATTTAAATGTGGTCGTACCAGCACAAAAGATGCAGAGCGCAGTGGACGCCCAAATGAGGCTGTTATTCCAGAAAACATAAAAAAAATCCACAAATTGGTTATGAACGATCGCAAATTGAAGGTGCACGAAATAGCTGACATTGTAAAGGTAGCAGATAGTAGTGTTTTTACCATTTTACATGAACATTTGGGTATGCGAAAGCTCTGTGCAAATTGGGTGCCGCGTGAGCTCACAGTCGACCAAAAACAACAACGAATCGATGCTTCGGAGGAGTCTTTGGCACTGTTAAACCGCAATAAAAGGGAATTCTATCGTAGATATGTGACAATGGATGAGACATGGCTTCACAATTACACACCAGAATCCAAAAGACAGTCAGCTGAGTGGACAGCAGTCGACGAACCGAATCCAAAGCGAGCAAAGACGCAACAGTCGGCCGGTAAGGTGATGGCGTCTGTATTTTGGGATACGAACGGAATAATATTAGTATTATTATTATAACCACCAGAATTAATATTATAACCACCATCAACAGCGAGTATTACTGTGAACTTTTCGATCGATTGAAGGCTGAAATCGCAAAGAAACGGCCACATTTGCAAAAGAAAAAAGTGTTGTTTCACCAAGATAATGCACCGTGTCACAGATCGATGAAAACGATGGCAAAATTGAATGAATTGGGCTTTGAATTGCTTACCCACCCACCATATTCTCCAGATTTAGCCCCCAGCGACTTTTTCCTGTTTTCAGATCTCAAGAGAATGCTTGCTGGAAAGAAATTTAAGTCCAATGATGAAGTAATCGCTGAAACTGAGGCCTATTTTGACGAGAAAGAGAAATCGTACTATAAAAGTGGTATAGAAAAGTTGGAAAATCGCTATACTCGTTGTATCGCCCTCGAAGGCAACTATGTTGAATAAAAAAATCGAGTTTTGTCAAAATGTTGTTTTTTTCTTACTTATCCTACGGACTTATTGAACGACCTTAATTTATTTGTTTGTTCTAATTTTATGAATATTTTACGGGCGGTAAAGTAGAAAAATATATTAATATTTCATATAGCAACGGGATTTTATTTTACGGATGTAAAGTTCAACTTTCAGCCACGATAACTAGGATGTAAAATGTGTTTTACGATTCGTTTGTGCGTAAAAATTATTGTCACATGAAAAATTGAGGCGACTAAAATGTTAAAGTGACATCTGTCGTATAAAATGACTTGAGGCGTAAAAAACGACTTCAACAATACGAAAATTGATGCGAGGTGACTTTAGTCATTAAAAACGACATGACTTGCCTTCGGTAATCGGGGTGTTGGTGTTTATTCTTTTCTCCTAGTAGTCTAATCACAAATACAAACTACTCTTCAATTTTGAAATATGCATTTTATGATAATGATTCATGTTATATCATATTTAGTAATATGTAGACTCTACTTTCACCTCTCAGCATTTTAAATATTTTCAATGTCAAGTTGTGCAATTTAGATGAATAACAACTAGTTGGTTTCCTGTTTACTGTCTCCAGGTCGACCTTCGGGTGTCCAAGCAATTCAAAACTTTATCCAAATTCTCCTTTCTTTAGATTTCCTAAAGTTTTAGCAAGGTTTGTTTACAAATTATTCATATGTATTTCAAATAAAGAATATATTTTTAAGTCAAGTTATATATTTCAGATTCAGAGCGAAACTTTGGATGTCAAGAGTCGGCAGGGAGGATTTGGAGCACAAAAATTATAAGGAGCGTCGTTTATGCGTTAAACATTTTTGAAACAGGGATATTATCACCAAAAATAAGAAAAGATTTCGGCTTACATCAAATGCGTTACCAACCAATATTAATATAAACATTTCTTTTTCAGATAATATTATAGCTCCACCAGCAGTGCCGTCGTCAAATCAACATGACCATGTCGGTCCCAATTGTATTTCGCCACCTCAGTTTTCACCACCAGCAGAGCCATCGTCAAATCAACTTGACCATATCGGGCCCATTTCAACAATATTTTATGCCGGCGAAAACAAATGGATGTTAGAGGACGATGAACTTATGGAGGTAAAAATTTTAGATAGATATAAAAGTTTATTTAATTTTAAATCCCTTTCGGCTTTGAATTGTGATATTTCGAGTAGTGTTAGTATTCAGGCGTCTTCCACTGATATTTTGAGTAGTGTTAGTGTTCAGACATCTTCCGCTGTCTCGAACAATACTCTACGTAAGGTTAAACTACGCAAGAAAATAAAACGTTTGTGGTACAGTTCGATGGTTAGGAAAGAAGCTCGAGTTACATTCCATTCCACAAACGATAATTTTTCCAAAAACTTAAACTTAGATTCTATTAAACGAAATTCCCATGATATAATCTTATTTTAATTGTCTCATAATTTTAATCATTGAATATTAAAACAAAATAGATATCTTATAAACATAAGTCAATTCATAAACTTTTCATAAATATACAAGTCTAAACAAATAACGTAATATGATATTCTATAAAACATGTTCGATCAATTCTCACAGTTTTTAATCAAACACTTGTTAATATTATTTTGACTAGAAATATGTTTAGGTAAAGTTTCTTAGAAATTAAAATACGATAAACATTTGAATGACAAATGTTTATCAATACAATATAGTATATATAGAAGTAATATTAAAGTAAAAAGTCAATTCTTACTCAGACTGCAATTGTCATTCTTGCTGCAGTTTTAATTATAGTTTAATATTATAATTCTTAGTATAACACTAAAGTGAATATACTAGTAAGATTCATATTTTTGATTCAATAATCATTTTTTAAAAAGTGAAATTGAATAAATCAAAATTTAATTCACGCGATAGTAAAAATATTTCTTCAAATGTGCAGATGTTTTTAGACGCCCAAAAGAAAAAAGGTAGATTTTCAAAAGAATTTTAAAATTATTGCTTAGCAAGTTATTTCTGTGGTCCCAAAGTATATAGAAATTTAAAAGTCGATTTTCAATTACCTTCCATTCGAACCCTTCAACGGATCACAAAAAATTTTCAACATGCACCCGGGTTCTATGAATTTGTTTTTGAAGTTTTATAGATCAAGGTAGACAAGTTTCGTGCAATAGAGAGGGAATGCGTAGTTTGTTTTGACGAAATGTCAATCAAGTCTTTTCTAACATTTTCTTGACAGCAGGATAAAATTATAGGACTAGTTGGCTTTGGTGAGAGTGCGAGTAATGGAATCCCTGCGAGGTCAGTGTTAGTTGTTATGGCCTATTGGCAGGAGCCGAAGCAATACCGTACATTAAACGTTGGGGTTGGTATAAACCTTTGTGTGTACTAAGAGTCAGTATTTCCCTATCCTCCGGTGCCACCTCTAATTGTAAATAGGCCTTTCTTAGGTCGATTTTGGAAAATTTTGTCCCTCCCGCCATGGATGAAAAAATTTCCTCAATCGTGGGTAATGGGTGCTCATCCACCACTAAATTGGGGTTAACAATCACCTTATAGTCCCCGCAAAGTCTAACTTTGTCATTTAATTTTTGTATAGGAACAATCGGAGTTGCCCATTTACTATTATTAACTGCCACTAAAATACCAGTTTTTACCAAATCATCAATTTCTTCTTCGACCGCTTCTCTAATGGCAAACTGAACTGGTCTAGCCCTAGCAAAAAATGGTATCGTATTTGGCTTTAGAGTAATTCTTGCCTGAATATTCGAAATTTTTCCAATATTTTCGGAAAATAAATTAGGAAAGGTTTCCGAAATATTTTTAACGTCAAATCCGGTAGTTTTTTTATTTTTATTTAAAATTTCACCTTCAATTTCTATTTTATTAATATCAGTGTTTTGTAAATGTAAATTCCAGTCAATATTTAAATTCCTTAACCATTCACGCCCTAGCAATGGATGTTTTCTCGATTCAACCACATACAACTTCAATATTTTATCTTCCGATTCGGTATCAGATTTTAAATGTGTATTAAGAAACCCACAAATATTGATTTTATTATTTCAATAACTAATTAATTCTGTATCGGATTTTATTAACTCTAAATTTCCAAAATATTTAATTTTTTCATTATTATTAATTACTGTTACAGGAGAACCACTATCAATTTCAAATCTTAACTTAACATTGTTGACATTAAGTGTCAACCAAATTTTTGATCTGTCATTATCCTTATCTATATTAGCAATACTTTCAATACTAGCAATTTCATCAATTTCTAAATCATCTTTTTCTTCATCACCTGCTTCAAATGACCGACTTTTTTACAAAAATTACAAGTAGCATTTACGTGCGGACATTTATTTGCATAGTGGGATTCATTTCCACATCGGTAACAAGAATTTTTATTTAACTTATCTTATTGATTTAGAATTACAAATATTTATTGTACCTGTATTTTCCTGTGGTCATTTATTAGTATTTTGTACCTTATTAAATTTTTTCTTTTTATATTTTTGTACTTGATGAACGTTGTTTACACTCGAACTTTTTTGTAACTGGATCTCAGCACCTCCTTTCGCTGATAATTCCATAGCAGTAGAAACTTTAATAGCGTTTTCCAAAGTTAAATCTGGTGTTTCCAACAAACGATTTAGTATTTTTTGACTTCGTAAACCAAAAATAAGTTGATTTCGTAATGCCGTCTCAAGATATGTTCCGAATTTACAATTGATAGATAATTTTCGATATGAAACTAAAAAACCGACTCGCCTTCATTCTGTTTTCGTAAATGAAAACGATAATTTTCAACAATTTCCAGAGGTGTTGGATTAAAATGTTTATCCAATACTGAAACCACCTCGTCATAAGTTTTTGTTGTAGGTTTATCCGGGGATAATTTTCGCAAAGAATATCATATGGTTTTTGCCCCATATAGTGCAGCAATAAATGCAATCTCATTTGTTCATCAGTAACTCCAAACACTATGAATGCACTTTCCAATCTTTCTACACATCGTCCCCATTTAATTTGTGTTTTATCGAATGGATCGATAGTAAACGTATGTAACTTTATACCAGCCATTTTGTAGTAGCAATTGTAGTTTAACTCTCCAAACAAAATTATTTAAAAATCCGTAGAAAAGAAAATAAATTGCAGTTTAATTTTTTCCTTTGTATAATAATTCGAAAAAATCGAAAATTTATATTTTAAATGTTTTATTCAAAATATTTGTGACATAAACAGCATGGATGTAAAATTTGTAGTGATTATTTAATTAATGGTACGATGGTAGGATATGTAATATACGTAGCATGTGTTGTAAAAATTTATCGATGAATAATCTGTTTTTATTTTATAACGTGGATCCCATCTTCGTCGCCAACTATTATATTTAGAAGTAAAACACTTTATTTGATGATATTATAACTTCATTTTATAATTACGAAACATAGTATTTATTTAATTCATTAAACACAATATTTATAGTATTTTTAATAATCTTACAAGATGGAAAACCGGATAAATACTCCGTTTGACAACGACCAATGAACTCCCATCCTCACAAAGATATACCAATGCGGTACTATGTTAAATCAATGAACTAAACATTTGATATGGATATGACAAATATTAATTTAGTTCCAATTCAAAAAATGCAAGTTACTTTAGAATCTGAAGAAAAAAACAATTATGGAGTGATGCGAAAACAATTTGCACTTGTTCCTGCTAAAGCAATAAGAATACATAAAAGCCAAGGTTCAACTTTTAAGAATATTTGCTTGAATTTTACTCACCCGTAGCATTGTCTAGAGTTGATTTGAATGGACTTTACACCATAGGCACATTCAAAAAACCAAAAGATGATTTAGTAATGAAAGAAATCAATAAATTACGCGACAATAACCGATTAAAATTATCGGTCAATAACTCTATGTATAAATCAAGTATAGCCTACCATAATGTAAGAAGTTTACGCAAAAATATAAAAAACGTTATTGCTCATAAATGGTATAAGGAGAATAAAATTTTAATATTTAGTGAAACAAATACTGAAGAAATAGACGATTTTTCTACTCTAGCAAATTTTGCAATAAAATTCATATCAGATGGTCATACACGAAAAATCGCTAAGGGTAAGCAAATTTTAGGAGTTATTAATTATAAATAATCTAATTATTAATCTTTTATCTTATTATTTTTTTGCAGTAGTTATTAATTATAAATAATCTAATAAATATATAATTTACTTTATAGGGATAGTTTGTTTCACACAGCATAATTGTAAAATTATAAATTTCAAAAGTTCTTTTGAAGATGGACAAACGTCTATGAATAAATATTATTACATAGATTTACATTCATTTGAATTTGAAGATATTTATGTAATTACTGGCTACAAATCTCCGGGAACAAGCTTCACAATTTTTAAAAAGAAGTTTGATGAATTGTTTGTAAATAATATTCCGTATAACCGATACATAATTTTTATTTGTGATTTTAATTTCAATTGTTTAGAAAATAATAAATTTATAAATTTGATGGCAGAGTACAAATTAAAAAACACATTACCGAAAAATAGTGTAACTACGGATTTAAATACACAAATAGACATAATGTTTTCAAATTTTAATGGTTTTATAGCTGAAATTTATGAATTATATTTTTCATATCATAAACCAATAAGAGTAATTTTAAAGCAAGACGATAATATTCAAACTATATCGTCACAAAATTTGTTTTCCAAACAAAATCAAATAACTGATGAGAATATCGTATATAATTTATCAGATCATGAGCAAATTCATGTCAAAGAAAGCGAAAAGGGCCTATATTGTATAAATATAAAGATCAAATCAATCAATTAATAACACTAGTTTACTAATTTTGAACTTTTTTTGTCTCCCTGAATAAAACCCCATAAAATTTGAGTTTTGACTTTCTTTGGGAAAACTTGAATAACTTGGGGCAAACTGCACCAATATTCGTGTCTTTTAGCTTAAAAGTAAGAAAATTAATAGACTGAGAGCCCGCGACGGCCAGACCTTCGTTATTTTATAAAAGCTGAAAGTTTCTCTGCGCATACCCCCTACTCAGGTAGGAACGATTAACGACATATGAAGTTTGGATCATAGTGGCTTTGGCAGGGAGCAGGTTCCAAAGGGGCCTCCAAAGTTTCGTGAAAGTATAAAAGCTAATTTTTTTTATATATTATTCGGGATAGTATTAGAAGTCACGTCACCCAATGCCAGACACTTACTATCGTGGAAACCCCCTGCCAGACACCCTTAAACTTTAAAGTTTAAGGGTGTCTGGCACGGAATTTCCACGATAGTAAGTGTCTGGTATTGGGTGACGTGACTTCTAATACTATCCCGAATAATATATAAAAAAATTAGCTTTTATACTTTCACGAAACTTTAGAGGCCCCTTTGGAACCTGCTCCCTGCCAAAGCCACTATGATCCAAACTTCATATGTCGTTAATCGTTCCTACCTGAATGGGGGGTATGCGCAGAGAAACTTTCAGCTTTTATAAAATAACGAAGGTCTGGCCGTCGCGGGCTCTTAGTCTATAAAGCTGCTATAGGCTCCAAGAAATTAAAAAAAATTAGTGTCTTTATTTGTTTAAAACTTATGGCGTTGAAAATGGAAAAATTTAAAAAAAACATGAATTTTTCGTATTTTTTCAACTTTTTTCGACTGTAACTTCCAGAATCCTTAACGGATTTTTACAAAATATAGCTCAAAATGTTTGTTGGCATATTTACTATGCACTTGTTTTATTAATATATTTAATTTGTTTGTTTTGTAAAATATGAGACCCGAAAACCGAAACAACATTTTTGATCACCGAAAAAATTGGTTTTTCGTGAATATCTCAAAAACAGGAGCTAACCAAAAAAAATGAATATGATATTCGTGTTCAGGAGGTACAAATCTATAAGAAAAGTTGGGTTTTATTTCGGGAGATTTTTCTTGTAAACTAGTGTAATTATACTGATGAAATTAGTTCATTTCTATTTGATAGTGAACGCTATCAAATTGATGTTGAAATTCAAAACATTTTGGGTTATTGTTATTCTAGTAATCTAATAGTCAAACAAGAAAAAAAACATATAATATTGTTTTTAAATAACCCAGATCTAGAACATTCCCACTATACGTGTGTTATTTTTGATGATGAAGCTGCAAATTTGGATTGTGATACAATTTTTCTTGAAAATTTACTATGTAATCTACGAAATATATAATGTAAACGAAACAAATTATTATTATTTCGAGAATCTTCTTTGGTCTCTCCGTCTCAACTTTCAAATTATACACAACACTACAAAATACACTGACATACACACACATTACACTGACACAAATACTTTCGCATTATAGATGGATCCTATTGTATATCCGCTAGAAATAGGTAGATTTCGGGACCAGACAGCTTTGTGTACAAATAGAATTGGATATGTCAGATTAGTTTAATAAAAAATTTAACTAGAAACAGAAAATCCAAAAAATTTATCAAACAACCAAACTAAATACATAAACAGAAACTACTTTGTCAATGCAATTTTGAATAGTTTTATTTAATTTGGTTAAAACTCCTTAATATCAAATTAAATCCTTTGGTGGATTAGCGTTCTAACTACATCACAACTGCCATACTATAATTGAGAATCAACAACAACATCAAATAACTTTTACACCTCAAATATAATACAAATATCTATCAATTGTAAATATGTAATCAATATACATATATTTATTTCAACTAAACCACTTCCAAATATTCCAAAGAAACTATTCCCTAATTCAAAACAATAATAAATCTTCAAAACAACAACAACAAACATTCAAAACAAATTTTTTAACTTTTTGCGAAAAAAAAATAAAAACAAAAAAAATAATATGAAATCTACCTAAAACAAAAGAAATTTTATTTAATTGGGATATTTTTGGGATTTGTTTGTAATTATATAGCGTTTTAGGGGCTTGCATTGAGTTAGTATAATGTTAATTGCATTGGAGCTTCTAGGGTTAGAAAGCTGAAAATTTCTGATGTTATAGTTGAAAAGTTGAATTAAAAGCTAGTATTAGTTTAATCAAAATAGACTCGAAAATGATGAAAGCAAGGCCGTTTGCGTTTGTTTTCGTTTTAATAGCCACAGGTTCTCAACCTCTGAACTTAAACAATTTATTTTTTATGTTTTGGATAGATATAAGTTGGTATCTACGTTTCTGTAAGTTTTCATTTTTGAGCTTGGTCATTTTCATCTAGATCAACGACAACAAAGTTTAGTAAATTTTTAAAACAGCTGATTTTTCAGGAACCCTAAATGCCAAGGTTGTCATCTCACAAAAAATGGTTCAAAAATTCAATATTTATCAATTTTATTTAAACTTTATGTTTCAAACGGAAGTTATAACGCCTTAGATTATTCGACTTTTAAGACTCTAGCCGCTTAAACGGTACCCCGATATGGCCAGTTCGCGAACTTGTCCAAGAAATTGTTTGCCGCAACATACACAGAAAATATTTTTGGTGTAGGTTAAAAATTGCGACCGTGAGAGTGCCGGATAATTCCGTTATACCTCATATCATATATATAAATTTTTTTTTCATTTTGATTTTCCGTCTCCGCTTATCATATATAATCGTTTGGCACTAACATTTTTCCGAAATTCCGACATGAAGCACGCTGCAATAGGTAGATTTTTATATGAAATCTACCTAATTAGCATTTTTCTTTTAAATAACGATAAGAATTACACCGAAAAAAAACGTTGGTAGGATCAACTACAAAGCTTGTTTGATTTTGCGTCTAATATGAACGTGGTTATTTTAACCAATGTAGCATTGTCAATTTATTTTAAAAAACGTAACAATTTCCATTATTTAAATCAACAACGGCGTGATCAATTTCGTGTTCAAACATTCACAAATCATAGTTGAATTAAGTAGTTTGTTCATGTTTTTGTTTGAAAATTATTGTGTTTGTTAAAATAAAAAACGAGGAAAAACAAAATTCGTTCAATGATAATAATAATAAACAAATGAATAGAAAAATAAAAAGTTTTTCATATATTCTAACATGGCTGGTTTTATTTAACATTTTAGGAAATAATTTACATGCGTTTAATTGAATTGAATAATTTTAATATTATCTGCACATAAAATTATGTGCGGAAGAATTTTTTTTGTGAATATAGTATCAACAATCTTGTTAAATTAATAGGCCCTTTCCATAATTAATTTTAGTGATTTAAAAAAATTCTTATATTTTTTTAATATTCTTTATTTGTCTTGTTTCATGTCGATTTATCGATATTTTTATTTAATTTTTCATAATAATGAGAAAATTATGGAAAATTAGTATTATCTTCTACACATAATTCAAATATTTAAATTTTTTGATTTCTGAATGTTTGTCTTTTAAATCGTATCATTAAAAATATGGCGAAAAAATGGACGCATCCCTTACAAACAAAATCACACTCATACATTTCCTATTTAGAACGTAAATATACGAACGCTATCTTTATGCATAAAAATGTGTGTCGGGTTTAATGCGAAATACATATTTCTAATATAAAAAATTTCAAATATTATATTTACGAAAAAAAACGAACCCATACAAACATCGATAGCAGCAAAAACAAAACAAAGATGTACCAAACCAATAGGTTTAATACGGAGTATTGCTTGATTCTATCACAAACGTATTCAATATTACTATTTTTAGTCTAATTTTTTATTTACCACGTTTGTAGTCAATTGAAAATTAAATCAACCACGGCATCGTTGCTCGAAAATGAAATCATAGTTGACTCAACTACAAACATGGTTAAATCAAATATGTTTGTGATACTTATAAAAAAATATATCAACAACGGTTAAATTGTTAATTTAAATCCGGAGCGTTGGTTGATTCTATCGCAAACGTATTTAATTCCCCAATTTTCACTTAATGCTCGATTAACAATGCAACATGTTTGATAATCAACCAAAATTTTTTCTTTCGGTGTACAGAAATATGAAAATTAATATGTTTTTGCATTCAAAACGAATATAAAATTAAGAAAAAAACTTAAACAATAATTAAAATTTATAAATAAGTTTATTTTTACTGTAATCAAATACAAATTATGGATATTAAAATAATTGTTATTATGAAAATAACAAAATAATATAATTGTTATTATGTAATACAATTATTTGATATAAATGTAATAAACTTAAAATTAAATTTAAAACTATGTAATATAAAATTAATTTTTATCGTTTAAACAAACTTATAAAAAGAATAAAAAACAAATTAAGTACTAAGCTTTTTTGTTTGATTTTCAATTTTTATTAATAAAATAATTTTATTAATATTGGGGTCTATTCAGTAAAAATCTGCTATCGAAAATTTCTGCTATTTTTTTATTTTTTGTATGAAATTTTATAAATATCAAAA
Source organism: Diogma glabrata (assembly GCA_963693315.1). Classification (NCBI taxonomy): domain Eukaryota; kingdom Metazoa; phylum Arthropoda; class Insecta; order Diptera; family Cylindrotomidae; genus Diogma; species Diogma glabrata. The sequence continues at coordinate 110,889,687 of OY856188.1, forward strand.
TAGAAGAAAAAAATAGAAGAATTGGTATTCAATCGCAATATTTTTCTTCTCAAAGTCTTCTGTTCCTAGAAGATTTAGATATTTTATAGAAGTAACTAAAAAGTTGCTTTTATGGTTAGAAGAAATATGGTTTTGGGATATTCTTTTGAAATGTACAATTATATTTGTCGATTTTTTTTTGATTTTTTTTTAAATCTGAAAATTTGGTATGTGATTGGTGTTGACGAATTAAAAAAACCAAATTAGGGATTTTTTATTTTATAGCTTTGAAATGGAGTTATGCGAGTATGAATTTATGATAATTTTTTATGGTTTTCCGTTATGGTATCGGTGTTTTCTAATAAATCTCACAATTTTTCATTGAATTTATATTCATTTTTGCAAGTGAGTTTAGAAATAGTTATATTATCGAAAAATATTACAAAATACTAATTTATCTCATATATCCGCTATGTTGAAATTCTGTTACTGAAAAAGTTTATATCTCAAAATAGCACTTTTTCACAAGTTTTACAGATACAATACACAGGGCTATTATATTCTGAAGAAAAAGTTTTAGGATCCAAAACAGATTTTTTGAATATGAGGACAATTCTTTTGAAAATGCACATGTTTTATTGATTTTTCTTAAAATGCATTAAAATTTGGTATATGTTTAGTATTTAGTACAGTAACTATTTGTTTTTAACAAATAATCCTTATCTGGTACAATTTAAATTATTTGAGCCTTTAGGTGGTTCAGATCGTAATTGAATTTCTACACAGTTAGATTCCAAATTAATTTAAAGCTAATCCTTGTTTTATTTGGGATTATAAAGCTGCGTATTGGTAGGGTCTTAGAGGTATTTTTGAGTGGCTTCCTTGGAAACGTAATTGTCTTACCGTCCATGACCCTAACCTAGCTGCGTTATATTTAGGCTATTGTTGAGGGCATGCGGAGATTTATTCCTAATGAATTGGCCATTCCTAAGGCTGATCTGTGGTTTTCAAATAAATGCAAAAAGGTGATTAAAATTAAGAAAAAGGCATTTCAAAAGTTTAATCTAAACAAAACCAATGAACACCTTAGACAATACCGAATTAAAAAAAGTATATGCAGGAAACTAATAGATGCAAAACAAAATCTCTTTAATAGGAAAAAAGCGGTTAAATTTGCTGAGTACGCTACTGGTTCACGTAATTTCTTTAAAGCGGTTAAGACTGTTCAAGGAAGGCTAAGCGGTTAAGGCTGTTCTCTACCTCCTCTTATTGGTAGAGATATACCGGCCATTGACCCAAAAGAAAAAGTCAAACTTCTGGGTAGTTATTTCTCTAAAAATGATACCAATTTCTTTGCGAAGCCCGGTTCATAGAGTTTTATTCTTAATGGGACGTATAGTTTTTCGTGGAAAATGGCAAGCGTACAACCAGTTCCTAAGAAAGGTAGTAAAACCGATCCTACAAAATACAGACCCATTTCAATTTTATCGGTTGTTTCTAAAATTTTTGAGAAATACATTAATTTTAATCTAACGAGTTTCTTAGAGTTCTCAAAACTACTCAATGAAAGGCAATACGGCTTTCGAAAAGGAAGAGCGACGGGAGAATCACTTTCCTTTGTCACTCATGTCTGGAATAAATCGCTTGAAAATAATGGTGAAACTTTCGGGGTTGCCCTTGATATACCCAAAGCATTTGACAAAGTTTGGCACAACAATCTTATTTACAAATTAAGATGTTATGGTTTACAAAGGATAAAAAGTTACTTGGATACAAAGATTTATTTCGGAGCGGAAATTTCGGGTCAACGTTGATGGTGTCTCTTCGGAAATATTCTCTACTAATACAGTAGTTCCTCGGAGTTCTACTTAGTCACCAACTCTCTTTCTTATTTATATTTGGTTTGTTTGTTGGATTCCACCAGTTAGTCCTAATCATGGTTTGGCTGATGATAGCACTCCTTATGCGTCTCATGAAAAACCTAAATTATATTCACCATTAGCGCTTCATAACTGTAGATCAAATATGATACATTCATTAAACAATGACCTTTGAGGGTTTGCTAATTGTGTTGGGGGCTTGCTAATAGTGTTGAATTCAATACGAATAAAGCACAGGTGTGTTATTTTCCTAGATTATCCACATTAAATCCGTTTCAATTATCCGTTTCAATTAAATCCGTTTCAGTTTGATTCTAGTAGAAGTTGGAAATAATATGAAATAAAATTCTCATATTTTTAACCTCGCTAAGAACGCTGTTCAGAAATTGGGCTTTTCGGGACGATGTCGTAAGTTTTTCAATAGCGAATAGCTTCTATTAATATAGAAATCATTTATACGTCCCCGCAAGGAGTATTGTTCTCACATATGGAGTGGAGTTTGTTATAGTAGTTTTAAGTGCCTTGATTCTGTTCAGCGCGGAGCCGTTAAATTGATTGGTAACTCCACTCTTACTAATGAGCTTGATTCCTTACATCACAGACGAAATGTTGCTGATCTGACAATTTTCTACAAATATATTATGGATAAACGAACTTCCGCAGAGATTAAATCAATTTTACCTGAACTGCAAACTTCTCACGTTTCACCAGAGCTACTGCCAATCCTTTTACGGTTCAAATAAAAAATGCAGAACTGTTGCTTTTCAGCGTGACTTTTTAACAGAGTCTTTCATCTCTGGAATGACTTACCTTCATAGATTTTCCCCGATAGCTTTAATCCTCAAAAATTTAAAGTTAGCGTTCATAAGTTTCTTAAAGAAACCTATACTTTATTTAAACAAAATCCTAATCATCAGTTGGCATGGTTTCTTCGGATATTCAGAGACGCTAATTTATAATTAACACTAAACATGCCTTATTTTATTTAAAAAAAAAAACTTAAGGTGTTCCGCTCGGAATTCTTTGAAGCTTGACAGATTGGTGTGAAAGTTGGTCAAGGAACAAAAGTGACAAAGCGATAATGTGTGGTTTACCCTGGGGTTAAGTGCCATCACTTCTCGGGGTTAGATTTTTCCTACTCAAAATAACCCCGAAAGTAAAAGTGCTCCATAGGATTTTCGATATCAATATTTTTCTTATCGAAATAGTTGTATCGAAAAGTGCTATTTGAAAATTTATAATTTTTTGGATTTCTGCTGGCTACGTTCTACATAAAAAACGCTCATAAATCAAAATATTAGTTTTATTTTGTAATTTTTTTAACAAGTCTTATAAAACATGCAGCTACCAACAAATTTTGAAGAGAAAATTTAAGGATCCATCTATAGAATTTTTGAATATTTAAAAAATATGTAAACATATATGAAGCACTCTTTAAAAATTCGGTAAAATCAATTCATATATGAATCTTTAAGTTTTTTTCGAATTTAAAAGTTGCATGTATTATCTGTAAGATTTGTGAAAAAAATTATAAAATAAAAGTGCTATATTGAGATATGAGCTTTTGGGTAAAAGAGTTCAAGCGCACCACCGCACGCTGTGTGGCGAAAATCGAATAAATTATCAAATGTTCAACTATCATTTTTTGATAAAAAACTAGTTACTCACTTGTAAAAATGTATTTCAATGCAATCAAATTTCTGAAAGTTATTAGTAAAACACCACACCAAAAAACCTTAAACCATGACATAACTGGGAAATTTCAGAACTTTTTTTCACAAGCCTGTAAAATTTGTGAAAAAAGTGCTATATTGAGATATGAACTTTTCAGTAAAAAAAGGGTTTCAACGCATAACACAGCGGATATGAAATAAATTAGTAGTTTGAAACAAGCGTTTTTGAATATACATAACTATTTCTGCACTCACTTGAAAAAATGTATATCAATTCAATGAAATTTGTGAGAGTTATTATCAAAACACCGACGTCATACCAAAAACGCATAAAAACTGACCGAAATTCATAACTACATTTCAGAGCAATTAAAATAAAAAATCCTGAATTCAGTTTTTCCTTTTGTTAAAACTAATATCATTCCCGAATTTCAGTTTACATCTTGTACGATGTACACACTCTGAAAATACAATTTATATCTCTAATTCCTGAATTTTGTTTAATTTCTGCTATTTAATATATACTACTGAGTATTTGCTATTTTCTGTTTAGTAATTACTTATCACTTTGTCAGTACTACTCCGTGTATCCAAACTTTGCTCTCTGGATTCAAATCAAAACATGACCTTTCATTATTTTCAAAACCATAATACAATGAAAAATACAAAATTATATTTTAAGAAATATGTATACGTACATATGTAGTACCTGGGCCAACGTCGATTTTATGTGATGATTACCACATATTTTATATTTCGTGAAGCGCCTGTCCTTGACGAGCCCGAAAGCTTTTGTTCTGCAATTTTCCTCAAATCGGAAGCTTTTTCGTTCGGCAAGTTCCAAAAAGGCCGATTACCAGCAATCTTGTAATTTTTTTGATTTTTTAAGTATAGGGGCTGGAAACTTGATTCGAGTGTAACCTTGTCCGACAAACATTTGTCTGCTATTATCTAATCCGACAACCCAAACATACCAAAATGTCAGTTGTCGGACTCAACAATAGCAGACACGTTTTGGTCGCACAAGCTTACTCTCGTGTTCTAAAACAAATTTACAAACCCCACAGTTAAAAAAAAATGTGGTAGCAAATTTACAAGATCGCGGGCAATCGGCATTTTTCGAAGCTTGCCAAACGAAAAAACGGCCGATTTGAGGAAACTCGCAGAGCAAAAATTTTCAAGCTTGTCAATTACAGGCGCCTCACGAAGCATAAAATATGTGGTAATCATCACATTATATCGGCTAAGGACTAATAAAATTATATTAAACATTTAACATTTTTCATTCAAAAATTAAAAACAACAATTTTGCCAAGAAATTTAAAAACATAAAACTTGCCGTTCCTAAAGCCGCAATTAGTCTATTGCAGAACTCTGCAATATTTCTGCAATGGTAGTGTGTAAAATATTCATTGCAGAAAAATTTGGCATTGAACTCATTGCAAAACATTGCAATGAGTCATTGCAATGTTTTGCAATGAGTTCATTGCCAAACTTTTCTGCAATGAATATTTTACACACTTCCATTGCAGAAATATTGCAGAGTTCTGCAATAGTCTAATTGCGGCTTTATATTTTGTAGTTCGTGCTCAATTTTCTATTGTTTTGATATTGAAAACGTTTAAAAAAAATACTGATGTCAAAACCTGTAAATTATTGTTTTCTTTAAAACAAAATTTAATATAAAAAACATATAAATACTTTAATTTGCACACGAAATATAATATATTTACTAACATGTTTTGTAATTTATCAACTTAATTTTTAATTAAAAAATAACTAAAAATTAAATATGTAAAACTAAAAACAACAAAACTTACTGTCAAAACTGAGATTAAAATAGAAGATTTTGTGTTCGAAAACATAAATTGATAATAAAATAGCAGAAAATTTCCCCTTCGCAAATTGAATACCAATTTCGAACAGTCTTCTATTTTTCAATTCTGCTATTTATTTTTGGGTTGAAGAATAGAAGATAGAAGATTTTTTTTGAATAGGGCCCATTATTGCCGTCATGTGAAAATATTTTATTTTAAATTTTTATTTAAAATTTAACATGTTTCGATAATATTTAAAATTATCATCATCAGAAAATTGTAACAAAATTAAAACGATTTTGCATTTTATCAATTTTATTTATTTTTTGTTTATTATATTTTGTCATTGTATTGAGTTTAATTTATTTACATTGTTTTTGTAAAGCAGTACGTAGCTTAAATCGTTTTAATTTTGTTACAATTTTCTGATGATGATAATTTTAAATATTATCGAAACATGTTAAATTTTAAATAAAAATTTAAAATAAAATATTTTCACATGACGGCAATAATATTAATAAAATTATTTTATTAATAAAAATTGAAAATCAAACAAAAAAAGCTTAGTACTTAATTTGTTTTTTCTTTAATTGTGAAGTGGGTGATTTATTCACAAATACAGAAAGATATTATTAGCATCTTTCAACATGAATTTTTATAAAAAGAAAACTAAAACTTTTTTACTTAAATTAAAAACTATCCATAATTATTAAAATTCAATTATTAGAAATAATATTGATGAAACAAGTTCATTTATATATTATGCAGATAAAGTTGATGTTGCTATCAAGTTGATGTTGTAATTCAAAACATTTTATGTTATTTTAGTAATGTATAAGCAGTTTATATCAGAGATGGAAACCAAAGATTTTTTTCAGTTGGTTCGGTTTTGGTTTAATAACAAATTTTTATTATGGTTTTTGGTTTGGTTTTGGTTTCTTGATATTTCAAAACTTGGTTTTGGTTTGGTTTTGGTTTAAAGACTTTATAATTTTTTGGTTTTGGTTTGGTTTTGGTTCGGTTTTGGTTCAGATTCAGAATTTAGATTTACATTTTTATTTCTAATTAATTCTCGATATTCAAATAAAAAACTCAGACAAGTGCGAATAAAATTCGCTCGCTAAGGGTTCCTTGGATGTAAAAGAACACAATATCAAAAATTATTGACCAAAAGTTGTGTTGTAATGTCTTTATATTTCCAGACCATAGACGCATAACAAAATAAATGTGAAATCGTAAATGTCAATAGTAAATTACAATCAAATCTATGTTGATCAAAAATGACTCAAAAAATGATACTTTAGGTTGAATCTGATCCATAAATGTTAATGGTAACTCAAGAAAGATCTGAATTTTGCACTTTTTTGACAATAACTCAAAACTGTGCACCGCAAAATTGTAAAGAAAAATTGCAATGTTTTCTAAATTAGGTGCTCTTTCAAAAGACACTTGACCAAATTTTAAATAGTGTTTTTACCTCTTCTCATTTCCACCCCATTAATAAATATAATTATGAGTTTATGACACTTTTATATATTTTTTATTAAAAACTTACTAATTTTTCTATAATTTCAAATACATTTGAAGATTTGCGATCAGTTAGGTTCGGAGCTAATCGAGGTAAGAAAACACGAAGAAAACGTCATTATTCAAAATTATACAAAAAAGGTGAGGTGTAAAATTCCAAAATAAATATTTAAGGAATACTGAAATGAAGCCCTTTCATATGATATCCTACTTGAATCTATAAAAAAATGTATTTTCTCAAAGGTCTCACATCGTCTCACAAAGGTCTCCCCTGTAAACCAAACGAAAACCCCTTTAGTTTTATTTGTATCCGTCATTTCATGTGAACAGATTAGTTTTATACGCACCTCAAATTTCAGGCCCATAGAATTTATAGATATAATGTGAAAAACTCGTTTTACTCTCACCAATAGTGTTCCGTATAAAAATCAGAAACCCAAAAAGCTTTATTCTACTAATAAGTCGCATTAAAGAGAACGTGGTGGGCACACTTGTCTTATAATATAACACGTACAGGCAATGGATTCTAATTCTGTTCCGACCAACGATAAACCTCGATCCTGCAGACTCACTTGGTGTAATTTCAAAATGTAGTAGTTTCAAAAAGAAATGAGAAGATATTTTCAATTTATGTTGGTAATGGAACATATTTTTTACTATAAAACCGAACCGTGAACCAAACAGAAAAACATTGGTTTATGGTTCGGTTCAACTATTATTAAAAAAACTGGTTTGGTTTTGGTTTGGTTTAATAAAATCATTTTGAAAATGGTTTGGTTTGGTTTTGGTTTTGGTTCGGCAAAATTTCCTTGGTTCAATGGTTTTGGTTTGGTTCAAACGAACCGGTTTCCGTCTCTGGTTTATATAACGTCATTTTACTAACAATATATGGAAATGAAAATGATTATTAAGATAGTAAAATTATTTATATAAAAGCAGTTTTATAAAACTATGAATATTTTTATATCTTTAGTTTGAAAAAAAATTATTACAATAGAAAATTATGGAGATTCCGTAAGGGATTTAATAACATCAGTAGCGATGGACAACGTTTATGAAATAAAGGTGTTCTTTACGCTTTAAGTATTGCACTGAAACGGTTCTATGATAAAATATCACACGAAAAAATCCCACACGAAATAATATCACGTCGAAAATATCACAGCGAAAAAATCACACTATACGAAAATATCACATCACGAAAATATCACATCTCGAAAATATCACATCCCAAAACCACACGCGAAAAAATATCACATCCTAAAATCACACGCGAAAAAATATCACATTCTAAAATCACACGCGAAAAAATATCACATCCTAAAATCGCAAGCGTAAAAATATCACACCCTAAAATTACACGCGAAAAAATATTATGGAAAAAATTTTACTGCAAAAAAATACAGAAATATTACGATTTTTGAGTATTGCAGAAATGCGTAGTTTCGATCTCTAGTTTTGGAGATATCACTACGGCAGAAGAATAGCAAATATTTTTACAAATTACAGTCGTGATCGAAGAATCGAAATGTTAAGAAGAATTGCTCATGTATGGTGCATATAAGAAATCAAAATAATAAAAATACATAATTGTGAAAAAATGCAATCAATTTATTTTAGGATTCCTCTAATAGTGCGTGTCTGCCTGTTACCGTTCGCTATCTTGTAAACTATAAATCTTTTCGATCTAAAATTTGAGAAGAGTATTGCTTAAATCATTTGGGATCCAAAATAAATTAAGTGGGAATCATTTGTTTGATAGGGCTACGACGTGAAATCGTTCAAAATGTTTTTACTAAGTCAAATACGGTTTCATATGAAAGATTTTAAGTTAGTCTCCACTGAGATCTAGTAGATCTACTCTCCACTGTTACGAATGCAAACAACAATTACGTTTGCTAATGTTTACTAACGTTTGCTAACAGTCTGTCTCTATCAACCAAACTACCTTTCTAAAAACAAATGATTGCTAACTTTTGTTCAAGTGCCGAAAATGTTAAAATAAAAACTTTGACAGCTTGCCAAATTGATAAAATCATCATTAAAACCAAATACACAATTTTTTAATATTTTAACAAAATGTAATTTTTGTTTTATTCTAAATTTTCACTTAAAACTAGAATCAAATTTAATTACCAATGACAGATCAATATATGCATGACAGATCTAGTTCCTAAATAATATGAAGTGGAGACAGATTTTTGTCTGCACTTCATATTATGAAGCACAAACATGCAAAAACAACATGTTTTCCATATTATTCGGTAAAACAATTGTTAGCAAATGTTTGTTCGTGCTCGCTCATATTTCGTGTTTCCACTAAACAAATCTATATGTTTGCAAACGTTAAGGCTGAAGCTTTTATTCACATAAAACAGAAACAGAATTTCATACAAATTTTACAGCAACAGAATTTTTTACTGTCAAAGTTGTATGAAATTCTGTTTCTGTTGCATGTGAATGCCCGGTTTTAGCAAACGTTCAGCCGCGGTTAGTGGAGACGAGCCTCAAGAAAGCGATATTTTTACGCGTGTGATTTTAGGATATGATATTTTTCCCGTGTGATTTTAGGATGTGATATTTTTTCGCGTGTGATTTTAGGATGTGATATTTTCTCGCGTGTGATTTTAGGATGTGCTATTTTCCCGCGTGTGATTTTAGGATGTGATATTTTGGTGATGTGATATTTTCGTATAGTGAGATTTTTTCATGTGATATTTTATCACGACACCCACTGAAACGAGGTATCGTATGGATACAAATTCAATCTTTAATTACTGGAGAGTCGAATAAAACCAAAATAACTCCATTTATCAAACATGAAAATAAAAAAAAACTATAATATTGTTTTTAAATAACTCAGAACGAGAATATTCACACTATACATGTATTCTTTGTTATTATAAAACTGCAAATTTGGATTATGATACAATTTTTCTTGAAAATTTACTATGTAATCTACAAAATATATAAACAAGAAGAAACAAATTAATATTATTTCGAGAATCTTTTTTGAAATAAACAATTAAATTTATTTAAATAACACATACATTGAATAAAATAATTTCTTAATTTTAAATCAAAAATTTCCATGTAAATTAAACTAAAAATTATTCATATTATGTTATAAAGCCGCATTTAGACTATTGCAGAACTCTGCAATATTTCTGCAATGGTAGTGTGTAAAATATTCATTGCAGAAAAGTTTGGCAATGAACTCATTGAAAAACAATGCAATGAGTCATTGCAATGTTTTGCAATGTGTTCATTGCCAAACTTTTCTGCAATGAATATTTTACACACTGCCATTGCACGACTATTGCATAAATATTGCAGAGTTCTGCAATAGTCTAATTGCAGCTTAAGTAACGTTTGACAATTGATTATAAGTAAATACGAAAATTAAAGTGAAAACTTTTACATGTAAAAATTAAAATGCTTCTTTTAAATAACGATAAGAATTACAAAAATATGAAATCGAACGTGTTATTGAAAACAAAATAAATAAAAATTAAAAGAAATTTTACACTAAAACGATAATTAAAATTTAAAAATGTATAAGAGCAATTTCACGAAGATTCAACATCGTTTTGACTTGACCCCTTTTAATTTTGATTATTTTTTGTTTATAGATAGTCTTTGATAAATAAAAAATACAAGTTCTCTTAGAATTTTTTTTTTCGACCAGGGGTCTTCACAGGGTGCCCCTCAATTTTTGTTATTTTGTGATGTGAGTGCATTTTGACGAGCGATTGTAGAAACACTACTCAATCGATTTTCATAAATGATATGTCGTTGAGTAGGTATTAGAACAAAGTTTTTAAAAATGTACACTGTTAATTTTTTGAAATAATTTTTAATGGTGTAACATAAGAAAAAAATGGTGTATTTGAAAAAAAGATGGCATAGTCTTTTTTTTTTTTTTTTTTTAACCTAAATTGAAGCTTATTTTATATCTAACAACTTGTGAAAGTTTAGGACTAGCATCATTTTTTGTTTTAGAGATAAAATTCGTTGTGCATATGACTGTCGGGAATCAGTTTTTTTTGTTCTGAAGAAAAATTATAAAAATGGCGATTTTTAGATTCAGATTTTTTTTTTATGTTAAATATCAAATATTTTATTATTAAATGAACTTTTTAAAAAGCAATTTCAGTCAAGTTCAGCAAAATTTTGCGACATTTTGACTCGACCCTTTTTAATTTGGTCTATTTTGGTTTATTTTTAGTTTATAGATAGCCTTTGATAAATGAAAAATACGGCTTCAAGTAGAATTTTTTTAAATATAGACCAAAATAGACCAAATTAAAAAGGGTCGAGTCAAAATGTCGCAAAATTTTGCTGAACTTGACTGAAATTTCTTTTTAAAAAGTTCATTTAATAATAAAATATTTGATATTTAACATAAAAAAAAAATCTGAATCTAAAAATCGCCATTTTTATAATTTTTCTACAGAACAAAAAAAACTGATTCCCGACAGTCATATGCACAACGAATTTTATCTCTAAAACAAAAAATGATTCTAGTCCTAAACTTTCACAAGTTGTTAGATATAAAATAAGCTTCAATTTAGTTAAAAAAAAAAAAAAGGCTATGCCATCTTTTTTTCAATTACACCATTTTTTTCTTATGTTACACCGTTAAAAATTATTCAAAAAATTAACAGTGTACATTTTTAAAAACTTTGTTCTAATACCTATTCAACGACATATCATTTATGAAAATCGATTGAGTAGTTTTTCTACAATCGCTCGTCAAAATGCATTCACATCACAAAATAACAAAAATTGAGGGGCACCCTGTGAAGACCCCTGGTTGAAAAAAAAAATTCTAAGAGAACTTGTATTTTTTATTTATCAAAGACTATCTATAAACAAAAAATAATCAAAATTAAAAGGGGTCAAGTCAAAACGATGTTGAATCTTCGTGAAATTGCTCATAAACACATTTTTATTGTAATTAAATACAAATTATAGATATTTAAGTTTACTTTAAATTAAATTGAAAATTATAGAATCACAAAAAGAATATTTAACAGAAATGTAATAATTGTAACTATATAATATAATTATTTGATATAAATGTAATAAACTTAAAGATTCATTTAAATTAAATTCAAAACTATGTACTGTAAAATTAATATTTTTCGTTTAAACAATCTTCTATAAAAATAAAATAAAACTTTTTTTAAATTAAAAATTATGTGTTTTTATTTATATTAAATTAATAATTAGAAGAATATAATAATATTATTTTTAAACTTCACCACAGTTATAGATAGGTAATTTTGACAAAAACGTATGGAGTTTTGATGAAATTTTGGGTTTAATTGATCCGGGTTCAATTGGAAGTGGAAGATCTAGATTCGTTTCAAAATTGGACAAAATGGGATAGTGGCCCGGGACGGACATACAGTGCATTTATTTGGTTGAATTTCATGAACATGGTAAATACATTTTAAATTATGATTTTAAACAATTCTACATACTGATTTCCGGTATGTCACTTTTAGAAAACAAATCTTGGCATCAATTTTTTCACAATCATGACAGCTTTTACTTTAAATAAACCATACTAAAGAAACTTTGATTGAAAGTGAAGATTTGAATGGCAAGAAACTGAGGGTATAAATGTGATAAAATGTGACATACAAGAATTTTACAAATGTCACAGTAATTTTTAACGTAGATCTCAATTTTAGAAAAGAAAGGCTTTTTGTTCGCGACTTTGGGATAAAATTTTTTTTGCTGACTTGTATTGTAATAGCTTTTCTAAAAACATTACTGAGAAAAATCTTTAGTTACAGCCATTAATTTTATGATTATCTGATATAAGTATATGATATTGGCCAGAACACTATGTTTCCAGAGCTGTGGTGAAGTCAGCCTATGCATCAGCGTCCCAATATTTTTTTTGTTGTTTTTGCAATAATTTCGAGATCCGGAAATATACTCAAACTGTAATGTTGATACGTTGCAAGATTTTTTTTTTGAATTTTTATAAAGATTCTAGCCAATTATGTTGGTTAATTAATTTTTCGGTTTGCTACGTATAAATGGTTAGTCTAATTAAAAAATAAAACGATTGATTAGTGAAATTAGCTGTGTTTTTTTGTAATTCTATATGGAATAGAATAACAGAAATGCAAAAAAACGATACAGTTTAGAATTACTAAATTTGAATTTTTTTTTGTTATGGTAACAATGACTAGAAAAGGCAAAAATACTTTTGTTTATTGTAACTAGTATTTGTTGTTAGAAAAGTCAAAACTATTTTTGCTTATTATAGATGAAAAACGTGTTCTAGAATCTAGACAGAGTTGTGAAAACTTGACCCTTTTTGATTTTACTGAAACTTGGCATATAAGTAGTATGGACAAAATAAAAAATACAACTTATTTTAAAAATTTTTTAAAGTGCATAGTTTGAGCATAGGGGCACCCCAACATGCATGAAAAATGAAAATTCTGCCAATCCGATGTAACTTTGAAATTAAATTGCTCAAGAACGGCTATACCGATTTCATCAAACTTTTTTTTGTTTGATAGATGATTAGTTAGCCCTTTGAAAAAAATTAATTTATTGTTTTTATAATTAATTTTTAAATAAAAATATTAAAAAAACTTTTTTAAAGATGGCGCTAGGGTCGGAGATCAATTGGAATTAAATTAATTTTTTTTCTGAAAATAATTCTATTCTTACTCTAAAATATATCAAATTAACTCAGAGACGTTAATTTTTGTTCTTGAGATATTTAATTTTAAAGATTTTTAGTACGACTGAAATTCGAATTTTTCTTCGTTTTTTCAAACATATGCCAAATATATGCCAAGTTTCAGGAAAATCAAAAATGGTCAAGTTCAAATTTCGACTTTTCACCTGCGTAGATCACGTTTTTCATCTATAACTAGTTGCAGAAATAATTAATTAATAATTTGTTGCAGAAAAAATGGCCATTTCTGAGAAACATTTAACGGTATCAACATTTTAATAAATTACACATTTTTAATACTTATAAATTTATGATATTTTAGTTTTTAATGTATTTTTTAGAATCAACTGATAAAACAGATTCTGATACCTCAGATTCTGAATCATCAATTGAGCATCACGAAAAGATCATAAATTTTATTGAAACAATCGAATGTTTTACGGATAGTGATTTTCAAAAACATTTTCGATTGAAAAGAACAACTGCTCAATTTTTAATAGGTGAAAATTAATTAATGAAGTAAATTGATTCTTTTAAAATAAGCTATTATACATTTTTTGCTACAGATTCTTATAAAACCTCAAAATATGTGCCTAGTGTCACCCATGGAAAAAGGGCCAGAATTGGATACACAAAAGAGATATACATATATTTGTGAAACGTAAGTAATACTGTAACTTTAACACAGCGGGCAACATTATTGGGAGTCGTAAAATCTTCAGCATGGATTTCAGTAAAAAGAGTGGCGCATTGGCTAATTTCAATTAGTCATCAATTTATCGTATGGCCTAATACTGAAAAAATTCAACAGCAAAATCAAAAATTTGAGTCTAAAAATGGTATACCAGGAGTCATGTGTGCAATAGATTGTACGCAAATTACAATTAAAACTCCAACAAATAACAAGGAAAGTTATTTGGACCGCAAAAAAAACTACGATGCCGATAAAAAATTTATTAGCATATTTTGCGGTGAACCTGGATCTATGCATGATAGTCGTGTGTTCGGCGTTCTGAGATTTACGCTAAAATACTTCAAAATCAAAATACGATGATGCCAGATAACACGTTTATATTAGGCGATTCAGGGTATCCATATCTAAGTTGGTTGGTTCTTCCTTTCAAAGATTTTGGCAATCAAACCCAAATGCAAAAAACATTTAATTACAAGCATTCATCAACACGTATTGTTGTCGAAAATACTTTCGGTCTTTTAAAAACTCGATTCAGAAGATTATTACATTTCATGGAACAATCTAAAATACCATTTGTTGTTAACATTATCACAAGCATATGTGTTTTACGCAATATATGTTACTATGGATGATGATTATATATTAGATGAATATGATGATAATCCAACTGATTCTGCTCATAGCAAATCCGTTGAAAAGAGTAATGCAATCGATAGACGTCAGATATTATTTAATTATGTGCAATAAAACAATTTACTCTCAAGATAATTATAATGCGTTTGTTAATATTAAGATTCAGTAGTTTATTTTGAATAACAAAATATAAAAAACTTTCCTAGCTACATATATCATTTTTTTAATTCAAATAACAAAATATAATTCAATTTTATTTCATCAACAAATTTGTTTTTCCAGAAAATAATGTTTCCATTAGTTTCAACTTTTCTCCATGTCGTAACATTTTATTTTTTTCACCTTCTCATTTTAAATTAATTTTTTATTAGAGATTATTGGTCGGTCCCCAAAGATAACTTCCATTTTCTCCATGAAAGGTATAACACATGGGGCTACCCCCGTTTTCCTGTTGTTTTCTTGCTATCTTTGAAAGCTTTCAGCAATGCTTTCATTTTGTTTTCTAGGTCCGTAGGTGTTGTTGGAGTAACCTAAAAATTATTTTATGTATGAAACACTGATTTGAAAATGTTTACTATTTAAAAGCCTTACCAAAATATTTTTACTTATTAAAGCCTCGTTAAGGTTTTGGTAAGCAAACTTTCTTCCTGATATGTTGGAACTCTTCCTTTCGTTCGTCGTAACTGTCCAATAATGCATCGGTCTCCTGTTTGGTCCACAAACGTCTAGTTCTAAACATTAAAACAAATATTCATATAATCATGAAATGAATATTTTGAATATATAAATATAATACAATCCCAATAAATAACTTTAACTTATTTTTTATCTGCACTCATTTTTCTAATATATTTAATAAAAAACCGTCAAAACAAAACAAAAATCAAACAACACAAAGGCCACTATTCGAATTTTTAAAATATATGTCAATGATACCAACGCATAAGACTTTAATATTTCAAAAGCACTATCTGCGTTTCGGAATTTGTACTAGTTTATCGAGAATGAAAATTTAAACCTGCATAAAATGTGGAATTATTTCAGAATTAATTAGCTGTCAAATCATATTGATATTTTAATTCTATTCTATATAGTGTAGCAATGTTCCAGTAATAACACAAAATATATTTAAAAAAGAATCTACATTTATTGTTTACATTACAATAGTTAATTCACGTCTGATTCTACTACATCATAAAAATAATATATTTCTATTACCCAATAAGCAGTTCCTATAATGTTAGTATATTATATTATACATAGATGGCAATAAATATACCCAACTAACAATTCATATAAAAATTTAAATAATTTAACTGATTTTACTTCACGATTTTTTCGGCCATATCTGACTTAGCAATCGACTCGGTTGCCAAGGTCAGTGGTTTCAAATTAAATGGAGCGCAGACACTGTGGTAAGGAATGTTAGATAATTTTTGTCCTACCGGTCTTCAATAACATATCTTTCGTTCTGTAACACCCTTGTAACAGTATAAGGCCCTTTAAACTTTGGAGCTAGTTTCTGATTTACTCCAGCTTCCGTTATTTTATTTTTAACAAAAACAATATCGCCAACTTTATAAATATGAGCAACTTTACGACGGTTATCAAAATAATCTTTATTTTTAACTTGTAAAATGCGCGTATTGTTAACAACTTCTTGACGTATACGTTCCAAATTTCGTGATTCGTTATTTAACATGTCTATAAATCGTAACATGTTGTCGTTTTTTTTTACTTGGTTTACACCAAAAAGTGCCATAGAAGGTGCTGTTTGAATTGAACGATTTAGTGTATTATTAAAAGCAAATTCATAATCTATAAGAGATTTATCCCAATCCTTATTTAAATCTACATTTACCATTTTTGCAAGCATAGAAAGAACGGTCCTATTTTGCCTCTCAACTTGTCCGTTAGATTGAGCGGAATCTGTAGCGGTTAACACTAGGCTAATATCATGCGAACTTATAAAGCTTTTAAATTCTTTTGAACGAAAACATGATCCTTGATCAGCGACTAATCTAATCGGGGTACTAAAACTATGAAAATGACTTTTCAACAACTTCTCGGGAATTCGTCGTTTTCGTAGGATAAAATTTCGTGAATTTTGTAAAATTATCCACAACTACCAATATATATTTATAATGACTTTTTGTTTCGGCAAAAGGTCCTAGATGGTCTATATGGTATGTATGGAAGGGTTTATCGAATTTGTCATAAATATGCAAAAATCTTTCTTTCTTCCCATCTTTCGGTTGAAAGTATAAGCATTTTAGACAAGTTCTAATGAAAGTTTCCACTTTTTCTTTTAATTTTTTAAACCAAAATGATCTAAGTAAAAACTCAACCGTCCGGTTGGTTCCAAAATGACCATATTCATGAGTTTGACGTATTACACTATTTTCCAGAGTTTGTGGTACATACAATAGTAATTTATCTTTCTATTTGCGGTATAAAAGATTATCGAGAATAGTATAAAAATCGTTATCATTATTATCGTATAAGGACTAATTGTTTTAATTGTCCTAATCGCTTCATCGGTCATTTGAAATGATGCTAGCGTTTCTAGGAAAGTACACTCTGTTATTGTACATATACCGGGCACACGACTAAGTGTATCAACATGTTTCATTTTTGTGCCATCACGTTGCACAATGGTGTAGTTATAATTTTCCAAAAATGTTGACCATTTCATTACTTGGCTATTTGAATCTTTTTTAGATAACGTTTGTTTGAAAGATAGGCAATCGGTAACTATACTAAATTGAATACCATGGAGGTAAACATGAAATCTCTTAACGGCATAGATAACGGCTAGTGCCTCTAATTCGAAGGAATGCTTTCGGCTTTCCGGTTCGGTTGTTCTTTTGCTAAACTAGGCTATGGGATGCAATTCTCCATCGGTCTGCCTTTGCAGAAGGATTGCACCAAAACCTATTTTGCTCGCGTCAGTATGAAGCTCTGTTTCTAATTCTTGTTTATAAATTTTTAATAACGGAGATGAGGATAACTTTCATTGCAACGTTCGAAATACCTCTACTTCTGCCTCTTGAATTTTAGAAACAGCGTCTTTTTTAATTAAATCGTATAGAGGTTTCGCAATAATGGAAAAGTTTAGAATAAATTTCCTAAAGAAACTAGCAAGTCCTACAAAACGGTGGACATCGTGTATGTTTTTCGGAATAGGATATTCTATTATTGCTTCGGTGTGTCGTTTTGATGGTCGTATGCCATCCTTGGAAATGTCGTATCCGAGAAATTCAAGACTTGTTTTAAAAAATACACATTTAAGCGGGTGTATTTCCAAGCAATTTTCATGCATTAATTGAAACACTTCATTTAATGTTTCAAAATGTTCGTCAATTGTACGTGTTGCGATTAAAATATCATCAATATACACAATCACGTTTCCCTTTTGAATAAGGTGATGGAAAACCTGATTAGTGAAACGTTGAAAAACAGCCGGTGCATTGTACAGACCAAAAGGAGTTTTTAAGTACTCATATTGTCCATCAGGCGTTACAAAAGCAGTGTATTTTACGGCATTTTTCTCAATGGGTATATGGTGAAAACCATTTTTTAAATTAATCAAGCTAAAACATACTTTTCCTTCCAATTTATCTAAACAATCATCGATTCGTGGAAGTGGAAATCGATGTTTTACCGTGACTTTATTTAATTCCCTAGAGTCGACGCACAAACGCTTTTTACCATTGTTAAGAAAAACAATCTGTTTGATGTAGAATCTTTATTACTTCAGAGTTTATACAAGACTAAAACATAAAAACTAAATCTTTTTATTGTTACATAGAAATAAACAATAGAGCGAATTCAAAATGTAGCTAACTTTACATTATTAAAATTACATACTTTAACATATCTCCTTAATTTTTATAATAAAAGCTAATTATAAACAAATTACATTTTAAGACCTAAGTCTTTTCTAAAATTAAAGTGTTTTATTTTTCCCAATGATTTAGTCAAAATATTTGCAATTTGTTTATCCGAAGAAATTTTGTGCACGCTTATTGCTTATTGCACGCTTGTGCACCCTTACTTTCCAAATCATGAACGTAGTGTAGACTAACATCAATATGTTTTGAATTTTTACAAAATTTTCCATTTTTAGCCAGAAAAACAGCACCACTATTATCTTCATAAATTGTAATTTCTCCTTCAATGTCGACTTCAAAATCTTCCAATTTTAAGTTAATTTCCATTGGTGTTTCATAGTTTTTTCCTTGTTCAACTCCATATTTTTCAGCAGCATTGGTAATATATTTTGATTGATTCAGTGTAAGTTGTTTACTTTTTAAGTTATTTTCAATTTCAATACCCAAAAAACATTTTATCTCACCTAACTCTTTCATTCGAAATTCATTACTAAGTAGCATTTTTATCTTGTTAATAGCTTTTAAATCTTTACTACATATTAATACGTCATCAACATAAAGTACAATGTAGATTTTTGAATCTATAATGGATCCAATATATAGAAAGTAGTCATGTTTTGATCTATGAAAATCGTATTTTGACATTAAATCGTTAAAACATTCATACCAATCTCGTGGGCTTTCTCGTAATCCATATAATGATTTTTTTAATAAACAAACTTTTTCAGGTTGAACTGAATAACCATCTGGTGGATAAATGTGCACTTCCGATTTAATTTTTCCATTTAAGAAAGCTGTTTTTACGTCCATTTGTTCTATGATCATATTTCTTTTGCAGGCCACTGATAATAGTATTTTAAGCGTTGTCAATTTGGCGACAGGTGAGTAATTTTCTTCATTATCTTCAAATGTTTGCTGAAAGCCTTTTGCTACAACTCTGGCTTTATAAGTACCATCACTTTTGATTTTGTATATCCATTTAACTTCTATAATCTTTTTATTACTAGGTGTGTCTACTTCAACCCATGCATCATTTTCTTTCAAACTTTTCAATTCTTTTTCCATAGCAACTATCCAATTTTTTGATTTAATTGCCTCTTCATAAGTATCTGGAACAAACGATTCACAGTAATTTGCATATACAACGTAATCATTAAATTTTTCTGGCATTCTTTTTTCTCGTTTTGTACGATTTGAATTTATTTTCTCCTTAACTTCATCAATTACTTCATTTTCATCAACCATTTCAATTTCTTTATTTTCATTTATCGAGCCTTCGATTTCACTTTCGTCATTAACTTTTATGTATTGGGTATTATTTTCAATAAATTGTACGTGTCCACTCGTTATTACCTTATCATTTATTAGAATTTTATAACCATTGTCAGTGTATCCAATTAAAATACCTTTTTGTGCCTTTGGATTCAATTTTGATGTACGACATTCTTCAGGAATTCTGACGTATGCAATACTTCCATACAACCTTAAATTAGTGACATCCGGTTTCTTATTAAAAAATATTTCGTAAGGAGTTTTCTTTATTACTGAATTTGTTAATAACCGGTTTTTTTTTTTTTTTTTTTTATTAATTAGTTAGACATGTTTAGCACACTAAATATGAAATATTCATTATTTAGACTCTTTGAATATCCGAACATACCATGTCAACTATAAAGGAAGGGGATGAGGAAAATGGAAGGAATGGGGATATAAGGATAACTATACTAATTTTTTTAAATGATGATGGACATTTTCTTTAAATGCCTGAGGGGAAAATTCATCGGGAAATACAGAGGAAGGCAATGAGTTCCATAATTTGGCCACTCTATTAAAATAGTCGTTTTGGAAGGACACAGTTCTACAACGAGGAATTTGTACAACAAATGGATGGGATAACTCGGCAGCTCTTGTTTGTCGATTATACTGCGCACACGATGGAAGGATATTTTGAATTTCCTTGGAGGAGAATTCGCTAAAGTTATATTTATAGTAGATTGACAATTCAACCACATTTCTTCTGTGCTGGAGTGAATCAAGCTGGTCCGTTAGTTTGGTATTACCAATCAACCGTATTGCTTTTCTCTGAACAGAGTCTAGACAATTTATTGTTGACTGACAAGCACCTCCCCAAACATGACAGCAATACTCCATACATGGACGAATAAAGGACTTGAAGATTAGCAAAATTTGCTCGGGATTGAAATATTTTTTACATCGACTCAAGAATCCTAATTTTTGCATTGCAGATTTAGCGAGGTTGAACACATGTTTATTCCATTTCAGGTTATTTTGAATATCCACTCCAAGAAGTCTAACTGATTCAACCTCACGCAATTCCTCATGGTTTATTTTAATAGGAAAATTTTTATGTCGCTCTATTCGTGAAAGACGGCATAATTTGGTTTTGGTTGGATTAAATGAAACAAGATTACGATCACCCCATTCCATTATACGCTCCAGATCTTTGTTGATAGAATCAATTAGCAACTCTCTATCAGTGGTAACTGCAGTATGAGATCGAAATTTAGGAGATGCATGTGATGCATGTAATGTTCTGTCATCAGCAAAACTATGGATTGGGTGCACTGTAGAAATAAGTAAGTCATTAATGTATAGAAGAAACAAGGTTGGTGAGAGTGCCGAACCTTGGGGAACCCCAGCATTGGTTGTGAAAATATTGGATGTGATACCGGTTGTGATATCGGTTGCCTAAATATGCTGCAGTGAAGATACATTCGGGCCAAAAACGTTTTTCAATCTTTGCTTCTGCCATTAAGCAACGCGCCCGGTCTAAAATTGTCCTATTAAACCTTTCCGCCACGCCGTTTAATTCATGGGTGTATGGTGGAATTAATTTCAAATATATACCTTGTTCTTTAGCTAAATCAAAAAATTTATTATTAACATATTCCTTACCATTGTCACAGTGAATTTGTTTTATTTTCTTCCCAGTGTGATTTTGCATTAGATTTATGTACTGCACAAAGTTCTCAAAAACATCGCTTTCATTTTTAATACAATAAACGACAGCAAGTTTGCTAAAGTCATCAATAAATGAAACAAAGTAGTTTTGTCCTTTGTAACCAGATGTTGATACGGGCCCATGTACATCAGTATGGATTATTTGCATTATATCTTTTGCTCGCGTTGTATTATTTTTGAATGGTATATTCGTCATTTTATTTTGCATACATATTTCACATTTTAAAAAAACATTTTCGATATTTTCGGGTAGCCCATTTAGCAACTTTGATTTAACTAATTCTTCTAGACATTTAAAATTAGTATGTCCTAGCGTACGGTGCCATTTTTCTTTTTTTGACATATTATCAACAAAGGTTTGATTCACCATTTTATTCACCATAACATTACCAATTAGTTCATACACTCTGTTTTTCTGTTCTGCTATAGCTTTGATATTATTTTCTGTATCAATTATTTTCGCATACTCATTTTCAAATGATATGGAGTGACCATTTTTAACAATGCACGAAACACTTAATAAATTTTTATTCATGTTAGGAACATAGTAAACATTTTTAATGTTAATTTTCTGTAGTTTGCAATTTATTTCAAAAAATATTTTAATGTTGCCGATTTTATTTGATTTCAATAAATAACCATCACCTACTCTAATATCAACTGGTTCATTTAACACTGTAAACTCATTAAAAAACTTATCACAATTTATTATGTGGTCAGAACAACCGCTATCCAATAGCCAGGTAATCCTTTCATCAATTTCATCATTTACTCTTTGAGTTTTATTTGTTGACATAACCTCAATAGTGAATGAACTGTTTTCACTATCTTTGTTTAGATTTTCTTCTACATTTGTATTATAATTTGTATTATACCTTCTATCCCATCGGTTTGGTACATGCTGGTTATAACTGCAAAACCGTTCTATATGGCCTATTTTATTGCATTTGTGACATCTAATTTGATTGTTTATATTTGTTCGTTCGTATCTCTTGTTATTGCGATCTGAATTGTTGAATCTTCTATTCGAAGTGGTTAAGCTTAGTGCTTGAAAGTTTCTTGGTAGTTCGTCGTGTTGTTCTATATGACGCTTTTCATACTCCAAACTCAATTTCGATTTTACGTATTCTATTGTTTTTTCTTCTTTCGGCATTGCGTCTACAATATCAACTATATGTGCCAAATTTTCTGGCAATGCCAATAGTAAGTAATTAAGTTTGTCTTCATCAGTTTATGTTTCGCCTGCATTTTTAAGTTTATTTGTATGTTTTTCAAAAGTTATGAAAAAATCTGTAGGGTTTTCGTTTTCTTGAAGTTTTAAATCCAGCAATTTATATAATAGTTTTGCTGCGCTACCCTTCATTTGATAGATTTCGTCAAATTTTTTAATCATATTATACGCCGAAGTTTCTGGAATGATGAATTCTAATTGCGTGTTAGTCACGCTATTGACAATATAGTTTTTTGCTTTAATTTCTTTTGTTTTCCATTCGTCTTCCGTTATTGCACTCGGTTTAACTTTATTATTTAAAACTTCAATACAATTTTTCATTTCGAGGAATAGTTTCAGCCTATATTTATATTTTTCATAATCGATGCCATCAAAGACTTGCATCATAAATTCGTCTTTTCTCTCAGACGCCATTTCTATTTTATTTTTTATTTACTTACAGAAACAATTACAATACAATTAGGTGTATAGTTTCCCACTTCGATAAACTTAATTCTTTTTATTCCATTAATTAATAAACATCAAACAACTAACCACGCTCTGCTACCATGTTAAGAAAAACAATCTGTTAGATGTAGAATCTTTATTACTTCAGAGTTTATACAAGACTAAAACATAAAAACTAAATCTTGTTATTTTTACATAGAAATAAACAATAGAGCGAATTCAAAATGTAGCTAACTTTACATTATTAAAATTACATACTTTAACAACCATTTTTCTTGTCTACTAAAACTATTCGGCTTGCATACTCACTATTACATTTTCTAATTATTTGGTCATTCAATAACTCTGAAATTATTCCATCAACGGTTTCCTTTTCTTTAAAAGACATCCTACTTTGTGTACATTGTACAATTAAATGTTTTATCAGCTATTAATGAGATTTTTAGTTCGTGTTTAACTTTCGGTTCTACATTTTTCGGTTTGCTTTCAAAAGACGTAATAAAATTTAAACATTTTGACTCTAATGCATTATCTTTACTGCGATTTTGGAAAAACGGTCCAATATCGTAATCCTTAGTATTCGTTGTTTGTTCGTAATTGATAGAAAGTATTTCGTTAAAAAGTTCTAAAATATTTTGCGACTTATCAACATTTTCTTTTACATCCAAAGAATCGTTAAATTTTAAATCGTTAAAATTTATGTGGGAGTCGTTTTTACCGTTTTTACATCTAACATCTGACATTTTCAGTTGAATGTTACCACAATCTGCCCCAGATAAAATAAAACCACTCACCTGAGAATTACTTCTTAAAAATTCCCGTCCCAGCAGGCAGTCGTAGTTGATTGCGTCGTGCGGCACGATATAGAATTTTAAATAAAAATTTACATTATAAATTAGACAATTTGACTTAATTATACCTATAATACTTAACTTAGAATTATTAACACCGGTAAATGATTTTCCATCTGGTTTTTCTATCGTAATATCCATTGGGACTCGAAACATTTTTATTATATTGATAGGAGATCCAGTGTCTAATATAGCATTTATAATTTCATTGTTGTTGATTTGAGTAGGGATCCTTAATTCATTGGAATATATGAGACTGATGGTTTTTGGTACATTTTTATTTTTATAGCAATTAGCCTCGGTGTGTTCCGTTCTTTGACACAATGTACAACGTGGATTTCTTTGCGGCGCAGTACAATTTAAACTGCAATGACCTGTTTGGGTACAATTGAAACATCTTTGCGTATTAATGAAGGAATCGGTAATATTGTTGTTACTGATTGTTGATTTCCGTGCATCCATTTTGTTGTTACTATAGTTCAATGGAACATTTTCTAATCGTGTTACAGCAATTTTCTCAGCAATTCTTGGACAATTTAAATTTTCGATTATGCAATCCGTAACTGCTTCGTCTAAAAATCCTGCTTGATTTGCAATCGCCATGATGTCGTATATGAGTTTTGCATATGATTCATTCGGTTTTTTCTTTCGATTCTTCATCCGTCGAAAGACATTCATTTCATTGTGAAAATGTTGGAATTTTCTTTTTATTTCGAAACAAAATTCCTGAAAATTGTTAGGATTAATTTTGCATGTATTATTAAAATACACTTGTGCTGATCCTCGCAGCCGTGTTGTCGCATAAAAAGTTGCTTCGTAGTCGGTTCAATCGTGTTGCCACTTTAGGTTTTCTAATTTTCCAATCCACTAAATTGCACTTATTCCATTTTTATTATCCGGATCAAATTCTGGTAGTATTTGATCGATTTCGCTTGGGTGAAACATTCTATTGCGTTGATTGTTTCGTTGACTTAATAGCAATTGATTTTGCTGAATTAAATTTTGTATCTCTCTGTGGAGAGAAAGCACTTCATTATTAATAGGATTCATTTGACTTACGTTTGGCTGATGATTGGTAGATCTCGTGTTTGTAAAACTTTTAATCGGCTTCGTTGGTTGAGGTTGACACCTAACCTCAAAACTTCCAGGTGACACGTGTTGAAAATTTCCATAACTCGGTTGATATACCGGCGAGTATTGAAGGAGGTTTTCCGGACTAGCACGTGGTTGAAAGTGTACGGCTGATTTCTCAAAAGTTGTCATCGGTGGAGCGAGAGTAGTGTCTCCAAAATTATCGGAATCAATAACACGTTGTTTTATCTGTTCCGGTGTTACCAATCTTGATTGCATTAAACTATTGGTTATATGAAGCGGCAGAAGGTGCGGTGGAATGCGGTTGTCACGCCATGTGGTTTCTCCCAAATTTCCAATTCCGTTTTCGTACATGTTATTTATTTCGTATATACACTCAATATTATAAAATTGATACCTTTTATTTCGGAATATTTATCAAATATTTGGTTTTTACATTCGTATCCCACTTCTGATATGTAATATTGTACCAGTAATAACACAAAATATATTTAAAATAAGAATCTACATTTATTGTTTACATTACAATAGTTAATTCACGTCTGATTCTACTACATCATAAAAATAATATATTTCTATTACACAATAAGCAGCTCATATAATGTTAGTATATTATATTATACATAGATAGCAATAAGTATACCCAACTAACAATTCATTTAAAAATTTAAATAAATGAACTGATTTTACTTCAATAGAATTACAAAAAAACACAGCTATTGTTGATTACTACTTTACTTTGATTACTTTGATTACTATTAGAGTACCCTTCTTAAACTCTCCTATTGAAAAACAAAGTTTATTGGGAAAATTGTATCGGAAATTTCCTACAAATCCTATTAAATAATTTTTTTTTCCTTTTGAAATAGATTGAATCCTATTCAATTGTCCTATAGAAATACATTGAATCCTTTTAAAACTTTTTTATCGGATTATAAATTATTCAATGGGATTGAATTTTCTGCGACCGTCAAAGTTTTTATTAAATGAGGGGTACAGGTGAAAAACAACGTAAGTTCATAAAATCAAATTTCGAGAAAAATGAAATTTTGCGTTTGAAGTCTTTAACATGCAAGGCAATTTGTGAATTCGGATTAAAAAATGAATAGACATGGTTCATAAAATTGTTTTTAGTGCAATTATCATTTCACGTTTTATTGTAAAAAATGGTGGATTAAGTTGTTTTTCCTCTGTAACTTGTTGTTTTTCCCCTGTATGCGAATTCTTTTCAATTGCCCAGTGAACACATGGCATAAATATGACATCACACGAAGGTCATAACTAGAGTTGCCACCCGTCCCGTTTTGAACGGACAGACCAGTTTTAGAGCTGAATGTCCCGTGTCCCGACGTAACTACGAACGTGACGCGGTTTGTCCCGTTTTGATAAAAAAAAGTTTCTTTCAATATTCCAAAAATATTCTAAAATTATAATAAAATCAAAAATTTAAACTTTTTTCAAAATTCTAAAAATATTTCAAAAATTATTACAAAATCAAAAAGTCCAAGCGGCACGTATATCCGCTAGAAATAGGTAGATTTCGAGATCAGACAGTTTTGTGTGCCAGTAGAATCTGATGTATCAGACTAGTTTAAACAAAACAAACTAATTTAAAACAGATATCGAACAAATTTTAAAAAGAAAATTAGCTACCTACAAGCAAAATTATATCTATCCAATTTTGCAACAAACAAATATCAAATCTACCACAGAACATGTGTGTGACAATTTATGACACAAACCTATTCTATATCATTTGTCGTGCAATTACTGCAAAATATCAAAATAGTTTATTTCTAAGAAAAAAAAATTTATTTCTTCTATTCAAATCTTTTATTTTTTTGACTGTAATAAGGTTGACATTGACTGTTATAAGGTTTTTGGAAATTGTAGTTGGGGATTGTTGCAAACTTTTTTGTTGAAGCCAACAAGTCAAAAACCTCTAATTGCAGAGGTTTATATTTATAAGAAACGGATTAAAATGTTTCCACAGATTCTAAATTTATGAAGATTTAAAAAATATTAGTATCCAAACGGCCGTTATAACGGATTAAAAAAAAACATTTTTTTTTCTAGTATAAAGCCTATAGTTCCTTAACCATGTGTCAGATTTTTCTGATTTACGAGCTCGTCCAAGATATTATTAAAACACACATTTTTACGAAATGATTTTTGATCTGGTTCCACAAATGCCACCGTGAGAGCGCCGGTTGATTCAAACGCATTTTGTGTTTTACAAGCTTTTTTGTTGGAGCCGCTCACTCAGAAACCTCCAACTGCAGAGGTCTTTTTTTTGAAAGAAACTGATTAAAAAGGTTTCAAAGATTCTAAATTTATGAAGTTTTTAAAAATATTGGAATCCAAACGGCCGTTATAACGGATCTAAAAAACAGAGTTTTTTCCTAGTATAAAGCTTCTAGTTTCTTAACCATGTGTTGGATTGGCCTGATTTACGAACTTGTCCAAGATATTAATAAAACGCACATTTTTAGAAAAGGTTTTTTGATCTGGCCTTATAAATGCGACCGTGAGAGTGCCGGTTGTTTAAAAAAAAATTTTTTTTGCAAACTTTTTTGTTGGAGCCACTCACTCAGAAACCTCTAACTGCAGAGGTCTATTTTTAAAACAAATTGATAAAAAAGATTCCAAAGATTCTAAATTTGTTAAATTTTTTGAAATATTAGTATCCAAACGGCCGTTATAACGGTTTTAAAAAATCAATTTTTTTCAGAAAAAAGCCTCTAGTTTCTTAACCACGTGTCGGATTTTGCTGATTCACGAACTTGTCCAAGATATTATTAGAACACACAAGTACAGAAAATTTTTTTGATCTACCTCAACAAATGCGACCGTGAGAGTGCCGGTCGTTTTCGTTATATCTCATATCGTTTATATATATATATATATATATAAACTTTTTTTTTTTTTGTTTTTTCGTCTCCGCTTATCATATATAGTCGTTTGGCACAAACATTTTTCCGAAATTCCGAGATGAAGCCCATTGCAATAGGTAGATTTTTATATGAAATCTACCTAAAAGAAAAAATATTATCTGTCTTTAAAAATCTAACCAATTGAACTTTATTGTAGATTATTATCTGCTTCATTTTAACACCAAAAACTACTAATAGTTAATATTTGTAGGAAAAACACGATGCAAATTTAATTCAGATTGGCTAACAAACTAACTTTTTTTGGCATTAAACTTCTCCAAATGGTAAAATTATAACAGAGCATTATACTTGGATCTCTTTTGAACGAAAACGAAATACGCCCGATGAAGATGAAACTTTAATATCAGAAATCACATCGCATTCATGACAAAAATTTAATGATTGAAAACGCTCAACGTCATTTGCTACTATAGGGATTGTAGAGAATATTGGCTCCTGTTTTGTTAAGAATATTTGAATTATTTCGTTTGTTTTCTGTGTTTTGTTTAAAGAAAATGAAGTCGTTTTGAAAGAAATTCGATGTTTGCATTCCAAAGCGTAAAAGTCTTAGTCAAATTGGCGGAGTTTTGTTGTAACTTTTGAATTGATAAAATCCGTTTTATGTTAATATGTTGTTAGGCAATGTAAAGCCAAGTGTGCTAACGAACATCGACATGCTTGCCAATTTTCAATGACCAATCTAGTCTAAAGAGCCGACTTATAATGATGAATGAAGCCGATTTATTTTGGTCAAGTCTGTAAGTTTCTGATTTAAGTTTAAATGAAAAATTGGCTTGGGGGAGATATAATAACGGTTTAGATATCGATTTTAGTATAGCATACGACGACGTTTGTCCCTATTCTAACCTGATGTGAAGTTTATTTTATTTCGATGTTATTTGGCCAAATTTTATATAGTTTGAAACTGGTCTGAATGATATTAACGTCAAGGATGCTAAAAGAACGGCAAGGATTCCGCAAATAGTTTATTCACGTTATTCATAACACTCGCATATTTTAATTTATTTGTGGAAAACAACAATTAGGTTTTTGTAAACGGTAGTATCGATGATTGTCAATTATATTTTCAATTATCTAACGAAATTTTAGAATCTGATAAAATATTGCTGGATTACGATGTTACTTATAATGTATGCCCAATCATATGACACCCACTCGACTGGGCTTGAACCATTTTTAAACTATTTGTCCTACTAAATGTGCCCTAGAGAATTATGAAATTTGGGCAGCTCTCACTCACTCTTTTTTTAAATTTGTAAGCAATTTATTGATCTTGTATAAGTTCGTAGTTTTTTCATTGATTACGTTTGGATTTGAGGGATGAAACATAATAAAAAAAAATGCATTACTGGTAATCTATCTATAAAAGTGGTAATCCCCTTAAAGCATTTCAGCCATTCCTATAACACCGCACTCGAGTGGGTTCAAAACATTTCATTTTCTACTTTCCCATGCATGCTAGGTTCAGAAAGGAAACATACGTTTTCGTAAATATTTTCAAATTTATGAACTCAAATATTAATAAAAATGAATTTGTTAAAATTGAAATGATTTGTTTTAAGGAAATCACCTATTCACATGAAACGCATCTGAATGCTACCAAAACACCTTTTAGGTTCATCCATCAAATTTTTATAATTTCTATAAAGTTTGTAAAATAAATCGACGATTTTACCAATATGAACACCAAAATCGTCTTCCTCGATTTACTTATCGGTACGGTACTATAAAAATTGGTATAAAATATAAATAAACAAAACTGATCTTCGAATTTTTATTTAATTTTAATTAATTATTTTAAAAACATCTAGTTTCGCTCGCGCTAAGAAAAACCAAGTGTAAAAATATTAGCCGAGATTGCTATTTGATTTGATGTAAACGATTGTGTCCCGTTTTGTAACTTTGAAAAGGTGGCACTTCTAGTGCATGTAACATAACATATGTATGTGATTTATATGGGATGTGATTTATATGGGCTGGGTTTGATATTCATAAAAATTGAATATACCAGCTGATAGCTTTTGTATTTCTTCAATAGATAGCACCACTAACTCGATTTTGAAAAAAATGGACTTAATTTGTTTTTCCCATGTACCCTTCAAATAATAAAGAAGCCTACTTGACTTAATAATAGGAATAAACACATTTTAAAGGGAGGTTTGTAGTCTTAGAAATTCATATGGAATCCTTTCGACTCTTAATGGGATTGACTATGTTTTAATGGGAATTTCTAAAACCTTCAAATTTCCTATTAAATAATAATCAATTAAAATAAAATAAACATATGAACCATTTTTTTTTAAAGTAATATAAGTCTACTTTTGGAAAAAAATTGAGTTAGTGGTAGTTTTAGAAAGATAATGATAGCCTCTTTTTATATATATAATCATACCTTCAATAGAGCCCGATTTGGGGTGGAGCGTGGGTGGAGAAATGGCTAAAGATCGATTTCAACATTTTATTTGTTTATATCAATAGAATAACTTTTGTTAATTTTATTTTTTTCAAACTAGCATCTTTTAACTTTAAAACAAAACAAAACAGAAGTTTCTATCTTTAATAGAACCGAAGTTATGAATTTTTGAAAATAAATCATCAAGAAATTTAGAACCGCTATATTTTCCAAAAAAAAAAATCCACACCCATATCTTTCTCTTCGATATAAATCGCATAAAAAAAATTTCAACCAAATCAAAAATGTGTCGGTGAAAGAATGACCCACTTACATGGGACTTTACTATCTCTTGTTCTTATTTTTTAGAATATGTTATTATTGAAAGTGGTATAAGTCCATTTGGAGCCAAAAAATCAATTATTTTCTTTTAATTTTAAATAACTATTATTACATAATAAAATTAAATAGGTTTAAAATGAGTACACAAATAATCGGTGAAGCAGTTTTTTAATGTGTTCGTTAGGTTACCACTTTTTGTCAATGTCTTTTCATTTGTTTACGTCGTATTTTAAAACAAACTAAAGAGTTTTTTCTGTATGTTGTTCTTAAAATACAGAATTGTAATTAAATTTTATACAAATTAGTATTTAAATTGTTTTTTTTCACAATAATTAATTGTGTTTATATAGATATTTATTCATAAAAATGGCGTACTGCATCAAAACATTTAAAAAAAAATATCAAAACTACATAGCATTTTGCTTCTAAAATTACACATATCAGGTAAGGATATTTTGATAAAAAATGTTAAAAAAACAATTTAGCATATATTTTTAATATATTTACAATAAGTTTGTGTCACAAACTTAATTATTTTCTAATTTAATTTTACATTTAATTTCTCAAATGTAAGGTTACTGTAATGATAACGTGTTAAGCTAGACTAAAGAATGTGTATTTTATTTATGCTTATATAGATGGCAGTGTATAACAAGGTATAGTATAATTCATAAGAGCTATTGTTACATCTTCCCTTTTTACTCTATTTATAGAACAGCTAATGATAATCTAAGCTTATTTAATTTTACTTTAAGTTATTAATTAATTCAATAAACTTTAAATACAAATTTTGTTTTTCTTACAAATCTAATTTCTGTGGCTTTTTTATTAATCTTCCCAAACGAGTTCTGGTGTTGATTGTTTGTTGTGTGGTAGTGTTACTTGAAGATTGTTGACTTCTAAGTATTTCCGATAATTCTTCTTCTCGTGGATTAGCAGTTGGAAGCTGAGCGGTATTATTTTCATTTGCTGGAAGTTCATCAGTGATGTTTCTAGTAAGTATTGGTGAACTTGGAAGATTGCTTACCGGATCAGGATCTTGGGTTATACTTGTGTGGAACGGTGCAATTTGAACTGTATTTCTTCTATATATTTTGCCGTTGTTAGTTTGTACGACAATTGATCTAGGGGCAGGAGTTTTTGAAAGTACTTTTCCACTTACCCAATTTCTGTGACCATATTGAACTAACACATTATCACCTTTATTGTAAGTTTTTCGTGGTTTAGCATGTTGATCGGCATACTGTTTTTGTTTGTCTCTAGCCTTGGTTAATTTTTCTGGAATCCCTTCGACTATTTTTGGCTTTAATAATGTTTTTGATATTGGTAGCTGAGTTCTTGTTAGTCTCGAATGTAATCGTTGATTTGGAGACAGCAATTCATTATTTCGGCATGTATTTCTGTAGTTATAAGACCTAGTTGTGGATCAGTTTTGTCTTTAAAACATTTTTTTAATAGTAGTTTTGCTGTTTGTACAAATCTTTCGGATAGACCATTTGATTTGGGGCACTTAGGACTTGATGTTTGATGATGAAATTTCCATTGTTTTGCGAATTCCCGAAACTCCACTGAAGCATATTGTGGTTCATTGTCCGATTCTAGTACTTCTGGTATACCATACGTTGTGAAATATTCTTTTAATATCTTTATTACTTCCTGTGATGTTTGGGTTTTTAATTTTTTTAAATCGTACCATCCTGAGTAGCTATCGACGACTAATATGTAATCATCTGAATTGAATTTGAACAGATCTGATGCTACTATCTGAAATGGATATTCTGGAATGTCCTTTTGAATAAGTGGCTCTGATTGATGATTTCTTTGTGTTTAAACTTCAGTAGATGATAATGGACTGTGTAAATTTTTTGATTTTTTAATGCTTATTAAATTTGGATACAATATTTAATAGCCAAGTTACAAATAAATTTATAACCATTAACTTCTATATGAATTAAATATATTAATTTTCTTATGCACTTTGAGTAATAAACCACTTGATTTGATTATATTATTTATTTAATTTTTATTGCCTTTTTCTTTAATGTTGATTAATTGAGATGATGTACAAAAGTGATTTTATTAATTTTGTTTTTAAAGGTAATCAAAAATATTTTCGCGGTAAAAACATAAAACAAGAATTTCTATAACAAGTTATGATTTTCCAAAAAATAGCAATTCCATTGAACTTAAACCTTTTAAATCTAAATCTACAACAATTATTGCAATATTATTTAATTTCAAAAACTAAATAATTAAAATGTTTAATAATAGTTTTAATAACAATTAATTTTTTTTTTTTTTTTTTTTTATTCAAAGTTAGGCATGTTTAGTGTTAATTATAATAAATTATAAATTAACGTCTCTGAATATCCGAAGATACCATGCCAACTAGGGATAAGAATGGAATGCAAATTAAGATTCTCTGAGAAATTTATGAACGTTAACTTTAAAGCCTTGAGGATTAAATTCATCAGGGAAAACCCAGGAAGGTAAGGCATTCCAAAGATGAGAGACTCTGTTGAAAAAGTCACGTTGGAAGGCTACAGTTCTACACCTAATTATTTGAACGGTAAAGGGATGCGCTGCTACGTTTGCTCTGGTGTGACGCGAAAGGTTTGATGATTTAGGTAAAATCGATTTGATCTCTTCAGAAGCTCGTTCATCCATAATATATTTATAAAATATAGTCAAATCAGCAACATTTCTTCTGTGCTGCAAGGAATCAAGACCGTTAGTAAGACTTGGGTTACCAATGAGTTTAATAGCTCTACGCTGTACAGAATCAAGGCAGTTGAGACTACTCAAGTAAGCTCCACCCCATATGTGAGAACAGTATTCCATGCAGGGACGTATAAAAGATTTATAAACTAAAAGAAGTTGTTCGCTATCGAAAAACTTACGACATCGCCCCGAAAATCCTAACTTTTGAACAGCATTCTTAGCCAGATTAAAAATATGAGAATTCCACTTCATATTATTTTCAATCTCAACTCCTAGAAGTCTGACAGACTCATTCTCTAAAAGATTTTTGGGGCCAAACGTTAATGGAAAAGGATTGGGTGTCGTTATCCTAGAAAAATGACAAACCTGTGTTTTGCTTGTATTGAATTCAACACTGTTAGCAATACCCCAATCCATAATTGTTTTAAGATCAGTGTTAAGGGAATCTATCAATTTTGACCTACACTCACTAAGCGCTAAGGGTGTATATAGTTTAGGTGCTTCATGAGACGCATGAAGCGTGCTATCATCAGCAAAACTATGTATAGGATGAACCGTTGAGTCCAACAAATCATTAATATAGATAAGAAAAAGAGTTGGTGACAAAGCGGAACCCTGAGGAACTCCTGCATTAGTTGAAAAAGTATTCGATGATACACCGTCAACATTGACCCGAAATTTTCGATCAGATATAAAGCTCTGTGTCCAAGATATAAGCTGCTCGTCTAAACCATCTCAATTTGCATATAAGGTTGTTATGCCAAACTTTGCCAAATGCCTTGGAAATATCAAGAGCAACACCGAATGTTTCTCCAAAGTTTTCAAGCGACTTGTTCCAGATATGAGTGACAAAAGACAGCAAATCTCCCGTCGCTCTTCCTTTTCAAAATCCATATTGTCTCTCATTAATTAATTTGGAAGATTCTAAGAAGCTCATTAAATTAAAATTGACATATTTCTCAAAAATTTTAGCAACTACCGATAAAATTGAAATGGGTCTGTAATTCGTAGGATCAGTCTTACTGCCCTTTTTTGAAACTGGCTGTACACTAGCCATTTTCCAAATTTCAGGAAAAATTCCTTTCTTATATGACAAATAGAAGATTTTTGTGAGGATTGGTGCTAGCTCCCTAGCAAATGTTTTAAGTATAATCGGAGGAATAAAATCAGGGCCTGTTGCCTTGTTAGTATTGATTTTTAAAAGCATTTTTCGAACAATGTTTTTCCGAAAAATTATGCGCCTCATTTTATAAGAAACTTTAGAAATAGGTTTAGGTTGGAAATTAGGTTCTTTTAAAGTAGAATTTAAAGAGAAATAATGCCCAAGCAAATTAGCTTTCTCTTTTGGATCAATGATAGGGACATCTCTATTAACAAGAGGCGGTAGGGAAGATTTACA
Source organism: Diogma glabrata (assembly GCA_963693315.1). Taxonomy (NCBI): domain Eukaryota; kingdom Metazoa; phylum Arthropoda; class Insecta; order Diptera; family Cylindrotomidae; genus Diogma; species Diogma glabrata. Next base: position 110,924,906 of record OY856188.1, read on the forward strand.
AAAGTTGCTTTGGACAGCCTTTGCGGCTTTATAGAAATTGCGTGAACCAGTCGGATGGTCTGCGAATTTAGATGCTTTTTTCCTATTAAATAGATGTTTCTCTTCATCTATTAACTTACGACATAAATTTCTCTCTTTACGGTACTGTCTAAGGTTTTCATCGGTTTTGTTTTGATTAAACTTTCGAAAAGCCTTTTTTTTAACTTTTATAGCTTTTTTGCATTTACTAGAAAACCATAGATCAGTTTTCGGAATGAAAAGGAATAAATCTGTGCATACCATCAATTACAGTTTCAGAAAAATTTGATGCAGCTATGTCTGGGTCTTGGCCGGTAAGGCAATAGCGTTTCCAAGGAAAACATCTAAAAAAACTTTTTAGTCCTTGCCAATCCGCAGCTTTGTAATCCCAAACATTGCGAGGATTCGCTTTAAATTGTTTTGGAATTTGTATATTTAGTTGTGTGGAGATCAAATTATGATCTGAACCACCCAATGGTTCTGATATTTTAAATTGAACCAGATATGGATCGTTTGTCAAAAATAAATCAAGTAAATTACTACTTTGACCAGGAATGTCAGGAACTCTGGTTGGCAGGTCTATTATTTGAGTAAAATTGTGATAAAGAGCACACAACTCAGCCTGTCTACCAACCTCGTCAGTTTTAGAGCTGTGTGTAAGCCATTCTTTATTGTGGACATTAAAATCTCCAAGAACTATAAACTTTGCATTAGGATACTCAACCAACCTATCTATCTTCTCAGATAAGTCATGAAATAAATTAGAGTTCTCAGGTGAATTAGGTGAACGGTAAAGTCCAAACACAAACAGCGTTTGACTTGGGCAACTAATTTTTAGTGACACCATATTGTGAAATTTTGCATTTAATTCAAATTTATTTAATCTCACATATGGTATAGTATCCTTAATATAAGCACAAACTCCATGCTTAATGTAGAAAGAGGATTCAAGTTCATAATTGGGACAAAGATATCTGTTTTTATCTAAGGTCACAGCACGCGCACTGATAATCGTTTCCGTTAAAAACAAAATATCAGGTTTCATAGTTTCAAGAAAAAGATGGACTGAATTAAGGTTTATATTCAATCCTCTTATGTTCGCATAGCTGATAGATAATTTTGCCATTTTAATTCATAGAGAAATATCAATGAAAAACATACATACGAAAACCACAGTAATGCGAAAACAAACAAACTCAAATTGAAATTGAACAAACTCAAATTGAAATTGAAATTGACTACTTCAACAGCTGGACAACCTGAATCTAAGTCTAGGTTCACTGTTAAAATCGACAATTAAAATTATGAAATAATGAAATAGATAAATAATAAAATTTTACTTGAGTAGAGAGGAAAGAAAAACCATAATTGCATTCAAAATAAACAGCCCAAAAACTTGAATCTAACTCTAAGTTCCGGCTGCCAAATCGACAATTCAAACTCTAAAATCGCTATTGAACTGTGAAATTACAATTGAAATTGAAATAATGAAGGTAAACAATCAACAAAAACGTAAAAACTGATATAACAAGCAAAATGAATTGAAACCTGAAAGTTAAATTTAAATTTAAATAAAATAAAACTTATCTTAAACAACTTGTTCCTTATGTCAATTTAAAATTTAAATTTGAAAACAATCCTCAAAATAAATTCCAACAAAAACCAAACAAAAGATCAAAATTGATATCTAATTTGACAGTTCTAACAGCTGGATAACTTTAAACTATGTCTAAGTTTAACTGTCAAAATTGCCAATTCAAACAATAGATAATTAATTTATGGTTCAACGACAAAAAAGTTTGAAGCAAACAGATTAAACCAAACCGAAAAAAAAACGAAATAGGATTAAAAGGAGAACGCGAAAACTCTTACTCTTTAAAGGTACTACAGTAAGTATGTAATTCAACAATAAAAAATTGTTGCACCTTATTTAAACGGTTTATTGTATTTGTAACACTTTGAGTTGACTGACAAACTGGACACTTATCTATGAAGTCTGATATATCAGTGGCTAGCTTTTTCCAATAAAGTGTTTGACGAGCACGTTTTATTGTACTTTGTATTCCTAAATGTCCTTGATGAACAATTCGTATCACTTCTGAAACTCTAGATTTCGGTATTACTATCTTTTCACCTTTAAGAAGTAATCCATCGTAGTAAGCTAGTTCATCTCTGAAGCTAAAATAGCGTTTTATTTCTTTTTCCAATCGTTTATCACTTTGTGGCCATCCATTCATTACATAATGAACTACGGTTTTTAAAATGTTGTCATTTTTTATGTCATCCTCTAGTTTTAGGTGATATTGCTTTGACATTGGCAATACCAAATGAACTTCGATTTCATCCTCATCTTTTTTAGATATAGTTTCTTCAACACAATCTCTACTTAGTGTATCAGGGATTGGAATATCACTTCCTTTGCGATATATTACTTTTGGAGCGTATCTCTTGATATCAAACATGAGTCGTTGTAGTCGTGGTGGAGCACTGTGTATGTTTTTCTTGAAGATCGTTTCTAAAGGTTGATGATCAGTTTCGATTATGATATTTTTACCATAGATATATTCATGGAACTTGCTACAAGCGAAGCGTACTGCAGCAGCCCCCTTCTCAATTTGAGGATAGTTTTGTTGATATTTATTCATAGCTTTTGTGGCATATGCTATTGGGTGACCATCTTGCATGAGTACAGCACCAAATGCTTTTGAACTTGCATCGGTCGATATACAAACGTCTTTGTTGACATCATAATATTTTAGTATTGGGGCTGTTTTGAGACACGTTTTTAATTTGTTAAAGGCTTTTTCTTATTCGCAATCCCATATAAAAATTGAATTTTTTTGAATAAGTTGCCTAAGAGGTTCGGTTTCTTTTGACATGTTGGGAACAAATTTTGAAAGGTATGTTATCATTCCTAAAAACCGTTTTAGTTGGTCCTTTGTAGTTGGTGTAGCAATTTTTTCTATTGCTTCAACTTTTTCCTTATCCGGAAGAATTCCTTTATCGGTTAGTAAGTGTCCCAAGAATTTTCGTATTAAAGACACATTTTTCTTTATTTAGTTTTAATCCCGACCTGGCAATTCTTTCGATTACTTCATCTGTCCTTATTTTTAGTTCCTTTTCATCCTTGGCATGTATTAAAATATCGTCCATGGAGCTTTCGACATTTTCAAGACCTTCTAATATTGTCGATATTATTTCCTGGAAAATTTCCGGAGCAGATGCTAAACCAAAGGGTAGTCTAAGAAATGAATAACGTCCCTCCCCATGGTGTACTAAATGTTAAGTATTTTTTCGTTCTTTCTGTTACTGGGATTTGCCAAAATCCGTTTTTACAATCTAGCAAAGTGAAACGTTTGGAATTTTTAATGTTTGCAGCTATTTCTTCTAAGGTTTTGAGTGGATAATGTCTTCTTAGAAGATTTTGATTCAGGTTAGTTGGATCCAGGCATATTCGTAATTTTTTATGTTTTCTACGAACTACTGTCATTGGTGATACCACTGGTGTTGGTATTTTTGTCCTTTCGATTACACCTTGTATTTTTTCCATATCATCTAATGCTTGTTTTACTTCCATTTTTATGATGTGTGGTAATCTTCTCGGTGGATGTTTTTCAAATACCGGCTTTTTGACTAAATCAATGTCGTATTTGTAATTGTTGAAACACCCTAGACCATTAAAAATTTCTTCATCAATTTGATGGATAAAAGTATCGTTCGGTTTCAGCAGTAGGCTGAATTTCTGACAAGTAGGTTTCCCTAAAATTGGTAAAAAATTATCTTTTATTATTTTAAATTTAATAACTGTGTGAAATTTTTTTATTTGGCATGGGATGTCAGCTTCTCCTATCACGTTCATTTTATGTCCCGAGTATGATACTAAATTTTTTGTGTCTGGTTGGACTATTTTTGCTTTGATTTTGTCAGCTAACTTTTTTGACAATACATTACAGTTTGCACCACTATCTAGTTTGAATTTCACAGTGTTGTTTCCAAATTTTACTAATTCTATCCAGCTGTCATTTTGTATTTCAATACCATCAACTACTATCGCGCTTAAATGTAGGACGTCTTCACTCTCACTATCGTGATACTCGATTTCTGAATTATTTTCATCACTGTCAAATTGCTTGTTGCTTTGATATTGACTGTTGTTTTGTTCTTTTACCGTATAAATGTTTTTGGATTTTTTTTTATTATGTTGTTTACGATCACTTCTTTTTATTTTTGTACGACACATTTCTGTTAAATGACCTGTAAATTCACACTTTTCACATTTGTTACGGAAAGCTGGACACATTTTTACAGCATGTGTTGTTCCACAGCGTTTACAGTTGTATGTATCTTTTGACGTTTTTTATGTGTATGTATAGCATCAATTGTTTCATTTTGAGTATGTTGTAAAACTTGTAGTTGTTTTGCAGCTTGTTCGTTAATGCAGCATTCTTCTATTGCTTTCTCCAATGTCAAATAACTATCTTTTAAAAGTTTTTTCCCGAGTAGCTTCTGACAAAATTCCTATAACTATTTTGTCTCTGATTAAACTGTCTTCAAGTGTTTCATATTCACATGAAGCGGCTTGTTTTTTGACTGTTGTTAGAAATTCGTCGAATGTTTGCCCCTCATTTTGTTTTAGTTAGTAAGTTGAATTTATAGCGTTCGAATGTCACATTTTTTTTTATTGAAAAATGTCCGTTGAATTTTTCTTTAATTTTATCGATGTCTTGTTGATCCTCATCATTTAATTTAAATGAATTAAATATGTCGATTGCTCCAGATGACATTGACGACATAAATGCAGCAGCTTGTATTTCTTTTGGTTGTTTTTTTAATTGCGTCGCAATTGAGTACCAATTGAATTGTTGTAGCCAATTTTTATACATTTTACCGTATTCTTTTGAGTTTATATACAACTTTTCTGGTGGATGTATATTTGGCACAGTAACACATTCATTTTTTTCGTTTCCAATCATTTTTATTTCTTTTTTTTTTTGATTATAATTGAAACTTTTACTCTGACACCATGTAATGATAACAACGTGTTAAGCTAGACTAAAGAATGTGTATTTTATTTATGCTTATATAGATGGCAGTGTATAACAAGGTATAGTATAATTCATAAGAACTATTGTTACAGTTACCACACGTATAAACAATTTTGTTAGACACGCCCATTCACAGGGATTGTATGAAGTTATTGTTTGTTATGAAAAGTGTGTGTAAAAAATATGAATTTGAATATGATTTAAATTTTAAACGAATTTGATCTATTATTTTTGATAGTAAAACATATTGCTCAAACATATATAACCATAAGGATTTTCAATTTAACTACAATGTTTATACATTTTATTATACACAGTACCACCCTACGATTAAATACAAACACCCTCAAACGCACCAATACTATAATTTAGATGCTTTACTCAAAAAGTCTAATCACTCTTTCTTAGATATTTATTCAATGCTATTATTATAGTCTTTCAGCCGAGAAGCGATAACTAAAACTAGGATAATTTTTTTTTTAAGTGAAACTTCTAATGCGACTTCCAACAAGGTTGCGTTAAACGTTTAACGCTACCATGGAAAGTTGAAATATTTTAAACGAGAAAAAAAATTTTAAATTATACAATAAAAGAAATTTATTTTCACTAAAAATTATATTCTATTCCAATTTTTATTTAATTAATTGGTGAATATACATGTAGTGAGTATTTTAATGACATAGAGTATAGACAGTTTGGTTTGGGGAGCTTTTAAGTATTTTGTAATCACAACCACAAAAATTTGAAATAAATTATTATACATAATAATAAACTAATTTGTGGTTAGATTGGTAAAGTAAAAATCATAGTTACGTGTAAGTCTTTTATTATTTATGTTCATAAACATTATTTTGATTAAATTAATTATTAAAAAAACTTAAATAAATAAAGAAAAGCTTTGAAAAACAGTTTTTCAAAGTTTTTCTTTATTTATTTATGTCAATTTTTTGTTGAACAAAACTTGTTTTTATTTTTGTATAAGAATTGTATCATTGAAGATGGTTTCAATAAAACCGAAACAATTGTTGGATAAAAAATAAAAAATAATACATTAATTATTTATTGGCTTTAACCAAAAATCTTTTTTAAAATAAAAAACAGAATAATGTTTGCCAAAACCCTCTATTATTATAGAGCAAAAAGGAAACGGAATCGTGTCGCAGCGTTTGATTGGCAACCAACCGCTTCCAAGTGCTACGTTTAGAAAATAATATGTATATAAATAAAATATGTACCGATATCGATTGATGCAAATATATTTATTGAAAACACAATTAAAATTACAAAACTTTTAAAAAAATCTCAAACTCAATGCGATCCATGAGCTTGACGATCTTTACAGATCTCAGCGATATTGGGACGAATAAATAAAAACGCCACACGCATTTCTTCTTCTAAATTCCCTAGACTCTCACATTTGTTTGTCTTTATACTGACCATAGTTGAAAATCCTACTTCGCAAAGTTGTGCCGTGGAAAATAACAATACTATTTTCATATTTTTTGAGGGATTTTTTGCTTATACTCCGGTATTCATCTTTAACAGAGATCCAAAAGTTTTCAGGAGTGTTTTCATGGAACTGTAATTTTAATCCACGATCTGAAAAGAGCGACGTCAATTCTTCTTCTTCATTTAAAGTAAAACTAGAAAATTCGGAAGAAATAAACGGGTTTCTTATCGTACATCTTCATACATTTTTTATTTATTTATGTGTAAAATGAGAATTTTAATAACTGCAATAATATTTTATGTTTCCAAGAAGTAATTTGAACCCGAAAGATATTTGTATTCATACAAAGCCGAGATACGTGTAAATTTTACGTACGTGTAAATTTTACATTGATTTGATTTTTATTTTCAAACAATTTTTAATTGAATTGATTGTATGTACATTTGATTTTTTCGCGGAACATTTGAAAGTGCATCGCGGAACACCAGTGTTCCACGGAACACGCTTTGGGAACCACGGCTCTAACACAACCTCTTATACATACTACATGAAATAGCCTCGATATCTGTACAATATTCTAGAACACAAAACTTTTTTCCTTCCTTTATCAACATAAACATAATATGTAACACGATCTTCAAATATTGACACATAGGTGTGATATCTATTCTTTTCTATTTGTTTATTTAAACAATAGGATAAACAAAAACATCCTATTACGTGTTTACATTGCTTACGTTATATTCTCTTTTATTGATTTTTGTATTTTTATATTTCTTTAGTGGAACTATTTTCCCTAAAGAGTATTTTCTCAAAAGATGGTCTATTGTTTTGTATTCTATCGTATTCCATAATCGTCACAGTATTAAGCATAATAATAAAATAAAATTTCTTCTGTTCGTAAAACAAATACGAAAAATATGGAGGGGCTGAAATCTCAAGCTATGAGATATCAAGACTTCGGTTTTGGTTAAGGATTTTGATATAGATTTCGGCATAAAAGTTTTATGAGGACACTGTTTTTAGTTTTGGGCAGCCATGTATATCAAACATAATACATAAAACTCTTTGTTAAAGTACATGTATCTTTTATCTCTGTTTAGAAATTTATCACAAAACTAACACATCAGTCATCAATACGTTGCCGCAAAAATATAACAGATCATAAATTAACATAATTTAGTGAAAAGAGATACAATCAGCAAACTACTCAAAAACCTCTCCATTTAGCGTTTCGAAAAAATATTACAAAATCAAAAATTCATATTTCAAAATTTCAAAAATATTGTAAAAATAAAAAAAAAATAAAATATTCAAACTTTTTCCAAAATTCTAAAAATATTGCAAAAATTATAACAATATCATAAATTGAAACTTTTTTCAAAATTCCAAAAATTATAATAAAATCAAAAACTTAAAAATTTTCAAAAATTCTAAAAATATTGCAAAATTTATAACAAAATCAAATATTAAAACTTCTTCAAAAATTATAAAAATATTGCAAAAATTATTACAAAATGAAAAATACAAACATTTTTCAAAATTCCAAAAATATTCCAAAAACTATAACAAATTCAAAAATTTCCATGTTCAATTTCATGTCATACAAATAATTAAATTTTTTTTCCACAAAATTGACTAAAAAAGTAAATGAAAATCATTTTTGACACACTTGACAATATCTTTTTGACAAACTTATAATGCAATAAAATTCTTATAATGCAATAAAATTCGTTCAATTACATTTAATATTTCATACAAATAATTAATTTTATTTTTTTCCAAAAAAAATAAATGAATATCATGCTTTTGACACACTTGATCAAAATCTAGATTATTGCATTATAAATATGTATTATTTTTTTGACAAACTTATAATGCAATAATCTAGATTTTGGTCTCACATACCAATCACGACCATCAAGATTTCTCCAAATTCAATGTTCCTACTCGTAATCACTTAAAATGAACGTTTTTTAGGCAAAAAATATGCAAATTTCCTTGTTTTGACACACTTGACGATGTTTTGACACACTTGAAGATTTTTTGACACATTTCTGGTACAGATATCGAACACATCGTCCTTTCGGCTCTTACCATTGAGTATACCTATTTCAAAGAGAGTATACCCAATCAAAAATTTGAAATCCGTCCAGCCGTTTTCTAAATTTCGTTGGTAGTGACGGCCGGCAGACAAACATACATTTATTTTGCTTTTTTAGAATCAGTAGGTCCTAAAACGTCGAGAAATACCAAAGGAAGTGGGGCTAAGAATTTCGCTTTTAGCTCATGAATGCTATACTTAGGTTTTTTCAAAAACCGAAGTAATAGGTTAAATTTTTCATACAACTTTGTATAGGAAATTTTGGCAATTTTTATGTTTCTTTTTTACTTAAGAATAACATTTTATATATTACGCTTAATATATATATATATATATATATATATATATATATATATATATATATATATATATATATATATATATATATATATATATATATATATATATATATATATATATATATATATATATATATATATATATATATATATATATATATATATATATATATATATATATATATATATATATATATATATATATATATATATATATTATATATATATATATATATATATATATATATATATATATATATATATATATATATATATATATATATATCATTTTATATATTACGCTTAATATATATATATATATATATATATATATATATATATATATATATATATATATATATATATATAGTCAATAATACTTCATAAGCAGACTAAAATTGTTTAATTGTGGTAAAATGAGAAATTTCATAGATGAGTTTTAAAATTATTTAAATTGTGTTTTGTATGTACTTAATTCCATATTAAATTTTTGCGCTTTTTTCTCTTATCCCCCTTTTACAACGCCGCATTGTGGTAAACACCGGAACAGAAAAATCGCTATGTAGTAATTTTCTGATTGCTATAGACCTTGTTTTTGAAAAAAAAAACTTGACGGTTGTGATCAGCTGATTTGTATTCCGACAACTTTAAATAATTGTTATTTATTATTGCAAATTAAGATAGTTATGAGTTGTTTTTACTATAGTTGCATTATTATTGTTTTTGCAGTAAATTTTAATACATAATTACTGATTTCTAATTATTATTTGACAGATTACACTCAATATAACGATTTGAACTTTAAAGAAAAAGCTCTATATCAAAGTTACGGCGGATAAATATAACGGATTACAACGAAAAATGTATGTTTTTGACAAGTGAAATCTTATATTTTTTTTATATAATTTTTGTTGTTGTTTTGTTGAAACATGAATTTATACACAGTGAATAATGCATTATTTGAAATTAAAAATCCAATTAAAATTGAGCCGGAACTTACATTGGAACCGTATAAAATACAAGAGGTAATCACGTTTAAAATAGTTTTTAATTATATGAACTCATGACATTATTCTCAAATTTCGAAAGATTGGGTTGGGATGGACATTGTGCAAGTAAAGATGTATTCAAGGATTCCTTAATATTTTAAGTGGAAAAATTATGAGCTTCTTTACCAGATAAAGATTTTTCTCCTTTTATACAATCCAAATGTTTTTTCTAATATAGTATAAATAACCTTATCATTATCTTACAGCAATATCGTTCTGAAAGTCCAGCAGAAAATATTCAAAAAGATTCGAAAGAAGTTGTAGTTCTAGGTGAAAATGGATTTAAATGTGAATATATAAAATATGAAAAGACTGAAATGGAGGAATCGACTCCTGCGGTTGTTATTGAGATTCAAACAGAACAAACAATTAAGGTGATATTTTTATTTCTTAGCTACTGCAAAATAGTTTTGATTTATATAATCAAAACTAATGCTTTTTCCCAAACACCTATTCGTTCGTAAAAAAATATTGAACTATTGAAAAATATTAAATTTAAATTTGACCTAATTTTAGTCACTTCATCCTGTGACTTCATCCTTTCCAGTTCCTCGTTCAAATTTGTGGTAGCGGTCTCTCCGACCAAGAATTATTCATCTGTGCTTCTTACCATTGGAATATCTAAGAATGATCAATTTCGCAGATCTACATCTACAAAATATTGTAAAATTTTATCGAACGCGAGACATCTGCTTTGCCAAGTAAAGCTTATTGCTTAATCTTGTATCTGATAAGCTAAATCGAGCAGTAAAAGAGCATGAATTATATTTTTAAGATATAAACTAACTATAATAACCATATGATTGCGATTTAATTTTCTTAGTTAAATGTGGGTTGCAGAATTTAGATTATGGAAGGCTCTGTTACAATTGGGTGAGGGAGATTTCTTGTGAGAATAGTCTTGCTTTGGATGACAATGATTTATTTCAGAAAAATGATTTATTCATAAAAAAGACTAACATTAAAACAACGTCTGCCCTTTATTTACAAAGTTTATGTTTTATATTAGTTCCTTTGAACTGATTTTATCAAACATTTGTTCTGGTGCTTTTTAAATCTTTAACTTTTAGAATTTTGATTGCTTGACATGATAATCAGAATTTGACAGAGTAAAATCTTGATATGGTACCAATGCTCCACTCAATTTTGGTTCTAGATGCAGGATTTACAGACGAAGTGCAATTTCATGTATTCCCTTGATTTTGCTTGGCACAATTGTACAGCTTGTAGTTGATATTTCAGTTATCAGACTATTTTAGTTTCTAACATAATATTGATCGACAACTGTTCCTTAAACTCACCCTCGGAATTGATGTGCTATAGATTTTTTTAAGTGCTTTCTTTCATTGTCTTACTCTTTTATTTTATCAAACATAAATACTATGCTTTGCTATGCTCTCCTAGTTGTTCCTGCTTTGCCCAGGCAACAACTTAACTTATATTATGTGGTAATTGAATTGATTATTTAGGCAGTAAACTTTGTTTTAGGTACAAGCTTACCAAACTGTCTGAATATTTTAAATTTTTCCTTTCATTGGTACTATCTACGTCAGAAAAAATATAATAGGTTCATAAGTTCAAAAAAAAACCATACGCTAAATAAAATAAAAATTCAATATATAGTTCGCATAGTGCTGGTACTACTCACGGAGATATGTGTGCCACTGCCGTTTTCACAGTGTTGTATTTTTATCAGCTTTTCATCTCGTTCTTCTATAAGCTTCTTGTTGGCTTGACGTTCAGGTTCTTGACGTGCCTTTTCACTTCCTTGTTCACGTTTTTGTTCCAGGTATGTAAATTTATCAAATTTTTCTAACTGAAATCTTGCTAGTGTAGCATTTGTTGACGAAGCTTCAAAAATTCTGGATCTTCTGGATGCCGCTCGCTATTAAATTTGTCATTGATCCCTTTGACTTTTGATCATTATATCGTTTTAACTGTGCTGAAGCACATGGATTAGAAATCCAATATTCAATTTGTATTAGCATATCGATACTGTTATGGTGAGCATATTTTTCAAGTATGTCAGTATATCTATTCAAAACTCAAAGTCGAACCATATAAAACATATATATTCCATATAAAGTAAACAAGTCACAGAACTTAACTTTAGTATTTTTATTTCATAGACATCATCATCTGCTTGCTCTAAAAATTCACATGGGACTATAAGCGATGATTTTATAAAGGTAGAATCCAATATTGAAATGTTGGATAATGATATGAAAACCAAGAAGATGGAATCGTCACAAACATCTGGACTTAATGATTTCATAGAGGTAATAAATTGGTGAAGTAAATATTTTTTAACACTAATTATATAAATTTTCCTTTTTTAATCTACATATAAACAATTTTTTTAACAGCTTAACTAATTTAAAGAAGTCGTGTTAAATATTATAGAAAACTACCGAAAAACATACAAATATTCCAAGTGTGGCAAAAAATGTAGGCGTCGGTATATGTAGACAAATTCACAAAAGATGAATACGATACAGCGTTGTTTAGAGTTAATATTGTCACGTTTTTCTACCATCATCGAATACTATCATCTCAAACCTATATTGTAGAAATTTTCAGTATAAACACAGCGTCCAAAAATCAAAATATATTTCTATTTACTAACACTTCAAACTTTATTTGCAATTAATAATTCACTTTACTCTTATTTTTTTTCTAATAAGAAATGTTGTGTAATAGGGATTACAATATGTGTCACAACAAAACATAGTTACCTTTTAAGACCTAAGTCCCACCATAGCATTACATGCGTACAGATCTGTTGGTGGGCGCATTTTTTTTTAAATGTTTGTGACAAACATTTAACATTCTGTGACAGTGAGTGATCTCGACAGCTTGACAGTATTTGGACAAACCGTTCGACGAGCAAAACGGGGAAAAGAATATGGTTAAGGCATGGTGGATCTAATTTCATTCGAGCACTGCTGGTAACGATATTTAAAGAAAAACAAAGAGATCAGCAACAGTTGACGGTGTTGTAGGAAATCAAGATTTGATGTTTAGTTTTGTTTACCAACAATTCGTATAGCACACTTTTGAACAAATTCCAAAAGAGCTCGGATGGAAATAGATGCAGCGCCCCAAACTTGACAACAATACTCCATACAGGATCGAATCTAGGACTTATAAATGTAGAGTAATTGGTAAGGAGTGATATATGTTTTACATGTATTGAGGAGGTCTAATTTTCTTGACGCGTTCTTGACATCGCCATTATATAATTCCAGAGTACGTCATTGGAAATTGGAATGGTTTCACATTCGTCTATTTGTTCGTCACACATACTAATTGAAATATCGTTGGGTAACTTGGTCTTCGATCTAGAAACAATCAATAGCTGTGTTTTGATGGAATTAAATTTGACCAAACTTTTGTCACCCCAATCGACTTTTTCTAGGTTCTCGTTTACATTTACATATACACAATTTTATGTTCACTATACAGCGTTTCGCTAACAGTTAATTAATTCTGTCTAAAACTCGTGTAGGGAAATCCGAAATCTACTTTACAAAACATTAATTCGACCTGAATCTTTGGCAGTGAAATCCGAATGAATCATGGAATAACACAGCTTCTTGGCGGTTGCGATGTGATCGGATCCATTAAACCCAACCGGATAGATTGGTTTGGCTATGTAGAAAGGACTCCGAAAAAGACCAACGATAGGCTTTCTCTTATGAAAGGGTTTCAGTTCTCACGATAACCAAAATAATTTAATAGCCAATAACTATAATAATTTTAGTTTTTAGCTTATTACATTTTTATGTAGTTTAAATTACTAATTTATTTTTACATTATTAGAAATTGTAGCTATTTTTATTTCCTGCATATCCTTTTTGAATTTGTTTTCAATATCATTTGTCTTTATAGATGGAGCGGTTTCACCAATGTAAACTCTGTGATAAAAAGTATAAATATAGTTATGATTTGAAAGTACATATGAGAATACATACAGGTGAAAAACCATATGAATGTTCTGAATGTCATGAAAAATTTATAAGTAGAAGATTATTAAAGTTTCATATGTTAACTCATAAACCAGCGACGGTAAAGTGTTACTTTTATAGTTTAAATTAATGTTTAAAAAAAATTCTGTTAAATTAAAAAATAATTCGTTTCGTGGGAAAAGAATGTATCTTCTGATTTGTAAAAACTTTACTGTTTTTGAATGAAACGAATTCTATATAATTTGATTTGAAATAGTATATCTCAAAAATATTTTTTTTTTTAACAGCTTCAATGTCAGTTTTGTGATAAAAAGTTTAGAAGAAAAACTAATTATAGACAGCATTTAAATATTCACACACGTGAAAAGATTTATGAATGCTCCCAATGTGATAAAAAATTTCTGCTGAGTGGAAGTTTTCAGAATCATATGAGATGTCATACAGAAGAAAAAGCCTCTAACCCACAGGTAAGATTCTGCTTAGCTTTCTAAACTAATTAGTCTTTATTAAAAATTTCTACAACTATGTGGAAATTTTTGATTTGATTTTTCGTGACCTTGGTATCACAAATTTTACTCTTTCTTGTAATTGTTGTTGTAGCGACGGTGCGGTGCTACTCTTCCGACTCTTGGTCGGTACCACAAATCTTCCTTCGTCAGGTTGGCTGGTTTTTCTGGACAATTAAATAGGTGGTTTGCATCATGCGGCGTGCCCTCACATCACATGCGGGACACTTGTCAACAATGTTCTGATCAATTTTGTTCATTTAATTATTTGAGATGCGTGACCAAACGGATCTTAACTGCGCTAGAATGGATCTGGTACTGCGCGGTAGTTTAACCTCTTCCGCAACGACTTGTGGCTGTTTACTCTTGAGAACTTGATTTGGGACGTAGTTGTTTATTTATTTATTTAACAACTTTCGTCATTCGTGTGAATTGTTTTTAAGCCAGGGAAGAGTTTTTAGCATTTTTTTTACTCTTCCTATTTGCCCAGATTTGATAATAAATTATTTTTCCGCATTTAAGAAACACCAAACCTAAATACTTCTAAGTCTTTTGATAGCGTTCCGTGTACACAAGTACATATTGTACTGAATCTCGAGCACCCGCATTTATCAAATAGAACCATCCTTTGTAAACTGTCAATCTTTTGGTACAGACAAACTATTGCGAACAAACTTTTGGTTAAAGGACGCGTTGCCACTTAATCCTGTCAAAAAATACCTTCTTTAATACTATTCCGTTAAGTCTAGAAAAATCGATCGTATTCTAAACATCTTTGAACCGGAATGTTCCTTTCCATTTCATTTCCATTTCTAACAGCCCATGTGTCTCTATAATATCGAAATTTTATTAATTTTATGTTTATATTTTGAGCACTTCCATGATTTGTGTGAACCTGAACATTTGTTACTATTAGAGCTGAAAACGTCTGACCGATACATGATAATGAAGGTCCCGGGATATTTGCTGCTGAAAACACATCGTCGTAGAAGCCAACAATCATTTGGAATATGTACATTTGTTTTTCCTCGAAATTGCTACAACAATCATGCAAAATATTAATTCTGCAATATCGCTGTAGACGTAGTTATCAAAAATTTTGAAAAATTCATGTTCAATGGAGTAATTTCGGTACCAGGTGAAAATGGAGGTTTCAAATTAAATTGATCATTTCTAAATATAAATTGGGTAGACTAGGTTGAGCGAAACTTATATAAATAACCATAACAATTTTTAAAACCAACAATATTTATTTAATTTTGTTTATTTCATTTTACATGAAACCTAGTCTTGTCACATTTGTAATAAGACATATACGGGGGAAATCGGACTAAAGGACCATATGAAAATTCATACCCGAGAAAATTTGTTTACGTGTGATAAATGTGGTAAAGAATTTGTACGGAAGTTCGGTTTGCAAAAACATTTAAAATTGCATTCAAAACTTAAATTAAAGGTAAGATTTTAAACAATTTCATATATATTCATATTTTCGATTTGTATCACAGGCATAATAATATTAGCTATCCATTGTAAGTATGTAGTTTCTAGGAAAAGAACGCAATACAATACAAATATTTTTGTTTGTTTCTCCTAGAAAATAATATTATGATTAATTCGTTTATGTCATATTATCACATTGTAATAACCCCAATGGTGCCAGCACATTAAATTTATTGGTGAGGATCGGGCCTTCTACTTCCTTCAAACACGCGACAAGCTTCTCAATCAATACTCAACACAAAACAAGAAAAAGCCATAAATATGTACAAGATTAACATAATTTAATAAAAAAAACTAAAATTGTTACATACGAATTACATTACAACTAAACAGTATCTCAAAAAAAAACATTTTTTTCCTAATATATAAACCAACTTTTGATATTCTTATTTATCACAAACTTAATCTAATAACTGTGCTCAAAATTTTTTATATTTAATATTTTTATTTTAATATTTAACTGACAATTAGTTGAAAGACTTTTTTTTATTATTTTTTTTTTTAAATACAAAACGATTAACTCACAGTACCTCCAAAATATTAAAAACAGCTAGATTATTCCTCCAGTACCATAACTCCGAGATGTTCCTTTATTTTCTCCTCTTTATTAGACACAACTTTCAAAATATAATCCAGGTCCCAATATATTATTTAGTTGTATATTCGTAGACTACAGAAGACAGAATGCCAAAGCATTTTTGTTTCATCAATCTTAACATCTTCAATTATCTCTTCAATCCTATTATTTCCGTTTTTTCATAATTTTATAATTGTAATTGAACTGGTTTGTAAATTAAGACATCAAATTTATAGTGGATTAACATATTGTCAATTTTTACGTTCAACATAGCATATGATGTAATATACATTATATTATACATGATAAAATATAAAAGATGACTTCATGGTCTTAGAATTTCTAATATCGTTAAATCTAGCTCTAACTTCTTGTTAACAAGTTTCGTGAATTCCTTAATTCCATATATTTGGGTCGCCCAGGATTTCAATTTTAAATTCTTCCTCAGTAAATCCGGGACGTTCAAGATATGCATATTCGTCTGATTTATCCATGTGAATTTTAAGTTAAATTACGATATAATAAATTACTTTGTTATTTGACTAAGATCCTTGTTAAAGTTAATGTTATTGTGTTTTTCTTCCTAACATAGCTTCTTTTTATCAATCTCTAGAGTATTACAATTTACATATATGTATGAATAAAAATTTGAGCTTTTACATTATTTTACTTTTCTAATTTGATTAATAGTTTAAACTGATTTTCGATAAATTTAAAATATCCTAACTAAGACTTCAATTATTCTATAATTAAATCATTTTCTTTTTATTTTATTTTCATTTGTTTTTCTATTTATTTTCTTTCCATTATATTTTTCTTCAAAACCATTACAACATATCTTAACTTTAGTATTTGTATTTCATAGACATCATCTCTTTCCTCTGAAAATGTACATGGGACTATAAACAATGATTGTGTAAAAGAAGAATCCAATATCCAAATGTTGGGTAATGAAATGGAAACCAGGAAGGTGGACTCGTCACAAACATCTGGCGTTCGTGATTTCAAACAGGTACTAAATTGATGGAGTAAATATTTTAATGTTTTTGTTTTGTCGACCCCTATTCTTAGAAACCGTATTGCATGTTGATTGTTGATGAGTGATTTCAGTTTTGTTATTCGAATGAAATTATGTTTTTATATTTCCTTGCGGTTATGTAGAATCGTAACAATAACATACATACAATTCAAACTACTACGGCACGCGTAAACATTTTTCAACTACCACCAAACCTTTTTAAAATCTCGTTAATCTAACCTTCACAACATTTCTTTCTTTTATAGGTATCAGATAATAGCTCAAATAAAGAACCATACAAATGTGCCGAGTGTGGTTACGAATGTTTATTAGAATCTACTTGGACGATACATACAAAACCTGATTTAACTTCAGAATTAAAGGTAAGTTTTTATTTGTTCCTAACATTGTAATATATTTTATCTATTCTGCTCTATGCAAAATAAAAGAGAATTGCGACACAGTTTGTTACTTTGAGCTAGAAATTCGTTAACAGTCATAAAAATGTATTTTTATTACCGAGGTGTTCCACTGTTGAATTTTTTAAACATCTTTGAATATTTGTAGTAATCAGG